>CM076583.1:1017763933-1018363933 GCA_034641835.2 Pinus albicaulis
TCCTTCCCCTTCATTGTAGTACCAGATGAACCTCGCCGTACTACTTTCTTCAATAACATAATCATCTCTAATTTTTCAGGAACCAATGGCACAAGTTCACCAACCTGCATCTCCATCTTGGATACTAAATTCGAAGAGACTCGCTTCAATTCACTGATAGCTATTTATCGACGAATCACAATCTTGTCGTTTCTAAATTTTTATTGTGTTATCAGAACTATTTTTTTAATACCATAACAAATCTCACATCGAATTCATTTGTTAATAATGTGTGAATTCATTTATTAATAATTGAATTTAAGTATATGCATGCAATGTTTTAATAACTACTTATTGAAATATCTTTATTGGATATATGTTTTAATTACAATAAATTAAAATAATTATATTTATGATTTTCTAGTATACTTTAACTTTAAATTCAATTATAATCTTTCTTCCTTTTGTTTACCTCTCTCTTCATTGAAAGTGGCACTAATCCCTTTTTTAATCAAGATAGTTTAGGATTTATCTTTTTCTATTTGCATTTATATTAGATTGCATTTTGCATATTAGTTTAATTAGATGCATTTTCAAAAGTCTCTTTTCATAGGAGCAAACATCCATGTGGCTTTGTTGAGCCCTTGTTTCAACAAAGGATTCCCTTCTTCAATTCAAGAAAATACAGATAGGTAACTCCTCTTCTGTTTGCTTATGAAAGCAGGTGATATCTTAGTAGGAAAAGGATAAATTTGGAGTTAGATTAGATTAAGTTTATATTAGGCTAGTTTTAGGCAAAGGGTAATTGAATGAGAATTTTAACATGTGAGAATCCCACACCAAATGGATAAGGGCCTAGTGGGGTCTGATCGAAGTGTCCCCAAATGTTGATGTACTCATTTTTTACCATTAACTAAACCAATCGTACCTTCATGTTCGTCATCAACCTCTCCAACTAGATCCTCAAGAAAACCTAACTGTTCCTCTGGCCTCACTACACCCTTCAGCTCCTCGATTGTTTATACCAAGGAACATCATCTGGATTTTAAATGAAGAATCCTTCTGGCATCATCATCATCAAATAATCTTCAATATCTAAGTCTCGACATCAACCATCTCGAGTCTTAGGGTGATTCAAAATGCTCTCTACCAAATTAGTCACGGTATGTGCCTATCATAAAATATTAGAATCCACATGATCCAACCTCTAACATCTTATTTTCAATATGTCTCTCCTCAACATGAATGATTTTCATCATCACATCTCCACCTAAAATGTCTTGCAAGGTCAAAAATATCATGGGCTCTACTCCGGAAAGAATGAGAAATCACACCAAATGTGGTACATGTACAACTCTCTTTCCAATCCAAAAATCCTATCCAAATACAACCTCATAGTCATCCAATTGAATGGTGGCAAATTCAACCTTCCGACTCCAACATCTGATCTTCATTGGAACATTTTTAATCATCCCAATAACTCTCCTATCCTCAAAGTTCACTACTTTGAGGGACATATGGATTGGAACAATATGCAAACCCATTCTCCCCACTACATCCTCCCTCAAGAAGTTGTGAGTAACACTATTATCTATCAAAGAAACTTGTTGAATCCCATGTACACATATACTCACATAGTTCCACTTGTTATTACTTCAATCATGCTTTGGAGTAGCCTCTTTTGAAGGAGTTACACCTAAAACCTGCATCATCCATATAGATAGTTTCTCTTCATGTTGCATTGCAATTAACTTCTACTTCCATGTAAATCCTTCACCATTGATCTTCTCCGCATATCCAAGGTGAAAGAGACTTCTTCCCTTTCCCTCACTTACTCTACTTCAATCCATATTCCTTTTAATACTTCCCTTATCCTTTTGTCTCCTTCTATCCTTTATCACCACCTTGATATTTCCCTTATGTCTTCCCATTTACATGGAAATCCAAAATCTTATTTGTCACAATAATAGCTTATGCAATAATCTAAACAATATTCCTTCTCTTTTTTGTGTTTTGTCATGGCTACAATCTCTCCATGAAGTTAAAAAAACTATCTCCATAGAAATATCCTTGATCTCTAGCATGATACTTGAATACTTGTGTATATAAGCTTATATGCTACCAGTCTTCCACAAACTCCTAGTTATTCATTGCATTCTATGGCTGATCCCTTGTTCCAAACTACATGCACAAAGCTTCCTTCATCTCTCCCCATGTAGTGATGTCATCATGGATGCTACTAGGAATGATCTGCCCTACTTTAGTCCTCCACCACAACTTCACATTCATTGTCAAATATGCAGTAAAAATTCTAACCTCGTCCTCCTCTAGGCATGCACCAAATTTTCCAAGATATTGTTCCACCACAAAACAAAAATTACCAATTACCTTAGCATGTATAGTATTGTCATACAATTATGGTTCACTTATCTTTCCCCTTCATTGTAGTACCAGATGAACGTCGCCGTACTACTTTCTTCAATAACATAATCATCTCTAATTTTTCAGGAACCAATGGCACAAGTTCACCAACCTGCATCTCCATGAGTTAGATGGATCTAGGCCAGTATTATTTAAAATTCTATAAAGCTAGCTTTCTAGGACCAAACAGATTTTGAATCAGGATTGGATACTAAATTCGAAGAGACTCGCTTCAATTTACTGATAGCTATTTATCAACGAATCACAATCTTGTCGTTTCTAAATTTTTATTGTGTTATCAGAACTATTTTTTTAATACCATAACAAATCTCACATCGAATTCATTTGTTAATAATGTGTGAATTCATTTGTTAATAATTGAATTTAAGTATATGCATGCAATGTTTTAATAACTACTTATTGAAATATCTTTATTGGATATATGTTTTAATTACAATAAATTAAAAGAACTATATTTATGATTTGCTAGTATACTTTAACTTTAAATTCAATTATAATCTTTCTTCCTTTTTTTTACCTCTCTCTTCATTGAAAGTGGCACTAATCCCTTTTTTAATCAAGATAGTTTAGGATTTATCTTTTTCTATTTGCATTTATATTAGATTGCATTTTGCATATTAGTTTAATTAGATGCATTTTCAAAAGTCTCTTTTCATAGGAGCAAACATCCATGTGGCTTTGTTGAGCCCTTGTTTCAACAAAGGATTCCCTTCTTCAATTCAAGAAAATACAGATAGGTAACTCCTCTTCTGTTTGCTTATGAAAGCAGCTGATATCTTAGTAGGAAAAGGATAAATTTGGAGTTAGATTAGATTAAGTTTATATTAGGCTAGTTTTAGGCAAAGGGTAATTGGACACATTTTAACATGTGAGAATCCCCACACCAAATGGATAAGGGCCTGATTGGGGTCCTAATCGGGTGATGTCCCCAAATGTTGATGTACTCATTTTTTACCATTAACTAAACCAATCGTACCTTCATGTTCGTAAATCAACCTCTCCAACTATAGATCCTCAAGAAAACCCTTTGTTCCTCGTGCCTCACTACACCCTTCAAGCTCTCTACTCGATTGTTTATACCAAGGAACATCATCCTAGATTGCAAATGAAATCCTTCTAGCGCCATCATCATCAAAATAATCTTCAATATCTAAGTCTCAGCATCAACCATCTCAGGTCTCTTAGGGTGATTCAAAATGCTCTCTACCAAATTAGTCACAGTATGTGCCTATCATAAAATATTAGAATCCACATGATCCAACCTCCTAACATCTTATTTTCAATATGTCTCTCCTCAACATGAATGATTTTCATCATCACATCTCCACCTAAAATGTCTTGCAAGGTCAAAAATATCATGGGCTCTACTCCGGAAAGAATGAGAAATCACACCAAATGTGGTACATGTACAACTCTCTTTCCAATCCAAAAATCCTATCCAAATATAACCTCATAGTCATCCAATTGAATGGTGGCGAATTCAACCTTCCGACTCCAACATCTGATCTTCATTGGAACATTTTTAATCATCCCAATAACTCTCCTATCCTCAAAGTTCACTACTTTGAGGGACATATGGATTGGAACAATATGCAAACCCATTCTCCCCACTACATCCTCCCTCAAGAAGTTGTGAGTAACACTATTATCTATCAAAGAAACTTGTTGAATCCCATGTACACATATACTCACATAGTTCCACTTGTTATTACTTCAATCATGCTTTGGAGTAGCCTCTTTTGAAGGAGTTACACCTAAAACCTGCATCATCCATATAGATAGTTTCTCTTCATGTTGCATTGCAATTAACTTCTACTTACATGTAAATCCTTCGCCATTGATCTTCTCCGCATATCCAAGGTGAAAGAGACTTCTTCCCTTTCCCTCACTTACTCTACTTCAATCCATATTCCTTTTAATACTTCCCTTATCCTTTTGTCTCCTTCTATCCTTTATCACCACCTTGATATTTCCCTTATGTCTTCCCATTTACATGGAAATCCAAAATCTTATTTGTCACAATAATAGCCTATGCAAGAATCTAAACAATATTCCTTCTCTTTTTTGTGTTTTGTCATGGCTACAATCTCTCCATGAAGTTAAAAAAACTATCTCCATAGAAATATCCTTGATCTCTAGCATGATACTTGAATACTTGTGTATATAAGCTTATATGCTACCAGTCTTCCACAAACTCCTAGTTATTCATTGCATTCTATGGCTGATCCCTTGTTCCAAACTACATGCACAAAGCTTCCTTCATCTCTCCCCATGTAGTGATGTCATCATGGATGCTACTAGGAATGATCTGCCCTACTTTAGTCCTCCACCACAACTTCACATTCATTGTCAAATATGCAGTAAAAATTCTAACCTCGTCCTCCTCTAGGCATGCACCAAATTTTCCAAGATATTGTTCCACCACAAAACAAAAATTACCAATTACCTTAGCATGTATAGTATTGTCATACAATTATGGTTCACTTATCCTTCCCCTTCATTGTAGTACCAGATGAACCTCGTCGTACTACTTTCTTCAATAACATAATCATCTCTAATTTTTCAGGAACCAATGGCACAAGTTCACCAAACTCCGCATCTCCATCTTGGATACTAAAATTCGAAGAGACTCGTCTAATTCTATCGATAGCTATTTATCGACGAATCACAATCTTGTCGTTTCTAAATTTTTATTGTGTTATCGAATCATAATACCATAACAACTTACATCGAATTCATTTGTTAATAATGTGAATTCATTTGTTAATAATTGAATTTAAGTATATGCATGCAATGTTTTAATAACTACTATTGAAATATCTTTATTGGATATATGTTTTAATTACAATAAATTAAAAAGTAATTATTTATGATTTGCTAGGACATTTTAACTTTAAATTCAATTATAATTTTTCTTCCTTTTGTTTACCTCTCTTCATTGAAAGTGGCACTAATCCCTTTTTTAATCAAGATAGTTTAGGATTTATCTTTTTCTTTATTTGCATTTATATTAGATTGCATTTTGCATATTAGTTTAATTAGATGTATTAAAAGTTCTTTCAGGAGTAAATATCCATGTGGCTTTGTTGAGCCCTTTGTTTCAACAAAGGATTCTCTTTCAATTCAAGAAAATACAGATAGGTAACTCCTCTTCTGTCATATAAAGTACTTGATATCTTAGTAGGAAAAGGATAAATTTGGAGTTAGATTAGATTAAGTTTATATTAGGCTAGTTTTTGTAGGCAAAGGGTAATTGGACACATTTTAACATGTGAGAATCCCCACACCAAATGGATAAGTGGCCTGATTGGGGTCCTAATCGGGTGATGTCCCCAAATGTTGATGTACTCATTTTTTACCATTAACTAAACCAATCGTACCTTCATGTTCGTAAATCAACCTCTCCAACTATAGATCCTCAAGAAAACCCCTTTGTTCCTCGTGGGCTCTACCACACCCCTTCAAGCTCTCTACTCGATTACTTATACCTCCAAGGAACATCATCCTAGATTGCAAATGAAATCCTTCTAGCGCCATCATCATCAAAATAATCTTCAATATCTAAGTCTCCAAGATCAACCATCTCGTGGTCTCTTAGGTGATTCAAAATGCTCTCTACCAAATTAGTCACAAACATGTATTTACTATAAAATATTAGAATCCACATGATCCAACCTCCTAACATCTTATTTTCAATATGTCTCTCCTCAACATGAATGATTTTCATCATCACATCTCCACCTAAAATGTCTTGCAGGGAAGGTCAAAATATCATGGGCTCTACTCCGGAAAGAATGAGAAATCACACCAAATGTGGTACATGTACAACTCTTTCCAATCCAAAAATCCTATCCAAATACAACCTCATAGTCATCCAATTGAATGGTGGCGAATTCAACCTTCCGACTCCAACATCTGATCTTCATTGGAACATTTAATCATCCCAATAACTCTCCTATCCTCAAATTCACTACTTTGAGGGACATATGGATTGGAACAATATGCAAACCCATTCCCTCCCCACTACATCCTCCCTCAAGAAGTTGTGAGTAACACTATATTATCTATCAAAGAAACTTGTTGAATCCCATGTACACATATACTCACATAGTTCCACTTGTTATTACTTCAATCATGCTTTGGAGTAGAGCTCTTGAAGGAGTTACACCTTAAACGCATCATCCATATAGAGATAGTTTCTCTTCATGTTGTATTGCAATTAACTTCTACTTCAATGTAAATCCTTCGCCATTGATCTTTCTCCGCATATCCAAGGTGAAAGAGACTTCTTCCTTTCCCTCACTTTCACTTTACTTCAATCCATATTCCTTTTAATACTTCCCTTATCCTTTTGTCTCCTTCTATCCTTTATCACCACCTTGATATTTCCTTATGTCTTCCTCATTTACATGGAAATCCAAAATCTGCCTGTCACAATAATAGCCTATGCAAGAATCTAAACAATATTCCTTCTCTTTTTTTGTGTTTTGTCATGGCTACAATCTCTCCATGAAGGAAAACTATCTCCATAGAAATATCCTTGATCTCTAGCATGATACTTGGAATACTGTGTATAAGCCATGCTACCGCCCACAAACTCCTAGTTATTCATCAGACTTATGTCTGATCCCTTGTTCCAAACTACATGCACAAAGCTTCCTTCATCTTCCCCATGTAGTGATGTCATCATGGATGCTACTAGGAATGATCTGCTCCCACTTAGTCCTCCACCACAACTTCTACATTCATTGTCAAATATGAAAATCTCTAACCTCGTCCTCTCTAGGCATGCACCAAATTTTCCAGATATTGTTCCACCACAAAACAAAAATTACCAATTACCTAGCAGTATAGTATTGTCATACAATTATGGTTCACTTATCCTTCCCCTTCATTGTAAAATAGATGAACTCTTGCCGTACTACTTTCTTTCAATAATATAATCATCTCTAATTTTTCAGAACCAATGGCACAAGTTCACCAACCCTCGTATCTCCATCTTATCCAATCTTTATCCATTACTCTCAACTTTATCAAGCACATGATGAATTAAATCAAACAAGCTCAAATCAAGAACCACTTCTCTCAACTTGTGTACTATTTGTCTTGACCCCGACCAATTAGACCAGGGAAAATTTTAGGGGTGAATTTTAGCCCAAAGGCGAATTTTAAGGGATTTTAAATTTTATTAGGGCGAATTTTTTATATAAAACCCATTTTCTATACTTTAATAAAGTTATCCCAATAAATATTTTAAAAATAATTAATTCTTAAATATTAGCCCACCAAAAAAAGGGCGCATAAAACTCGAAACATGAAATTCGCCTCCAATTTTCCAGATTTCCATTGCATTCGCCTGCATTTACAGGGTCGGAGGGAGAGGTTACAGTGATTCGCCCCATTTTTTCACTGGTTCGGAGAGGTGGCTGGGCTTTGTGCACGCCGATCTTCTTGCTGGTTGAGCGAGGCCGACCCTCTCTGGTCCGTCCCTCTCTGGTCCATTAGGGCCTCCCATAGTTCAAGGTTTCTGGGTGCAAGATCAGCACATACCCATCTAAACCTAGGTCTGATATCTACCTCTAGGTTGTGAAGGTTGAGGTTGCATATCTGAAGGTCCATACATGAACAAGGTTTCGATTGCCTGTGCTAGTGTCCATATTCAGGGCACCCAGTTAACTGACATAGCGGATCGAGTGAAACAAGTCGTGGCGACAATTAGAAAAGGTGTTCGAGGATTTTGGGTGGTGAATCGCTCCTACACGGCTACTTTCTTGGGATATTTTCTGTTAAAAGATAAATGTTCAATCTTTGTTCTCATTTTTGGAATTTAAATCTTTATACTCTGCTATGAAGATGAATTTGTGCATAACGTACATGTGAATTCATTTAACAATGAAATGGCCATGTGTTTTTCATGATTTCAATTTGTTGGGTTTTCATTGGAGACCAAATTTGGGTTTAAATGGTGAACTGTGTTGTTAATGGTCGATAATTTTTATTTGGGTTCAAGCGGTGTAATCGTTTGCTGGGAAGGCATTGATGGGGATGCCATATTATAATCAATGATTTATGAAGGGAGGCAATTACATTGTAGGATGTCTTGTACCAACTACTTTGGGAGCAAAAGTTTGTAAGTCGATTTAAGGGGTAAGTCTCATCACACAGGGGAAGGATATACCGATGCATGCTTTCACATGAATCTCTCCAAACTTATTACAAAAGTCCATTCTTTCCCTATTATCGATAAGGTTAATCTTGCTATGACAAAGATAAGCTTAGTGGACCAATTGATCTCTTTGTTGATAATTTTGGTATTGGGATTGCTTCAATAGAAAAAGCTTCTCTCACTCTTAATCTACTTTCTCCAGCATTATGTTCAATCTATGATGCAGACGGTTTGTTGTTTCGAGGGCGGGTTATCTAGATTGTGGGTATTGGTATATGTTCTTTGTGTATGAGAAAAAAATGCAATTTTGGTTTCAATATCACTACTCTCCGCTGAGATTCACAATGGCTTCATCATCAACCAGAGTAGTGAATGGTTAGGAGTTCACAAGGCTGGCCTAGTAACAATTAGTGATCTTGTCTTGTGGAGGCCCCATCATCATCATCTCCTTATGGTGATGGTAGTTGTATAACTCTTGAGGGGACAACCTCCATTGGGGTTGGGAGTGTGTATGGATGCCTTTCTTGGAGGAAGTGACTCTCTCTTCTTGGAAAGCACTTTGACAATCCTCAAGTAGCGTTCGCTTGAAAGGTAGGACATAATCAAGTAAGGTAAAAGGAAGAAATTCTTCCCTATAGATTTATCTCCTTTGAGCCCCTGCACAAGGGGTGCAAGATCATGGAGGAAGTGCTTGATGCATCCAGGGATTTTTTCTTCTCTCTCTCTATATATATATCCCCAAGGGAAACCTTGCTGGATTCCCCCCTCTTCTTTGGAATATCTAGATGGAGGGCAACTTAACTGCTAGCTACAATAGTGGTTGGTGACCTTGAGAGACTCTATTGGGTTTGAACCTATGAGTATGGCCTCCCATTGGCAACATGCCTCGAGTGGAGCTTTCAATTGATTGAGTTAACCCTCAAGGGTTTAGAAGTATATATATGTATATGTGTTTGTGTATTTTGTTTTTCAAGGAAAATCTCATAGGGAAATCCAAGGAATGCTTCCCCACATTTATAGATGGCATCCCTAGTAAACCCATTGGCATATATTAGTGCACCTCAACCAGGGGGGATTTGAGCCATGTAACGGTTGGCATAGAACTAGTCAAATTTCTCCTAGCACCATTGGCAACAACCAGTTGAGCTAACCCCTTGGGCTATATATATATATATATATATATATATATATATATATAAACTCCTAGATTGATGAAACTATCCAGGACAATCACAACCATTTGAAATGATTTAAAATTTAAAATACATTCTACAGCCTTTGACAGACTATAAAGTTAGCCTAGATCATGTTGTAGGTTAAGATGTTAGGGGTCATGGTTTGGCAAATTTGTACATCAAGTTGTGAATAGGGTCTAGTCCTTAAACCAATACAATTTTCTATTATGTGGTGACTCATGTGGATACAGTGAGGCAAAATGCAAAACTAAACTCTGTTTTTCCAGGTCTGATAAAGTGTTAGTTATCCATGGATTGAGGAAGAATTATTATTAAGGTTGGAGATTAGAACTTATATACGTTTTCTTGTTCCTAAAATTGTTTCCCCTGTATCTTATCAAGGTCCGTTTCACCTATGTTTTTATTGATTCAAATTGAAAATTAACTCGATAAAGCTATAAAAATTCAAATGAAAAATCAGAATCATATTCATCCATTTTTGTAGAATCTGGGTTTGGTGATTTCACTAAGTTTTTTGGTAGTTAAATTTAAGTCCTATTTTCTTATTCCAAACTTAATTTTCTGGGTGAACACTATGTTTTCCTGATAAAGGATGAAAATTGTAAGTCAGCACATGTTTATGAATATAGCAAATTATCTTACTTTCATCTAGACTGGATGTACAAATTTAGGAGTGACAAGCTAGAATCCTTCCAAACCATTCATGGACTAATTGATTTTATCTTTCATTTATATTGGATTCTCCATGCTTTTTAGGTTGACCTTTGAACTGACATAGTATGTTAAACTCCCATTGCTTGATATGCTAAACTGACATTTGATGTTGCTCTAATATGTGATTCATTTGGTACATTATTACCCCATTTTTCTTTAACATAACAAGCCATAGAAAACACCTTTAGCCTTTAGGTAGTAGTTTAGATAGATTAATTAGAGGGTCAACCATTTTTTTATTTCTTATTCCCCTATGTTATATTCTTTTTTGACTAATGAATTCCACTGTTTCTTTTGAATATTTTGTTTACAGGTCATTTCCCGAACTCTTTGATTGCTAGTATTTGATCTTGTTTTTTGTTATTTAATAAAGCTTGATGCAGTGAGGAAGTTCCTCTGCTTTCTAATCTGTTAATAGGTGCATTTGTTGCCTGAAATTTCCTCCATGTCATTTTAAGTTTTAAGTGCAATCATGCTTCTCATACTATGCAGGCACATTCATAGAGCAAGGTGAAAGTCCACAATTCTACTTTGAGAAGTATCCAGAGGACAATCCTTCTTTCGGCTTTCTCACATGGCGTTGGGTCTTGGGGCTCTGCTTAGATCATGTTTACATAGCCCCTTATTTCCTTGGTCTATGCATCTTGTTGGCAGCATCATTGATGGCTTGTACTACCACAACACAACTTCCAATGGTTAAAGTTGCTTGCAAGTTTGCTCTCTTTTTGAGCTGTATCATCATGCACCAGCCTCTCTGTTCTGAAAGATGATATTTGAATGTAAATTGCAACGTTTTTTGGTTCTTATACCTTGTCTAAAAAGTGCATTTACTTTGTTGTTCTTACCTTCTTGTTGTGATAGATAATATTGTGAAGCCTGGACCTCAGCCTAGTACAGGTTTTAAGTTGATATGGGAATATTTTCGGGATGCCCTCTTCCTTTGCCACACCTTTATCATAATCTCTTTTGATGACTACTAGGTTCTTGAATTAGATTTGACTATCTTTTTAAATTTGTATACATTGACCTCACCGACTCTCACATTCAAAAATTCACATAGACTCGGTTTTCAGTTGTGAGTTTACTTTTAATCTTGAACTGAGAATCAAAGTATATTTCACTTGTCACTTGAAAAAAATTATATTCAAATCTGGTCTTCTCTAATAGTGATAGATCATTTCATGTAGATGGTCGTTCATGAAGTCTCGATCAGCCATCCTAAAGCTTGATGTGGCAGATTCACTTCCCAGAGCTCACATTCAGGATCTTGGTGTTCTCCTGATGGGAGCAGGATATGAGGTAAATTTTTAAAATAGTCATACCATTGGGGGAAATGAGGCCATCTCATGTATCCTGCATTTGATCTGTGACTAGCTTTCTTAATAATGCTATGGATGATTTAATCTTGTTTGGTTTCTTAACATTCATGGATTGCAGGTCTTTTTGAGTAATTCAGCTCTGTATGGATTCAAAGGGCTTGCTGGTAGGCTTGCCCCTATTGGTGTCCATGGAGCTCTTTTGCTCATAATGGCAGGAGCAACCTTTAGTTCCACGGGGGCATATCGGGGTTCAGTTACAGTTCCTCAAGGCCTGAACTTTAGGATGGGAGATGTGCTTAATCCAAATGGGATTTTATCAAGGCCAATATCTTCTTTTGCGACTGAAGTCCACGTTAACAAATTTTACATTGATTACTATGAAAATGGAGAGGTATTTATCTTTCTCAATTGAGAAGCACACAGAGCTTGTGTTATTTCAACCCCTTTCCCCTCTTAAAAACCCTATACACAAAAAAATGTTAAAAGAAAAAGGAAAGGAAAGGCATGCTAGCTAGCACTATTAACACACTATTTCTCTTCCTTTTACGTAACTTGACTTTTTACTGTTGAGAATCTAAAATTTATGGGGTAATTTTTTTTTTTTTGAAACAACAATGTTGAAGTAGCTCTCTCTTTACGACATGGTTTGCAGGTATCCAATGGATTAAGATACAACTCTCCTTTGTTTGTATAGGTATCCCAATTTCACTCAGACCTTTCTCTATGGAATATGGATGGCAAGGAAGTTTTAATGAAGACAATCAGTGTGAATCACCCTTTACGATTTGGAGGGGTAACTATATATCAAACTGATTGGGGTATTTCAGCTCTTCAAGTACACAAATATGGTGCAGGGCCATTCAATCTTTCAATGGATACCTTACAGAATGGGGATAAAAATATTTTTGGTACATTCTTGCCACTAGAAGATGACAGTAGTTATACCAAACCTAAAGGAATGTGAGTTGACATTGCAAACCTCTTCCTGGCTTGTAATTCTCAAATTTACTCTTTACGTGTGTAAATTTTTTTTAGAGTAATTAGCTACAAGTTTCTAACAGTATGTCTAAGCTGGTCAGTTTTCTATTAATATTTTTGGGCACTGCAGATCAATTTTGGATTGGAAATATTGGAGTCAGCAAAAAGGATGGATCATGAACATTCAAATAGAACAGAGTGCCTACATCTTCTCTATATGCAACAATCCATATCCAATTCATTTTTGTCCTTGAAGTTTCCCAGGTTATAAATGCATCAAATAATGAGAAAGTCTACATATGTAACCTTTGTCTAAATCTTTGGTGCACATTGAAGTAGGGCTAAAATGGATTTGTGCTAAGTCTTTGAGAAACACCCAAATTTTATACATATACATGTTTTTTGGTAGTTCAATTTAAGTCCTATTTTCTTATTCCAGACTTAATTTTCTAATAGTGATATGTTAACTCACTAATAGTGATATGTGTGAGTATGGAGAGATAGTTGAGTCATTGGAGAAATAGCCTTAGCTGCCTTTGCTATTTTGAGCTTGTATTTCAAAATTGGTTTGCATTTATGATGAGTGATGAATCACCTAGATCGAAGGAGTTCTCCCCTAGTTGGCACCTTACCACATTAATTATGGTCACTCCATTTGATAGAGCTTGTTGTAACTTACAATGGACAAGTTTACCATCCTGCACACACTTTTAGGGTGTATTCTTAAGGGATGAATTGGCTACTTCCTTGGCTATTTCTGGTCTCAATATCTTGTATGTGTTTGTTACATTATGCATTGTATCCTTTGCTGCAGTAAGTAACCTGCAGCAATCTGTAATCTCTTTGACTGTAATTTATTTGTCTTTCTACTCTTCTCTCATTTATTGTTATATTGATATTTGTATAGTAAAGAATTTACTCCTAATGGTGCAGTGAAGTTTTTTTAAAAGGATTCATCACCATACAATGTAATATAAAATGGAAGCCAGGACTGTAGCATCACTGTGTGGACCACAGCCAGTCCACGCCCTATTTTTATTTTTTATAAGTTTTAGATCCATTAGCTGAACATGATAATTGGTTTGATGCCCCAAGCTAACTCTAAAGTTAATTCACTATATAAAACACTTCTCCCTAATCCATAGAACTAAGGGTCATCATCAAAATATGCCCATGCACCATCCTTACCCACTTCTTCAACAATCTGCCTAGGAGGCTTAGGTACTATGATCTGGGGACAACTCTTTTACAGAATTGATACCAAATAAAATAGGAAAAGCACATTGAATAGGAAGAATTTAGGGTGAATTCTTAAGGGGTGAATTGGATACGTCCTTGGAGAGTATGCGCTAGCTCACCCTAATCTATCGAGGGTATGTTAACTTACTAATAGTGATATGTGTGAGAGTATGGAGAGATAGTTGAGTCATTGGAGAAAGAGCCTTAACTGCCTTTACTATTTTGAGCTTGTAATTGGTTTGAATTTATGATGAGTGATGAATCACCTATATCGAAGGAGTGCTCCCCTATTTGGAACCTTACCACATTATTTAAGGTCACTCCATTTGCTAGAGCTTGTTGTAACTTTCAATGGACGAGTTTACCATCCCGCACACACATTTAGGGTGTATTCTTAATGGATGAATTGGCTACTTCTGGTCTCAATATCTTGTATGTCTCTGTTACATTACGTATCTTATCCTTTTCTGCAGTAAGTAACCTGCAACAATTTTTTATCTCTTTTATTGTAATTTATTTTTCTTTCTACTCTGCTCTCATTCATTGTTATATTGATATTTGTATAGTAAATATTTTACTCCCAATGGTGCAGTGAAGTTGTTTTCAAAGGATTCATCACCATACAATGTAATAGCAATGGGAAGCCAGAATTGTAGCATCACTGTGTGGACCACAACCAGTCCACGCCCTATTTTTATTTTTGATAAGTTTTAGAGCCATTAGTTGAACATGATAATTGGTTTGATGCCCCAATCCAACTCTAAAGTAAATGCTATGAGATTCACTATATAAATCACTTCTCCCTAATCCATAGAAATAGGGGTCATCATCAAAGTATGCCCATGCACCATCCTTACCCACTTCTAGAACAATCTGCCTAGGAGGCTTAGGTATTGTCATCTGAGGAAAAATATTTTAAATAATTGAAACCACATCAAATAGGAAAAGCACATTGAATAGGAAGAATTTGCCTATCTTTAAATAAGTTTACATTCCTAGCTTGCTAAATACCCAAGCTAGGATTCAAGGAAGTTCTTTGTAATCCTTCACTGAAGAGTTATGGCACCAACCTCTTACACCATTTTCAACTATGCCACCAATTCAGACTTTTTTCAACCTAGTCAAATGTTTAATCTCCCTCTAAACTTGCATAATGTAGTTACAGTCCATGACAATATGTTTATTGGTATTTTCACATACCCTGCATAAACTGCACCTATCGATTCTTTCTCTATTCCTTCTCAGAATATTATACCAAGTCAAGTATTTTTTTTAGTGAAAACCACATACAATTTTAGCCTTTGAGGGATATTTAACTATCCAAACTCTCCTCCTCCACCAAACATGATTCCTCTTCTCCCCTTATAAACTAATAGCAACATATCTAGCTTCTGGGATATAAACCCTAGAGTGGTTCTTTGACCATATGAGATTATCTATATTCTTAGTCAATCTGACATGGCTAGACTTGAGTCTTGCCATAAAAATGCTCTAGGAATGAGCATCATCACCTATAAAATCTAATGAAAGCCACCTTTGACCTCCAAATAGAAGTAATATTAGGAATTGCAATATGAGAAATATTAAAGTATCATGTCCCTCAACAAAAGACTCATATGGAGTCATGGGTAAACATTGGAAATTAATCCATAAGGGGGCACCTTGTTTCATTCATATTGGAATTTGGATGGTGGTTGAAGAGTTATTTCATAATACAATGTGGTTGATACACTTGTTGCACCGCCCTTCATATTTTATCCAATAGTTATCAGTTATCCCCATCTTCTAAAATTCCAATCTGCTAACCCTGAGATCAATGCTTTTGGAGAGGGATAAATCTAATAATACTTTCTCATGACGAGAGGCATCAGAGGAGAGAAAGTGGCATATGATAGGTTGGAAACAAATAGTTATGCCTAAATTGGAATGAGAAGTAGGGATAAGAGAACCGGTAAACAAAGCTCCATGTGTTTCTCTCTGGCAAACAGATGAACCTTATCTAATAGGTATCAGCTATGTCCATCTTCTAAAAGTCCAATCTACTGACCTCGAGATCAATGCTCTTGGAGAGAGATAATCATAAAGTTAATAAAACTTTTTCATGACAATAGGCATTGAAGAAGAAAAAGTGGCACCTGATAGGTTGGAATAAATAATTATGCGTGGTGGGGTATTGAACATTTTTTTAAGGGGTATATGTATAAAATTTAGGTGTTTCTCAAATATTGTGGAGTTCAAAGAAGTATTCCGAGCCTTGAAGTGATCTGTGGTATTCCTGTTCTAATTATGCAATATTTCTTGATCATAGTTATGGTACGCATTAGCCAAGACACTGTCAGAGAGGGCTGCATGGGCGCTAGCCATGGAGAAAGTTGTGTCAGAGTATTTCTAAGCAAATATATTAATCTCCAAAATTATTTAAGATGGGGCATTCAAGTCTTTGGCAAACATGTTGATAAGCGCTCCTATGGTGCTTTTAGGAAATGGGATATCAATTGCATGACAAGTTGTTGATGTTCAAATCACTGGCCAAATTCCTGCTCAAATCACTAAAGCAGCCAGTCTGTGGGCGTTGGAGATATCAAACAATCAATTCAGTGGAACTATTCCCTCTGGCATTGGACAAATGTTGAATCTCAGCAGCTTTCTGACCAGTCACAACAATATATCAGGGACTATTCTAGTGGAACTCACTAGTTTATCCTCACTATCAAGGCTTTCTCTTGATCACAATATGTTGTATGGGGAGCTTCCTGAGACAATAATATCATGGAAAGGTCTTTATCAACTTAACCTTGCCAACAACCACATCACCGGATCAATTCCTACATCGCTTGGGTTGCTGCCTATTCTTAACAGCCTTGACCTCTCAAACAATTTTCTTTCAGGGAAAATACCTCCTGAGTTAGACAATCT
Source organism: Pinus albicaulis (assembly GCA_034641835.2). Taxonomy (NCBI): domain Eukaryota; kingdom Viridiplantae; phylum Streptophyta; class Pinopsida; order Pinales; family Pinaceae; genus Pinus; species Pinus albicaulis. The sequence continues at coordinate 1,017,780,883 of CM076583.1, forward strand.
CAAGTTGAGTTTTCTGAATGTGTCTGACAACCTTTTGTCTGGCTCTGTTCCTTTTGGTTACAATAATCTGGCCTATGATTAAAGTTTTCTTGACAATCCGGGCCTTTGTGGAGGCGAGCCATTAATCCTACCTTCATGTTTCCAGCAGAAAGGAAGATCTGAAAGCCATCTATATAGGGTATTAATTTCAGTTATTGCTGTGATAGTAGTACTTTGCTTGATTGGTATAGGTTTCTTGTATAAGACATACAAGAATTTTGTTCGGGTTAAATCAAGTACAGAGTCATGGAATCTCACAGCCTTTCACAGGGTAGAATTTGATGAGTCAGACATTCTGAAGAGATTGACAGAAGATAATGTTATTGGAAGTGGAGGTGCAGGCAAAGTGTACAAGGCAACACTGGGAAATGATAATATTGTTGCTGTGAAATAGATCTGGAACAACAGGAAACTGCAGTCTGCCCAAGACAAGGGATTTCAAGCAGAGGTGGAGACTCTAGGGAATATTAGGCATGCCAACATTGTCAAGCTTCTCTGCTGCATATCTAGTTCAGATTTACTAAGGCATGCCAACTTTGCCTTTGGATTTACCTTGAAAAAAAAATATGTTTTTTTTGCTACTTATTCCCACAATATGTATACTTTGATACAGATAAGTAGTGATTAATGAAAAATGAAATGTAATCAAGATGTTTCTTTAGTCTAGATATTATTGCTGCTACAATCACTCTTTTTAGAAATGTAACACAACACATCTCTTCACCATTCCTCTACTGTAAAATAAGCTACACTAGAAGATACACCTTGGGTGTTAAAATATCCCTTTTATGTGTAGCTTCTAAAATGTCCTCATTTGTTCTAGATAAATTTCCCACATATTATAAGCATACAATAAACCGAAGTCCTCAAGACAGTTGGGGGATGTTAAAAGTTCATCATTACTAATGCAAATGTTATTGCCACCTGACAACTTTTCAAACAAGCTTGAGAATCTGAGTGATATTTTTTATTTTAATGTTATAAGGTCGATCATTATATTAGCTTTAAATACCATCATTAGAATGGTGGAAATAATTCCACATAAGACATTTCAAATCGGGAAAATTTCTGTATCAAATCTCTAAACAATTATTAACTGTTTGACCTTGTAGACCCTACAAACAATTTATACCATATTATGTATACCTAAAACCATTTGAAAATTCCTTATGAAATATTTACAAATGAAATTATTTAGTGTTAGTTTCTCCTTTTGGGATTATCCTTCCTTCAAATAATGCTATAAAGTCCCTTGTGATAAAAAATATTGCCTATCAGCAATTTTTTATCTCTTCTTCCCAATCGGTTTAGGGTTCTTTTCCGTGGTGGTAAACATCATATTCCTTGGTGGAACACCACACAATGTTGTTATTTTTAGATTGAAAAGGAAATTTTTTGGGTTTTGTTTAGTTGATTGATGTGAATCATTTTCTACTTTCTTTTCCTAGAGGTTATATAAAATGAATGTGCCACTATTGTAAGACACATTGTAAGTTCCATGTTGCCATGACATTGATCATGAAATACGAGACTAAATTAAAATTATTTTTTTGGGAAGGACACTTTTTTACCATGGACTCTGGTTTATTTAAATAGTTGAGAGAGAAATCTTAGAGGTTTACTCACAAATTCATTGAAATTGAAAGAAGGTATAATATTCTAAGGAAAGCATCCCTGATGTGCAACTCAATTGTCGTATTATGTAAATAAAGAGAATTTAAATTCAAATCCTTGGAGGATACAAATATAATGATATGAGAATATTGGTCCTATAAGTATAATGAAAGAGACAATTAAAATTAAAAATAAATAAATAAACAAATATGTAAACAAAAACATTCAATTCATACACCCATTTCTCTTTTCTTTGATATGTTCGCATCTTGCCAACCACAATGAGAGAGGAAGAGAACATGCATCCAGCTACCCAAATATGTCAAACATATAAGTATCAACCATTTCACTATGAACCATTGTCAACATTGTCAAGCTGCTCTGATGCCAAATGGGAGCCTGTATGAATAGCTTCATATTTCTCAAGGGGAAACGTTGGATTGGCCTACTCGTTATAAGATTGCTTTTGGTGCTGCTAAGGGAATGTCCTACCTACATCATGGCTATTCCCCTCCAATAATACATAGGGATGTTAAATCATATAATATATTGCTGGATTCTGAATTGGAGGCCCATACTGCTGATTTTGGTTTAGCTAGAATTGTAGAGAAGCTGGGTCAAATGAATGTAATGTCAGGGGTTGTTGGAACATATGGATATATTGCCCCAGGTAAGAATTTACTCGGCACCAGGGAAGTTGTGGAAATGCGGCTTTCTTGCAGCACAGATGAACGAATTAGAAAGGAAGCAACTACCACTTTGTCTCCCCATCTCAAGAGGAATCCCAGTGCTTTTAGATATGCTTCCCCTTCTATATGCACTAGCACATGTCCATTTAATGACAATAAATGTGGCATAGACTTGTGACCTTTACCTTAATTATATCCGATATTAAAAGCATTGTTCAGTGATGCTCTTTACCTTCCTGAACTGCAGGAGAATTTGATTCACAAAGAAGTACTAGATCTCTATCTTATATTGGCTTTATCAGTTTGTTCCAAATAGGAGATACATCTATCCCTGTGGAAAAATTTCACCAATCCCTTGCAAAGAAGAAGTTGTTATCCCCCAAATCACCAAGAAAAAAGTTGCAGACAAATAATAAACCTGTTGGGTATTCAGCAAAGACATCAGGAGATCCACCAGCCAGATTTGGTGACAAGTCATATCACAGCTAGAATCTCACTCTCTCGATAGCAGCACGCATATGAGTTGTTGTTCTGTAGCATAGCCTTAAAAACAAGAATCAAGTTGAGTTTAACATTCCCTTTAGTGTATATAATAGGGAATTTTTGCAGCACAAATGTTAAACATTATATGCAGGGTAGCCTGTTTTGAGATTGTTCTATCAAAGAGATGATGACAAAGGAATAGATGTAGAACAATGCGGTACATCATGGATGAATGATTGACAGTAACTTCGCTGAATCTCTTCTATCATTTATAGGTAGTCATGAGGCTTTATTGTCTAGTTATTGTATTGAGAATTGTAGTGTATTTTAACCTTTAATTAGGCATCTGCAAATGAGGAATTGTAACCACAAAAAGTAGTAGCTATCAAAGGAGGATATACAAACAGCCTACCAGAGTGTGAAGATACCTCCAAGAATTGTATGAAGTAGAATAACGTTGAGTAATTTTCATTTTGTCAGTGAGGATTGTGTCTATATGGCATGTTTTATTACATGCTTCATCTTTAATGCAAGTCAGATATTAAATTGGATTCAATTGGTGTATTATTGTTAAAGTATACACAGACTTCCTACGAGAAAACACTTAACTTTAACCCTTATGCACTTTATTTTTGGCCATCTATCTAATAATTAGTTATGTTCTCTTACCACCAGTTATTTTCTCTTTGAGGCAATCAAAAAATAAATTTACAACCCACTAATTACTTAATTCACGCACAACTTAACCAAAATAGGTTTCCTTGTTGTACAGGTGTTTATTACTGTTGTGAATTGTGTGTGGCACTGAACTGGGATTGAGTTTAATACACAGTTCAATGCTTATATTTTTTTATAATCCAGTGCCAATTCATCCCTTTATCTTGTCCATTCTGGCCACATTTCATGATTGAAAGTAAGATTAGGTCAAGTTTCATCTAGGGTGAAAACTGTTTCAGTCATAATTGACTTCATCATATCCACGAACAACTTGCCAGTAATTGATATCTGGCCAAATTTGTCATGCCTATAGAACAACATGGTTCTTTGGGTTATATTTTATTTGGACTTATAAGTTATAAATACCAGATTTGAAAAGATGCATATACTGAAAATGTATCTCTCCTTGTACAAATTTAAAACAAGACATCATTTGTACAACAATACTAGGAGAGCATTGGCAAGTTCTAGAGTGGACCTCCTCTCCAATCAATGGAGCTATCAGGTAAATACAAGGTGCCACTGCTACTACTTGTGGGATTCTGCTACAAACAGATTCATGGCATGGCATGGGCATGACACGGGGAATTCCGAATCGAGTTTTTCTAATGGTTCTCTTCATGTTGATGGTTATAATTTTAACAGATTCAGTAGGGTGGCTGCAACTGGCACATATTCCTTTCAATATCCATATTTTGAAGGCACAAGAAGGAATAATATGTTGAAGAAGTGAGAAGCAGTTCACCTTATTATAGTTACCATGCTAGGTCTTCCTTTAAGAGATTCCCAGCATCAAATCATTTCCATAAATATGGCTGTGTAAGAGTCGTGATGGTGTTGTAATGTAAATTATGTTTCCATAGTTGAACATCTGAAGTATTTTGTGATATTGTTATGGTACCATGGCACCTAGATCGGATCCAATGTTTATCAACACTTTTTTAATAACATGTTTTCTTTTCTTCCCGTTGTTGTTCATTTCTCCTCAAACTCCTCTCCAACCTCAATATTAGTGCTAGTAGTAGCATGAGAAACAACACTACGCTTAGCAGAACTAGAAGAACGTGTTTTCCAAAGTGCGTGAGAACTACTTCCCTCATGAGTCACCATGTGCCATGCTTGGTCTCGGTGGTTCTCTTCCTTCTCCTCTTGGTTCAACTACCATATCTTCATTGGAACCAACACCCCGAACTCCACTAGACAACGATTCACCATTTTGTAGTAGTGATTCGCCATTTGCACTGGTGATTCGCCATGATTTTACAAGATAATATAATCTCATGAGAAATTCACCAAAAAATTATATATACATATTATAGTATTAATAAAATCGCCTTCCATTTTTCCTATGTATCATGGGGATTCACCCATTTATTATATATATAAATTTAGGGGGGTTCTTAAAATTTTCCCTGCATGAAATTTATTTTAATGTTATTTGTTCATTATTTTTATTTTATTTTGATTAAGTAAAAATGTTTTCACATAATGTGATTTTTATTTTTAGGGATAAACAACACATTACATTACAACCAATGTCCTTGATCCATCTTAAATCCCGAGCTATCAAGGGTAAGAGTTCAGATGGATCTAAGTTTTTTTAATTCGCCCCTTTAAATATGCTATATTCCACATGAATATCATGGGTTGTCATAGCATTGGTCAATACCATGTAGTTATTTTTTATTTTACCGTAATTTTTTTATTAATTTAATTTTACATTAACCAAATAAAAATATTTTCACATAGAGCTATTTTTAATTTCATTTTATTTTCACTCACTTCTAAAATAAAAATAAAAATAAAAATTATTACATTAATGAATATTGCATTATTTTTTAAAATAAAAATATTACATTTTAAAATATTATATTCAAAATGTAGAGTACAAAAACTATCCATGGTAAATTGACTATTTTACTTTAATCTTATTTTAGTTTATAATTTTATTTTATTTTTTTTAATCTTAATTTTATTTTTATTTTTATGTAATTTTACTAAGTCACTCTATTAATTTACAAGTTATCTGGAACATACAAAAATACATAGCATTCGGCGTTGTCAACAGTAAGAACTACCCCAGAACTTAGGTAGGGTGAAGTAAGGTGAAGTAGGTGTTACGCGCAAGTAGGGTGTTAGAAGAATAGAGCACTGCACATATCTCAGTACCAATGATATATATATATATATATATATATATATATATATATATATATATATATATATATATATATATATCTTTTTTTCTTTTTTCCTTTTTTTATAACTTCTAATTTTTTTATATACCCGAAACTTTGACATTTTTCAAAATTATTTGCAAGTGAACCTTGATGTGTTTGTTTTAAAATAAATTGTATTTTACTAGTAAAAAGTGGAAAAACAAGTAAATGGGTGTCAAATGTAAGCCATGGCAATGACGCACATGAAAACAAAATTTAATATGCTAACGAGGGACAATTAATTTGAGGGTAAGTAGACAATTAATTTGATATCGGACGATATATCTATTTATCGATTTCGATATTTAGAGAAGTTAATTCAAACGAGGTGTCCCAACCTCTGAACATGTCCCAATTTGTGCTTTGGAGTTGTTAATATTTTGTTTTCTGCCAGCGCCTGTAATTTTATTTCCGCTCTGCACAATTCCTGTTGTTGACTGCAATCTTGGATTTGCAATCAGTGTTTGGGGTGAGGCTGGAAGTTTTAGGCTTTTTAAACTCTGCGGGTCCGTTTCAACTCTGAAGTTAGCATTTAGCGTGAGGCAAGTCTGTTCCAGCTTTGAAGTTAGCGTTTAGTGTGAGGCTGGAAGCTGGTTGTTCAAGTGAAGATAGCGCATGATACTAGAAGTGTCAGCCTGTTCAAATGCGTCAAGTCTGCTACAGGTTGTTCAAATTCCGTAGGTCATTTTCAACTCTAATTTCAGGTAATTCTTCGATTTTCTCTGATGATACTCCATTCCAACAACTTAAGGATTAGATTGTGGATAATTTAATATTTTACCTAGATAAAGCATCGTTCGAAAAAAAAGATAGTATGTTGCCTTTCCTCTATGCTTAGTATCAAATAATTTGGGTGGAACTTCCTAGTATAATAAAGTTTGAATGAATGTTTAAAGTAATTCACTTCTCTTTATGCCAAATGCTATAGCATTCTGCTGAAATTTAGAGTAAATTTGATGAAAATTTGACGATGAAAATTTGACGAGATCCCCAAAAGAGAGAAAATTTAGCGAAATTTGAGTGTAAATGCATATTAATGTGGTTTATTCAACTTACGTAAGGAAAATGAGCCATTACCCCAACCTTTAATTACTAAGAGTTCTTAAAAAAACCAAAGTGATGAGCACGCCAGCTATTCGCAAAAGACTTTTGGAGGTCGAAAGTTCTCTTTAGAGCACAATTATTTTTATATTTGTTTCCAAGCTAGTGTATAACAGAATACTTTATTTTCCTCTTACCTTAAGTTTTGGAAATATTTTGGTTTAAGTTTTGATTGGTTCAAGTGCTCTATGATGGTTGTCCCGCACTAAAGCTGCAGCTGATAAGCCTCATTTTCCAAGTACGTTTTACAGAGCCAACAGTTCTCCAAGTACATTTTAAAGAGCCAACAGTTCCTTGAGGAAAAGGAAGGCCCTACTTGTGGTACACAAGATAGTGCAAGTATGGAAAATCCTTCTTAGAGGATGATGCCTTCCAGCATATTCTGAATAAGGCTATAACATATTGTTCTTAATGGACTTATGTTCATTTAAGTGCCTAGTTGCAAGACATTATATTGGAGTGATTGCTTGAAGGGGCAGTTATTCATCTTTTTGTCAATAATTTATAAATGTGAATACTTGTTTAGGGGCAGATTGTGATGTGGGCAGATTTTGATGTAAGCAGGACAACCAATCATTTATGTAGTTTAATGTTAGAAATACACTCAATAGCAAGACGAAGAGATGGTTCATCTAATTGTACACAAAAGCTAAATAGAGAATTTTTTTCCATTTTCAACTTAATATTTAATGTGTACAAGCCCACAAACCCTAAGATTCATAATAAATAATATTGCAAACATGTTTAGCATTTAGCCCCAAGGGTTAGCTCAATTGGTTGAGTCCCCGCTTGGAAGTACTCCCAGATTGAGAGGTCACAGGATCAAATCTCCTAGACGCCCGCGGGGTTAGGCCTCAGTGTTAGGCTGATAGTAGATCCCTTTGGGAGGATTTACTGTGATTCATTAAGACCGTGGATGTAGCTAGTACATGTGTGCGGGAACATAGGAACGTGAACCACTATGAAAAAAAAAAAAAAACATAGAAATTTAGCATACCTTAAGAAATAACAGCATACCTTAACAAAGGGTAACGAATTTATATTTCAAGGTTTCACGTTATCTGTTCTTAACGCAGTAGAAGGCTGAGCAGCTCCTCTAATCAGCATCATACTCCTCTTTAAATTTAGCCCTCAAGAAGGTATGTTTCCATTTCTTATGAAATTACTTAAATAAATATCGTTAAAGAAGACATTAGAGAACTTTTGAGGTCTAAAATGAGCCTCCTAAAAAAAATTTACAGCCAAAATAAAATTTATAAGCACCAATAGGATTCAAGATGATTATGTCAACTATGGGGAATGATTCACCATTTTTTGGGTAAAAAAGTAAAAATATTTAAAAAATGATAAAATAATAAAACTACTTTTTCAACTTGTGTTTTCAACTTATATCCCCGAGGTTTTACTCAAATTTCGAGTAGGATTAATCATTGGATGCAAAATTTAATTACTCGTCCAAAGAGTACCCATGTTGCATACTTTTGATATACTCAGCTACACGAAAAATGAGAAATACAAGAAAATACGTGATTGCAATCACGTTTTACATCTATTTCTCATTATTTGTGTATCAAGACCCATCGAAAGTATGCAATATGGGTACTCCTTGGATTAGGAATCAAATTATGCATCCAACGAGTGTTTCCACTCAAAATTTGAGTAAACCCATAGGGAGATAAGTTGAAAGTACAAATTGAAAAAGTAATATTTTCTTTTTTCCCTCTAAAATTTGATGATGTAATCTAATATTATTTTATTATTTCCACTATAATTTTATAATTTCCTTAGGAGGGCCATTTTAGTGTTGAGATTCAACAAGATGATGAAGCTTAGTGAAAATCAGTCGCCTGCACTAAGTGGGCCCGTGGGCTATTTTTAGGTGCAAGTCTATTTTTAGACTATATCTACTTTTAGACATTGTGATCATATTTCAGAAGTTGCAGGATGCTATTTGTGGATGATTGGTCAAGTTGGAAAAATAGAGAAATTCTATTTTTATAATATTGGGTGAATTCTATTTATAGATCATCGATCTAAAAATAGATGCATGTCAATTATTATTAGCCCTTAATAATAATCAAATAATAAACATCAACATATTCTGTTGGAGCACTTTATTTCAGTGTACAGATTTGGCAAATCAGTGGGCTGAATGAATTGCGCAATTCCTAGGGTTGACTGGTGGTTCATGCATGGAGGACTCAGTTAGAACTAAAGTGGCAAAGTTATGACAGAGTTGGAAGAGTAGTTCATGGAGTTGTTATTCGGTTTAACTCAGTTATTGGAGTTAAACTCAGTTGAGCTAGTTGTATCTAGTCTAACTAAATGATACACTAGTGAGAGTGGAGTGAATTAATTAGTTAATTAATTCACAATTAATAACTCAATAATCAAATGAACAAATACAACAGTTAGCTACAGTGCATGTCAGTTCCAGTAGAGACCCAGTGGAGAGGTAGGTGAAAGGGTGAGATGGACAATCCATTGTGACTATAGTGATGCATTGATTGCATCACACACACATTGGAGTTGCCAATGAGGATTGTGCAGTCAATCCAAGGCCAATTCGAATTCATTTGGGGGTCTTCTTCAACAGGGATTGCGCAGTGGAGGCAGGCTATCAGGTGGCAAGAAATCAATGCATGGATTTGCAGATTTCTTCTTATTACTGTGTGACGATTGATTGTATTGAGAGCTTGATGTACTAAGATTTGTATGATATTGTTACATGATCTCCATGATACATAATATATGATAGTTGGGGTTTTTAGCTTCAAGCTTTCCCGTTAAACAACTGTGTTATGCGTGGTTGTTTTTATTGCTTCATGTGTTTGCAATTGAGTTTATAATTTCCACAATGATTAACAGTGGAAGGATTATGTATTTAGCGAGAAGATAAATATTGTTAGATCGGGAGAATATGGATATATAATGCATATGTTGTATAATTTCTACATTTAGACGTCAAAATTCTACTAATGCATGAATTTTCCTTTTTCCAGGACATTGGACAGGTGTCACTGTGTAGAAACGCATACTTTAATGACATTTTTTGGTTTGGAGGCTTTTACTGCCTTTGTGTGAAGGACTTAAATTAATCTCGAACTGAGGAATTCCCGTTAAAGTTTGAACAATATTCACACATCAGGATTTTTTTTTTTTTATTCAGGTGTTAGTTTCCTTTTAATTCCAATAAAATCATAGGCATGTCGAAAAGGAGAGATAAATCAATACACACTTAGACTACGAGGTAACACTGAGCCTAGTTGGGATATTATTGCTCACACTATCATGTGGAAGCAGTTAAACGGGCAATCTCACAGGAGCTGAAATCTACTTCTGTGTGCAGACCTTCAAATCATCCTTGACATAGAAATGCTCGTTAACGCTTGAACAACATTCGCATGCGAGAAATCGATTTCTTTTATTTGTTAAATATTTTATATTTTATTTGTTAAAATGAGGACATGTTGAAATATCTTGTAGATAGATGCACTTGTGTTAACACTCCCTGTAATTGGAACTTAGAAGACCAACACAACACTAATTAATGGGTAGAACATGCTTCATAGGAGTTGAAACCTATCATGCTCCCATTAGATATTTTACATGATCGATTTTTTGATTTTACGAAGCTATACCAAATGGGAGAGCCATTCTTTCTTGATATCATCCCTGTCCTATACCATTCCATGAAAGATCAATTTTTCTATGCATATGAAAATAATATATATATAAAATTTTGACTGAATAAATTATCTAATATAAAACATTATATCTACGCCATGTTTCATTTATATATAACATGTTCTACTAGTATATTACAAGAATTATGTTGAAATGAAACATCTTTATCGTTTGTGGAGCACATTTTGGGCGTTGTTTAACAATGTGAAAATTTCACTTGGATGGCTCATTTTTGCACTGAAATTTGGTCATTTTATTTCAAAAAATAGTGTTTGAATCATGTTTTTGATGGTGGAAATGGATTCCATAAAAAATCCTTGGCAACCCAAAATCCTTAAGCTTGACAACTATAATCTGAATTTCCAAAACATTAAGTCAAATTTTATGAAAATCGTGGGATAGAAACCTTGCTTCCTTAAACTATGTGTTTGAAATTTTGCGTCTTCCTTTGAGTTTGAAAATTAAAAAAATTAATGTCAAGATTATTATTATGTCCCCACGGAACATATATGATCCATTTTAGCGTATTAATTATTAGGTATAATATTTTAATTTTTTGGGTGTAAAGCTAAATTTATGTATAGTTTTTTATTATTATATTTTTTTTAAATCTTAATCGATGGTCAGAGATGACATCATGCCTCAATTTTTGATCCCTATATGGGGCGGTGATATGACATCCTGCTCATTGAGAAATCAATAAGGACAACAATTAGGATGGTTTCTCTTTACTTGATAATTGCTTGTGAAGTTATGTTTGATTCCTATTAATTTTATTATGTTATGTTCATCAAAAAATTACGAAAACCATAAAATATGAATATCGCAAATAGATAATGAACACAATATGTAAGCTCCAAGCTACGGAAAAACCCTTCCAAGGGTAAAACCCGAAAAACTCTTCTTTTCTTATAGGATCAGATCAAATGATAAATCCAAGACTCAAACAAATACCAAGATCTCCAACAAGACCCAACTTATCCCTCCTTCCAAGCTCTTCCAGCAAGTCCAATTCAACTCAAATCAAAACCTTCCAAATGAGATCCTGCTTCAAAAATTTCGCCACTAGTGTAAGAATTATGGCCCCTAGCTTAAAAATTTCAGACCTGTAATGAATTTTTAACTTTGGCCCCTGTAGCAGCTTCAAAATTTCACACATGTGAGAGATCTAGAGAAAATTTTAGGGAATAAACTTTGACTTTATTTTTCTTTATCTTTCTTGCTTTCTTACTCCTTCTCTTGAATTTCACTATTCTTTTCTTGGAGATAGAGTTTTCTTCTATGGTGCTTCAAATGAGGTCGAACTGTATCTATTTATACAAATATAGAAGGTCGAATTACCCATTCTATGGCCGACTTGATGAGGTAGGGCTAACTTGGTCATGTGGGTACAAAAATTACATTTTTGATTCGAATAAATTTATTTTTCCACTTTCTTTTCAAAGTCCAAATGAGACTTGACTCTAAGACAATATTTTTACTTATGAAAAAAATTCTTTTGACTCAATAAACCCTAAAAGCATGAATAATATGCTTAACCTAGATGACAAATAAATTTGAGCATGAAATCCATGCTTGACAAATATGTATATATATATATATATATATATATATATATATATATATATTACATAAAAATATATAATGACATAAGAACAATAGCAATTATGAAGACCAAACCTAGTTACATTTTCTAATGTTGTTGCTATTAATTGTTCTTCGTTTATCATGTTTTGTGTTTTAGTAGTTCTAATCACACAGTAAGGCATTTATTATCTGGAAACAAGGTGAAAAGCACCATATTCATATACTATGATATGGAAAAAATGTGACATGCCCCATTTTCCTCTCTTTAAGTAGTGAAGAAATTACATATTTCCCTCATACTAAAAAGTAAATTACTCATTTTTTAGGTTAAAGTACTTCCTCTTTGTATATAAATTTGATCTACAATTAAAGCAGATATTAAAGTATTTTATTTAAAGGATACATTAATATTTTATTACTACTATTTTTAATTTGTTAATATAAGTATTACTTTATTAGTTTTAAATGTAACTTTAAGCGGAAATTTCTATTATAAAAAAAAAATATTTAATTCCACTCTTCCCATATTAATTATAAATAACATTTAATTCATAATAATCATAGTTAAATCAAAGTACAATAAAAAATTAAATAAAAATTTAAATCTTATTTCTAAATATAAAAAAATATCATTTCAATTATTAACAATGCTTCCTCTCCTTACCTTACCATGTCCAAAAAAATATTCTCTAAAACCTAATCAATACAACTAAATTTAAGTTTACAAGTTAACATAAATAATCACATTAATATACAAATATTTATAAAAAATATTAAATAAAGAAACTCCATTCATCTACCCTGTCAAAGCTAACAACCAAAAAAAGAAAGGGTTACCCAATAATTCCTTGTTTGAAAGTTATATATAAGCAATTTCTTTTACAAGACTTAATAACTTCCAGAAATCATATTTAAAACTCATAATAAATAATTTAAAATATAATCATATTTAAAAAAAATAAAAAAATTTATATTTATATTTAAATTATACATTCGTAAATATAGTTATTTCATTAAAATATATAAAGATCAATTATATTTATTTAAAAATCCCTGTTCACTTTACATATTTTATTTATTTAATTGTTCACGAACAAAGGGAGAATTTTATATTTACTTATATCACAGTTTAAATCGATAAATGTTAAAGATTTAATTTTATTTATTGTAGGATGAGTATATTGAAATAATTTATTAAATATTATAATTTATATAGTTGAAAATAATTAATGTTATATTGTATTGATGGAGAAATGGTTATATGGTTGTAACGTAAACTCTTTAAGTTAGGATTAGTTCCTAGGTTATAGGAGTTTGTTCCCAACTCCCTATTATTTTGAGATGCATTTATTGATGTATAATTAATTAATTGAATGTAGAGTGTACGCTCCATTTTCTGCGGTCTCGAGGTGCATTACTAACTTGTGAGTTGCTTGTTATTTAATTAATTTCTTTCCTTTCTAGTTTTTAGCATGGTATCAGAGCTTAGACCAGGTGAGCCTGATTTACCTACAGAGCTTTAGTGGCTACAGAGCCTTCGTGGCTACAGTGCACATAGGAGCCTCAGTGCTCACAATGGAGTAGGTGGTCTACAAAAACACCTCACTCATAGGAGGAACTTAGTTTCACACAGGTTTCAGTTTTCTGAGCACAAAGTAGATCAATGTGTTTTTCACAGTAATACTAGTGCTGATCAATGTGTTTTTTGGAGCCACAATAGCGCTAATTAGTACGGATAAGCACGCTTTTTGGGTTCATTCCAGTGCTCGTACAGGTTCCCTTATCGACATTTTGAACAATGTGAGTTTTTATCTAATAAGAGTGTTGACCTCTTTTTTTATGGTTCTGCGCATGAGATTTTTCCTAATTGGTGGAGGATCTAAGTAGCAGACACAAAAAAATTTCAGATTGGTGGCGAATCTGAGCTGCTGACACAGAGATCGTGCTAGATCAGTGGTAGATCTGTGATCAGGTTCTAGTATGTGTTGAAGTTGTTTTTATTTGTAGCTCATAATTGTTCACTTGTTTAGAATCAACTGAAGATTGGAGGATTTGGAATCTGATCAATCCAAAATGAACAATTTTATAGAAACTTATCTCAACGAGACTAGAAAACTTGATGGGACCAATTATACCAATTGGAAATTGAAGCTATAGACATTTCCAGAGGGAGCGAGTGCATGGTCGATCGTCAGTGGTGATGAGAAGAAGCCAAAGAGTGCAACAAGTGGGACTACACTCATACAATATTGGGATAAAAGGGAGAATAAGACGAAAGTTTTATTGAAGGTGTTTGTTAAAGAAAATATTATCCCACATATCAGATATGGTAAATCATCCAATGAGATCTGGATTACACTCAAGAATCTATACCAGACACAGAACACCAAGCGCATCTTGTTGCCCAAAGGCAAGTTGTTTTCCATGTTAAATTTCTTGACCCTAAATTTACCATCTTCCGCCATTTCTCCCACTCGAACCAGGAACACTTCTTTCCTCTGAGTTTACCAGCCAAATAGACCTTCGGCTCTGATACTAGTTGTCATAAAATTAAATATTACAGAGCAATGTAACACATAAAATATGCGGAAAACACAAGCACACAAAACACATAAAACCAGAGAGACATAGATATATGTGATTCACCTAGTTTGGGCTACGTCCACCCCAAGCAGCCATTCCTCCCTTTCTATTATCCAGCAAAATGAAGAGACACAACCTACAGCAGATCCGATGTAATATCCTTTGTTCTCTCTCATAGTCTCCCTATATGTTTCTCGCTCTGAGAATACACATAAAGTACATAGCCGCAATACAATACCCTCGTACAAACTAGGGGTTTCCTTCTAGGGAAAAAAACCCTAAACTAAACATAAATTCTACCGTAAGATCATCCACCTAATGAACGACCCAGATTGACTAGAAATTACTATACTTTTACAAGGCAATTTTACATTTGCTTTTAACCTCAGGGGCGCTATCCCCGAAACCCCCCGCTAGGGAGGGGGGGGGGGCTCCATAAATTCGTAGTCGGCCCCCCTAGACCCCCCAAGCAACGTTTAATTTTGGGCGGCGTTGCCGCCCCATTAAGGTAAAGGGTTCCAACGCTATGATACAAAATAAAAAAGATAATTAGGCTCCACACCCAACATGAGGATGGAGAAGAATGAATCTTTTGTTGGATTCATTTCAAGGGTCAAGGACCTGAAGGCCAGATTGGGTGACATCAGGGAGAAGGTGTCTGATTCCGATCTTGTCACAATTAATTTGAACGGGATGATAGATGAATACCAGATGTTCATCACAGTCTTGTATGCATGGGATAAAGCCCCTGCATTCGAAGATTTGACCAGAATTTGGTTATAGGAAGAAGAGAAACGACTGAATTTGAGGCCACAGAGTGTCATTCTTTCTTTGAAGGAGAAAAATAAGCCATATAAAGGGAGACAACCACAGGGACAGAAAGGCAGTGGCAGTTTTTAGAAGAGACCATTTAGAGGTATGTCTGCAAGTAACATTAGTAATGGTTATGGCCTTAAATGTTTTTACTGTGGGAAAACCAGTCATCAAGCTAATTTTTGTTTTAAGAGATAGCAGATGAGGCTACAAATAAACAGAGAAAGCACACAGGACACTTTGTTGATGAAGATCATAGCCATAATTATCAATTGTTTGTAGCTAATTTTGCTCTTTCAACTTCTGAGGAGGATGAGGCTGAAATATGGTACGTTGATTCAGGCATGTCTTGACATATGCCAAATAATAGAAGTTGGTTTGAGTTTTTTGAAGAAACTACTTGTGGAGCTAAAATTTATCTAGGTGATGACACAGGTTATGAGAGTAAAGGGTACGGTGATATTCTGGTGATGATGCCTTGCGGTGATATCAAACATATTCAAAATGTAATGTATGTACCCATGGTCAAGAAGAACTTAATTTTTGTGTCAATGATAGCACATCAGGACTTGCAAGTTGAATTATTCAAAACATATTATGTCATAAAGGATAGCAAGAAGGAATCAATTGCATCACAAGTGTGTGTGGGAAGCCTATATAGACTGAGTGTCAAGAGAATTCCACACCAAGCTCTGGTTTCAACATGATTGCCATCCGAGAGTCTTTGGCATTAGAGATTCAGTCATCTTAACCTACAAGATCTCATGTTGATTCAAAGGAAAGGTTTGGTTGATGGATTTCCTGCTTTTCATAATGTTCATTTAGATTGTGATGGATGTGCATTAGGGAAAATACACAAGGAAGATTTTTTTGAATGTTTATAGGAAGAAAAGAGATATTCTGGAACTTGTGCATATAGATATATGCGGACCTATGCAGACTAGGTCGTTAGGTGGTGCATATTATTTTTTACTTTTTATTGATGATTGCATTTTATTGATGATTGCACTAGATTCTATTGGATATAATTTATTAGCAAAAAGAGTCATACATTTCAATGCTTTAAATAATTTAAGAATATGGTGGAGAAGTAAACATGGAACTTCATGGGGAGAATTCAAGTTGGGAGAGTTCATGAAATTTTTCAAAGATCATGGGATTAGTCAATAGTCCACAGTGCCTTACACTCCGTAGTAAAATGGAGTTTCATAACGAAATAATAGAGCCATGGTTGAGTGAGCACGAAGTATGCTTCAAGGTAATGGTTTATCGAATGGATTTTGGGTTGAAGCATTCAACATTACAGTATACTTAAAAAATAGAAGTCCAAATAAATGTATTAATTTTAAAACTCCTTTTGAAGCACTTTATGGATATAAGCTAGCAGTGAATCATTTAAGAGTGTTTGGGTCAAAATCCTTTGCCCATATACCCAAGGAAGATAGAAAGAAGTTAGATCCTAAGGCCATGAAATTAATCTTTGTAGGCTATTGCATTGAGTTTAAAGATTATAATTTGTTTAATCCTTTGAATCCTAAAATATTTTCAAGTTGAGATATCATATTTCATGAGATGGTTGAGGAAGGAAAGGAAAATAGTCTTGAAGAATAGCACATTATATTGTTGATGGAAGAAAGCAGTGAGGATAGTCAACAATAGAAACAACAACAGAAAGAAGAAGAAGCAGGTGATGTAGTGAGTAAGTCAAGCCTGCAAAGGTCTAAAGCAGACATATTTTATGTGAGTCCTTTACCAATAAAATCAGGTAGGCAGGCTCAACCACCAGCCATATTGAAAGACTATGCATTAATGTCAAACATTTTAAATTTTATAGAGCCCACAAATTATAATGAAGCTATTCAATCTCATGAGTGGAGGGTTGCAATGAATGAATAATTTGAATCTATTATTAGAAACAATACTTTGGAACTAGTTGAATTGCCTTAAGGAAAATTACCCATAGGTTGTAAGTGGGTTTAAAAACCTAAATTCAATGAAGATGGGAGTATAGAAAAGTTTAAATCTAGACTCGTAGCAAAGGGTTATTCACGGAAAGAGGTAATTTACTTTGAAGAAACCTTTTCTCCTGTAGCCAAAGTGAATATTATTAGAATGTTAATTTCCTTAGCTACACAATATTACTAGAAGCTACACCAGTTAGATGTTAAGTCTGCATTCCTAAATGGTGATTTAAAGGAAGAGGCTTATTTAGTGCAGCTTGAAGGGTTTTTTAAGCAAGGGCATGAACATTTAATGTGTGTATTGAAAAAGGCACTTTATGGTTTAAAACAAGCACCCAGGTCTTGGTACGAGAAGATTATTTCATTTTTCTTACAACATGATTTTCATAGGAGTATGTATGATCCAAATCTATATACCATGTATGATGAATAGAGGAAAATTATTTTGACTTCCTTGTATGTGGATGACATGATTATAATAGGTAATACAAATGATTTAATCAAAGAAATCAAATTGCATATGTCACATGTTTTTGAAATGAAAGTCCTCAGAAGTTTAAATTATTGTCTAGCTCTGGAAGTATGGAGAGATTTTGGGAAAAATTTTCTTACTCAAGGGAAGTATGTCAGAGGACTGCTCAAAAATTTCATAATGGATTAGTGTAAGACAACATCAACACCTTTGTAGCAGAATCTAAAATTGCACAATGACGATGGCTTTGAGGTGGATGTCACTTTGTATAGGAAGCTACTTGGTAGTCCGATATATCTAACTACAACTAGACTAGACGTAGCATAATATGTCAGTATGTTGAGCCAGTTCATGTCTAAACCTCTTGAAAGTCATTAGGTGGCAACAAAAATTGTTCTGAGGTATCTTCATGGTACTAGTAATTAAGGTATTTTTTACACTGACGCATCTTATGTTATTTAGCAATTTTTCCAAACTCTGATTGGGCAGGTAACCTGGGTGATCAACAATCTATCATAGGTTATGCATTTGTGTTGGATCTGGTGTCATAGCGTGGAGTAGTAAAAAGTAGAGCATTGTGTCTTTATCTTCAACTGAAGTTGAGTACCAAGCGTTATGTGTAGCAACATGTGAAGCTAAATAGTTGAGAAGGCTTCTCCATGATGCAGGAGAAGAGCACAAAGAGGCAATTGTCATCAAATGTGAAAACTAGAGTTCCATTAAGCTAGCAAATGATCCAGTGTTTTATAAGAACACAAAACACATCGATATTCAGTTTCACTTTGTTAGAGAAAAATTCCAGTCAAAGAAATATTTGTTGAATATTGTCAAACATGTGACAATGTGGCTGCTATTTTTACTAATCCTCTTAGAAAATTGAAGTTAGAATTGTTTAGAGGGATATTAGGACTACAGGATAATCCATTCTCCATTAAAGGGGAGTGTTGAAAATAATTAATATTATATTGTATTAATGGAGAAATGGTTACATGGTTGTAACATAACTCCTTAACTTAGGATTAGTTCTTAGGTTGTAGGATTTTGTTCTCAACTACCTATTATTTTGAGATGTATTTATTGATTTATCATTGATTAATTGAATGTAGAGTGTACGCTCCAGTTTTTGCATTCTCTAAGTGCATTTCTCACCTATGAGTTGCTTGTTATTCAATTAATTTCTTTCCTTTCTTGTTTTTATCATATATTTCGCTATATTATGGTTAAATTTATTTTTTTTGTAAATTTGGAAGTATATTTCTATTAATCATATGTAAAGCAGGTTACAAAATATGTTTCCGGTGACCTCAACCCGTCCGTAGGAAACCAGGTATGTTGGACATTGATCAGCATCATATGCCATCTAAAATTGAAAGAGATTGAGCATGTCCAACCAATATTTTACAGCTACCATGTGTACTATCAAGTTATTTTGACTAATATAGATGTACAGGCTATCTGATATCATAAAAAAAATAACATGGATTTTCAAGAAAACTATGACTTTTAGGAGTTAATCATCTAATGAATCTATCGGGGTCGGGTCCTTCATGCTCGATCTCGGTATCTCTTATTGTTGCAGACTTTGTAATTTTTTCTCCATAAGTTCAAGACGTACATTTTCATGGAATAACTGCACTTGGACTGACTGTATTTCCTTCTGAATTACAGACAGGCTTGGCTCCTCATGTTGGGTTGTTTTTTTCCTTGATGGTGAAGTACATCCGTCTGTTTTATTTTTGTCATGGATTTCGTGAGTAATATTTTCACGATACAATAAGTTTGGATGACCTGTTTAAACAAGGTCAACCTTCCTCTGGTATTTCATGGGTATACTACTAGTGGTTCCCATTCTTCCACCTGGACTGGTTCCTCTGTTGCCTTTTCCCTCAGTACTATTTCCCATTTGGAGATTTCCACTTTCACCTTGGCTAGTGAGCTTTCACTGTATGCATGCAACAAGTTCTGCATGTTTTCCTCCCTTGTTCACCTGCCTCTATTTTTTTGCGTTCCACTGGTTGAGGTTGGTGCCTTCTATTTCCCTTTGGTCGGTTTGCCATGGCTGCAATGACCCTTACATCCCTCTGCCATCTTGACCTTCATTCTCAAAATCTCTAAATTTTCAACTGCTATAAGTCCTCCAGTACCCTCTCTAAGGCTAACACTAATAGAGCGGGAGTCGAAGTGGAAAATAATTCACTCTAACCCGACAGGAATTCGTAGTCAGCAATCATGTTAGGATTATTTTTCCTTGTATAGTCAATACCTCGCATTAGATATTCACAGTGTGCCAATCCATTACCAATTATCCAAGTCAGACCTTGGACGTGTTTCATTCCCTGATTTCTCTCAGCCGGAGCATTGAGGTTGGCATCTGGTTCCTCCATTGTTTAAAATTTGCATGAACATACAACCCGACCCTTTACCCCAGTCCCGACATAATTTGTTACCAGACACGGACTTGGTTTCAATTCCAGCACCTCAGGAATAACCCCCAGCCCCAAACTCTCGCTAGTTCCCCACTCACTCAAATGGTTTAAAAATGAGATCCCGACCCTGCCTCTACCACTTTCCTTCCTTCTAAGGCTCCCCATCACCTGGACTTTAAACAAACCACCTCTGGAGTGGCTTTACCAACCCCCGACTCCCTAAACTCTCCCACCGAAACCCCCTAATTACAGAAATTATCAAAAGGTTGAAGCTCAAGGGTTGACATCACCAAATTTCACAGAGACCTATTGTCCCCCTGTTAGGACACTCCAGATGCTCCCACTCAGACCCTCAAGATTCAAAAATAGTCAGAAGGCAAGAACTCAATGGTTGGCATTGCCAGTTTTCCAGCAGACGCAATGCTACCCTGCGAAGGTTGCATAAAAAAGATAGAGGGAAACAAGAATAAGAGGACAGAAAGCTTCCCCATCCCCAAAATTTTAATCCCATGCATAAGCAGCCATGGATACAACCAAATTCTGATCATTTCGTGCCTCATGACCTCCATTTCAAGAAAAAAGAAGGTATGAACTATATACCAGGACCTTCGCCTTGTCGTCGACTTGGAGATCACGACGTTGCAGTGCTGCCAATGCCGCTAGTTTTAAAGCTCGTTCGTCCCCCGCTCTTTCTTCCTTAACATCCCACTGCTACACAATTTCTTTTGCATGTAATGCCTACACCACATCATATATCACTTGCCAATACATTCCCTCGCGGCATCCCAATTTGCATGCTTGTGACTTGTCCCCACAACAAATTCTCGCGGTGTTGGGTAGCCTGCCCACACTCCATGCCCTGTTGTCTTACTGACATGCTCTTGGATTGTGTGTGGACCATTTCCCTCCTCACACCTTGATCAAGGGATGGTTAAATTAAATTTTAGAATATTAGGTTTATTTATAATTATTTTATTATGATAAATATAAATGGATAAAAATATTTCAAAAAATAATATTAAACATTATAATTAAAATTATTTAAATGATTAAATAGATTTTGAAAAAAAATAATGATAATAATTAATGTTTATTGAAATTAGAATTAGTTAAATTTTTTTTATAAGAAATTACTTAGATTTCTTTATAATTTTATATTTATGCTAAAAAAATTCAAAATAAGTGTGTAACACCCCCAAATTGTGTGTTGAATTTTTAAAGTTAGACATTTGAACTTTAATCCTAAGGGGGTGGACCCCAAGGGATAAGTATGGTGTGAATGTAATTGCATATTTTATTTGAGGAAATAAATAAAATGATTGTGCATTTTGACCAAGATGAGAATTAGAGATCACTTGCCAAATCCATGAGGATGGATAAGGCAACAAATCCCCAAATTCTTTCAAAAATCCTTGAAAGAAATTAATTTAGATTTGAGGAGGAATCTAAATTTCCCCAATGAAGAGGAGTAGTTGGGAAGAGGTGAAAAGTTTGGAAAAGGGCGGGAAAAGTTCAAGCATTTAAAAGCCCAAAATGGAAGCCCAGGCTAAACGGAAAGAAAGCATCCACTGCCTAATGCAGATAGCAGAATTAGAAACATGCTTTGGGGAAATATGAGCTTTGATAGCATCTAGCGGATCGGGAGGTTGATCGCTGATGGAGGTGATCTCGGCTGGGGGTGAGTTGCGGAGACAAAGGGACTCTAAGGTTGGAGGTTGGTCGACCGCAGTATTGGTATGTTCACGGAATTTTGATTATTTTGATGTATTATGGTATGAATTGGCTACATATAAAACTTAAGGGAAATTGTATGATTAATTTTGGTACTACATTTAACAGAGTCCATCCTAAGGCATTCACCTTTCAGGTTCTGTTTGGTTGTAGACCAGAAATCCATAGAGTAGAAACCACAGAAACTCTAAACCAAGGTTGGTTTAAATCTGAAGTTACTTAGTCTCCACAGATAATTAAATATTCTCTTGCTTCCTGTAAATACAAATGTGATGATTGTGCTCATAGGTATGATAGAACAATATGGTAGCAGTACTGAAGTTTACATGGTGCAAAACAAATAGGAAAGAAAGTAGGATAGTAGAATCTAACATTCAAACTTGTGACAGGAAAAGCATAATTCTATTCTATATGATTATTATAGCAGTTATAAATGTATATCTTACATTTCTAGATCTAGCCTTAAGCCTTGAAACAAGTAAAGGAGCAAAAGACTTAAAATATAATTAAAGTCCTCTAGTCAAACACTAGAGAATGCATATAGGTATACATCAAAAGAAAAATATAATCTAAAAGCAAGGACTTAAAAATGTATTCTTACTAACCTAAAGAGTGAAGCTATACTATAGAGGTATTACAACGTTCATAACAAATATAGTGTATCTTGGGTGTTAAGTTCATCTCTAACCCTCGAAATACATATTATGGCAAAGGATTTATGCTAGGTCTAAAACATAATAACAAGCAATTATTGTGTACATGTATATGCTTCTAAATTTCCAAGTGCGCACCTAGCGCTCAACCAATAGAAAATTTTAACATTTGAATTCCAAGGAATTATAGATACATGAGTACTATATTTACATATAAGAACGACCCATATATATGTTAACAAGAAACATTAAAACAAATTTGATATTTATATATATGAATCGAACCACCGATATTAAAAGGGACTATGGGTGAAAAACCGATATATATTAAAATGAGATATATATGCGAACTCCTATGTGGCAAAATGAATTTCTATGTAGGCGAACTACATTAAATCATGACTGTTAGTAATTATAATAGACACAGACTTAAGTCAAACAAAAGAACACCACTGTAAACATTACATTGGGACGTAATGTTAAATCAAGTTTAATCATTATATGCAATGATTGAGGCGAGATTAAAACGATATTACACGGCATGTCTCACCTTTCAATAATAAACAAATTATGGAACCTACGCATCGAAGACCAGGGACGAAAACTCAGTTGTCATGCCAGTTATTAATCTCTCTGCAACGAAATTTGGTCAAACTGATATGCATAAATACCAAAGGCGCGGACGAGTATCTGATCTGGAAACAATGAATCGATTAGGTGAAACTAAGCATGCGTTAAGTAATGTAAATCTGATTGATTTCTTCAGTTTCAACTCAGAGGCACAAAATAAAAGCTACCAACGAAAACATGACATAAGCTCTAAACGTTTCACGGTGGAGTATGAACATTATCAGTCGGATGAAAACACAGATTAATAAATCTGAGGCATCAACCTCTGCAACTGCCAGCACGAGTTAGGGTTTACCTGCGAATATGGTTTGGTTCCCTCCTCGTGTCGCGTTAATCTATACACTGGCTAACCAGACCAGAACGCCGGCGGTATGGAGGATAACCAAACGGATCGCCGAACATCTTAAGATCCCGTCAGGGACTCCGGAAACAAAAACAGAAAACCAATAATAGGTTAACAACGGTCGCTGGAGTAAACATTGGAACTGCCTGATAATGGATTGCTACACGATGATGCTTGCTGCGTACAGCCGCGATAGCGTGGTAAGATAAACTCATATGAGGAAAACCATAGGGTTACAGCAGCACAATCTGGAACAACTATGCAAAGGGAAAAAAATTAACTTAGCGTAGGTGGAAGGGCAAAGAGAGCGCTGCATGCATATAAATCGAGGATTTATAAGCGCTAGAAAACCGTCTGAGAGGATCTCTCTCTCTCTGCAAAAAAAACCAGTAAAAGGGATTAGACACTGTCTATGAAAGCCAGAAACTACACAAACGATGCAACGCCGGGATAACAAGAAACCTTACGCTTGAACCTGCTTGCCCAGCAGTCCAGCCCTTCGCAGTGACTGAGAACTCTGCACCTGAGTAACATCGAACATAGCCGTGAGATAGGTGAATAACTCGGCATGAAACCCTCAATTTAAAAAGAAGAAGAAGACCCTGCAACCCTAAACATACTGCCCCATAAATTCCGAGAATCTTGAGGTCGATTGGGAAAAATCTGCCACGTCCATGGGCGAGTACCAGGTGATAGTACAGGGCACAGAGAAGGTATGGGGAGATATTACACCTCGCATGCGTGAAGGTAAGAGGCAACCCTAGAAATATTACACTTCCAGAGACAGAACTCGACTTAGTACTGGTATCAGTCAAAGATTGACAAGTAGCAAGCCACCCGTTAATTTCTGCTGAGTATGGGGGCAAGTTACGCCGGCAGAGGGTACCTCCCTCTCAATGAAGCGATGCCGCCCTACCTGCAAAATCATCCAAGTAGAAAAAAACAAACTCAGACGTTAAACTCTGTCGAACTGAGCATGGTACGACCCGAATATTATAAACAGAAATTAAAATACATGGTATACACTCCTCGTATGAAATCACAGCAAACACGCATGGTATTAGAATCCAAAGGATAATTAAAACGCCCTCCGGCTAATGAGTTCGGATGGGTGGAAAATTCAATTACGCCGAGAGGAAGGTCTGATTATCATTACACGGAATGTTTGATGGGAAATTATAAAATGATAGCTGTATGGTCACCGCGAACGTAAACAATGCAACAACGGTGTACACGTCGGATTAGGTAAGTCAAACGGTGCATAATAAATATAAGTGGCGCAGACCGGTAATCATATACCTGGTTCGAGCGCTATAAAACCCTATGATGGTAGACGTACGCGGTTATACAACTCTACATATGTCATTGGAATTAATTGAACTATGCATTATGTATTATGTTCAAAATCCACGTCCGAATGAGTTGTCAAACCTATGATGGACTATATACATTCTATAAGTTCGATCACTTTTTAAAAGGGCAGATATATATATATAGGTGATGCACATTATACGCCGAGTTAGGTGAGTGCCCATAAGGTTCGAAGAATGGAGATGTTTGATATATATATGTGCTATATATATATATATATATATATACATCTCAAAGGGCGTGCGAACACTTTTATCAATGTATATAAATATGGGATATATACTTATATAGTTATGCTCATTCCAACCCCTTGGTTAGAGTATATATATCTAAATGTAGATTTCATATGCCAAGGGTATAGGTATTATATCTATATGGTGGGTATTATATATATATATAGTGGGAGTATGTACTAGATATAAGTTAGATATAAATGGTATATGTGATATATAAAAATTACACCTACATTATGTAGAGGAAATGTCCCATGATTATATCAAGGGGGTCTACCACTTTATGTCCATGAGGTTACTGTAACCATGGGGAATATAAATCCCAATTCTAAACTTAACTGAGTATTTAAGTAACCAGGTAAATAAAAGGGAACGTCAGTATATACGAAAGAAAAATAAAATAAAATAAAATAAAAAATTCCATTAACTGGAGGTGTTACAAATGGTATCGGAGCTCAAGTGAAAAAAATTGGGCTGTTGATTGTGCTCACTGAATTCTGAATATTATTGAACATTGTAGAGATTGGTTTCGTTGTCTTACTAATCAAATGTATGAGTGTGTACAGTGGTGCTAAAATGGCTGAAGAGGGAGGAATTTATGTGGATCTGCATGATGAGTTTGCGACTCCAGATCCCAATGCCCCGGTAATGGCCATGTTGCACAGGTTGCAACGAGAATTGGCTGAACTAAGAAGCCAGAATGACATGCTGTCATCAGCCAGTAAGGAGCAGGAAAAGCTCATCAGAGAGCTAACTTCCCGGAACAGCCAGGAAGGCGAATGTTCTGGAAAAAGAAAGATGGATGAGTCTGAGGATGAGGATGCAGCTAGACATCAACATAAGCAGAAAAGAGAATTGCAGGGAGAATTTAGAAAGATCAAACCTCCCTCCTATGATGGGGAGAAGGAAGAAGATGCAGAAGCTTGGTTGCTGAACATGATCAAGTATTTCCAAGTATATGAATATGAGAGCAACACAAGAAGCCAGATTCAGTATGTGTGACTCTGAGGAAAAACTAAGCGCAGTGGGAAGAGACAAAATGGTGCATGCCATTGTGAAAACCGATTACCAGGAAGATTTTCAGACTAAGTTCAATAATCGTTATTTGAACAAACGTTATTATGATGATAAAGCAAAAGAATTCCATGAACTCAGACTAGGACAGCTCACTATCGATGAGTTTGTCACTAAGTTTACCAATTTACTAAGGTATGTCCCTTACATTAGGGAAGAAAAGGCAAAAGTGCAAAGGTTTTTAAATTTTTTGCCTACTGTGTACAAGGAGAAAATTGAGTTTGACAATCCAAAGACAATGGATGAGGCTGTTAGGAAAGAAAGATTATGCTATCAGCAGTTTAAAGGTAAAGCTGAATAAGGAAAGAACTAGCTGAACAAGGGTGAGTTCAAAGGTAAAAGACCAAAACCAGCATATCTAAGAAATTTTGGTAGAGATCATCAGCGGAAAAAATTCAATAAACCAAAAGAAAGTCAAACTGCTCAGTCCCAAGTGGCTTCAAAACCAGTAGAAGGGAACAATAAAAAGGAAGGGATAGTCAGAATGAAGGAACCTCTGAAATGTTGGGGTTGTGGAGAACCCCATATGATGAGGGACTGCCCCCATCGAAATATACACATGATCAGCAGAGAGCGAGAGGCAACAACAGTAAATGACATAGCCAGAAATATACCAACTATCAGTGCAGCATTGGAAAATCGGAAAGCAGAACATCAAGCAACCATGGTGGAAATGGAGGGTAAGATTTATGACCTACCTATTATTGTTTTGATTGATCCAGGTGCTTCTTTGAGTTACATTAGTCCTGGAATTGTAGAGAAATGTAAAATTAAACCTGAAAAATTTCAGCAGTCATGGTTGGTACAGCTAGCCACTGGAACTAAGAGGAAAGTCACACATAAGTTGCCCAAAACAGCAATACACTTAAATGGGTTTCCAACAGAAGTAAATTTGAACATATTGCCATTAGGATCTTATGATCTACTGATAGGAATGGATTGGCTGGAAAAGAAGAAAGCCCTGATGAACTGCTGGGATAAAACCCTACATTGTGTGGATGAAGAAGGAAAACCTTTTACACTAAAAGGGAAACCAAAATCCATTTCAGTAAGACAAATATCAGCCTTACAATTGAAAAGAACAGCTCGAAAGGGATACCAAGTCTATGCGGTACATGTGGAAGAAGTAGAACAGAAAATTGAAGAAAATCTGCTGAATGAGTTACCTGTGGTGAGGGAATTTAAAGAAGTTTTTCTAGAGGAGATTCCTCATCTTCCCCCCAAAAGAGAGATTGACTTTTCTATAGATCTGGTGCCGGGGGCCACACCTGTTTCTCGAGCCCCCTATCGAATGAGTCCACCAGAACTTATGGAGCTGAAGATGCAGCTGCAAGAATTACTGGATAAAGGTTATATTAGACCAAGTGTGTCTCCATGGGGAGTACCGGTCTTATTTTTGAAAAAGAAGGATGGAACTTTTAGGATGTGCTTTGACTATCGTCAACTGAATAAGTTAACCATTAAGAATATATATCCACTTCCTAGAATTGATGATATTTTTGATCAAGTGAGAGGGGCCTCAGTCTTTTCCAAGATTGACTTAAGAACTGGGTATCATCAGCTCAGAATCAAGGAAGAAGACATCAGCAAAACAGCCTTTCGAACCAGGTATGGACACTACGAATTTGTAGTCCTACCTTTTGGACTGACGAATGCCCCTGCCACCTTTATGTGCCTGATGAATAGTGTGTTGAACAAATATTTGGATAAATTTGTTTTGGTGTTCATAGATGATATTTTAGTTTACTCTAAAAACAAAGAGGAGCAAAAGGAACATCTGCGGATAGTGTTGCAAACTCTGAAAGAAAATCAGCTATATGCCAAGTTCAGTAAATGTGAATTTTACAAAGATAAGATTCAATATTTGGGTCATATTATTTCTGAAAAAGGACTTGCAGTTGACCCTGAAAAGATAAAATCAATTAAGGAATGGCCAGTCCCAACTGATGTTTCAGTAGTAAGGTCATTAATGGGGATGGCAGGCTACTATCGCAGATTTGTGGAGAGATTTTCTCCCATAGCACACCCCATCACTTCATTGCAAAGAAAGGGTGTCAAGTTTGTGTGGACTGAAAAATGTCAACATAGTTTCGAGCAGTTAAAACAAAAACTTATTTCAGCCCCTATATTAAAAATTGTTGATCCTGATAAAGAGTTTGTTGTCTGTACAGATGCTTGCAGAGAAGGGCTGGGAGGAGTCCTGTTGCAGGAAAATTCAGTTATTGCATATGAATCTAGGAAACTGAAAATGCATGAACAGAATTATAGTGCATATGATTTGGAATTTGCAGCTGTTATCCATGCTTTAAAGATGTGGAGGCACTATCTTCTAGGGAAGAAATTCACATTGATGACTGATCATATTAGTCTTAAATGCAAGGCAAGCCAGATGGCTGTATTTTTTAAGTGAATTTGATATGGACATAAAACATATTAAGGGGAAAGAAAATAAAGTTGTTGATGCCTTAAGTAGAAATGCTTGTCAAAATTTAAACAGTATTGGGAGTAGTGGACAGATTGAGATAGAAGAGTTGGTGAGAGAAGCAGCCAGCCAAGACCCAAACTATGAAACACTCTTGGTGAAACTACAAAAAAGGGATCAAACTGACTTTACACAAAATAAAAAAGGGCTACTATATTACAAAAACAGGTTGTATGTTCCTAATGTAGAGTCATTAAAAAGGGAAATTTTGGATGAATATCACAAACAGCCTTATGCAGGACATCCAGGATACCAAAAGCTGTTAACAGCCTTGAAAAAGAAGCTGTTCTGGCCAGGAATGAAGAGATATGTGGCAGAGTATCTAAGTAGGTGTATGGAATGTCAACTGGTCAAAGTTGAGCATCAACATCCAGCAGGTCTTCTAAACCCTTTGCCAATTGCAGAATGGAAATGGGACACAGTTTCCATGGATTTTATAACAGGACTACCTAAAACCAAATATCGGCATGATTCTGTAATGGTAGTAGTAGACACTTTAACCAAAGCTGCCCACTTTATACCAGTAAAATCTACTTTCGGAACAGCTCAAGTAGAAAATGTTTTCCTGAAGGAGATAGTAAGGCTTCATGGAGTTCCTAAAGTAATTTTTTTGGATCGAGATGCTAAGTTTACAGCAGCATTTTTGAAAGGATTGTTTGGAGGGATGGGTACTAAGCTGAATTTTAGTACTGCCTATCACCCTCAAACAGATGGGCAGACAAAAAGGACGAATCAAATTTTGGAGGATATGTTGCGAATGTATGTGATGGATAGACCATCAAAGTGGGAAGAGTATCTGCATCTAGCTGAGTTTGCCTATAATAATAGCTACCAATCCTCTATTAATATGAGTCCGTTTGAGGCACTCTATGGGAGAAGGTGCCGTACTCCCTTGAGCTGGAGTCAACCAGAAGATAAACTGGTGTTGGGACCAGATGCACTACAAGAGATGGAGAGAATTGTTAAACAGATACAAAGAAATATCAAGATAGCACAAGATCGCCAAAAAAGCTATGCTGATAAGAAAAGAGTGCACCGAGAATTCAAAGTGGGGGATCATGTGTATTTGCGCATCAAACCCAAAAAGAGCACACTTTATGCTGGAAGTTGTGCAAAACTTGCTCCTAGATATTGTGGACCTTTTGAAGTTTTAGAAAGGGTGGGACCAGTGGCTTACAAGCTGGCCTTACCACCCCATGTTAGAGTGCATAATGTGTTTCATATTTCATTATTAAAAAGATATGTGCATGATGCTTCTCACATAGTTGATTGGAATGTTGTACATGTGGAACCAGAAGGGGAGTTTCTGCCAGAACCGCTTCAAATATTGGAGCGGGAAGAAATTGAATTGAGAAACAGAACAGTGGCCAGAGTAAAGGTGCAGTGGAAGCACTTTACTGCTGAAGAAGCCACCTGGGAAAGGGAAGCCGAAATGATGGAGAAATATCCATTTTTGTTTAAATGAACTTTAGTAGTTGAATAACAACACCGAGGACGGTGTTTATTTTCAGAGGGGGAATATGTAACACCCCCAATTTGTGTGTTGAATTTTTAAAGTTAGACATTTGAACTTAATCCTAAGGGGGTGGACCCCAATGGATAAGTATGGTGTGAATGTACTTTCATATTTAAGTTGAGGAAATAAATAAAATGATTGTGCATTTTGACCAAGATGAGAATTAGAGATCACTTGCCAAATCCATGAGGATGGATAAGGCAACAAATCCCCACAATCTTTCAAAAATCCTTGAAAGAAATTAATTTAGATTTTTAGGAGGAATCTAAATTTCCCCAATGATGAGGAAAGCAGTTGGGAAGAGGTAAGAAAAGCTGGAAAAGCTGAGGAAAAGCATAAAACAGCTTCAAAGAGTCCCAAAATGGGAAGCCTAGGCTAAACAGGAAAGAAAGCATCCTGCTATTCTGGACGCAGAATTAGAAACATGCTTTGGGGAAATATGAGCTTAAATAAGTTGCTCCTAAGAATATCAGAGGTTGATCTGTGATGGAGGTGATCTCAGCTCGGAGGTGAGTTCTGGGAGACAAAGAGGACTCTAAGGTTGGGAGGTTGGTCAATTGCAGTAGTGGTATGTTCCTGAAATTTTGTTCATTTTGATGTATTATGGTATGAATTGGCTACATATAAAACTTAAGGGAATTTGTATGATTGATTTTGGTACTACATTTAACAGAGTCCATCCTAAGGCATTCACCTTCCAGATTCTGTTTAGTTGTAGACCAGAAATCCATAGAGTAGAAACCACAGAAACTCTAAACCAAGGTTGGTTTAAATCTGAAGTTACTTAGTCTCCACAGATAATTAAATATTCTCTTGTTTCCTGTAGATACAAATGGGATAATTGTGCTAATATGTATGATAGAACAATATGGTAGCTGAACTGAAGTTTACATGGTGCAAACCAAACAGGAAAGAAAGTAATATAGTAGAATATGACATTCAAAATTGTGACAGGAAAAGAATAATTCTACTCTATATGATTATTATAACAGTTATAAGTGTAGATCTTGCATTTCTAAATCTACCCTTAATCCTTGAAACAAGTATCGTCGCAAAAGACTCAATTTATAATTAAAGTCCTCTAGTCAAGCACTAGAGAATGCATATAGGTATACATCAAAAGAAAAATATGATTTAAAAGCAAGGACTTTAGAATATGTATTCTTACTAAATCAAAGAGTAAAGCTACACTATAGAAGTGTTATAGCGTTCATAGCAAATATAGTGTATCTTGTATTTTGAGTTCATCTCTAACCCTCGAAATAAATATTATGTCAAAGGATTTACTCTATGTCTAAAGCATAATAACAAGCCATTATTGTATACATGTATATGCTTCTAAATTACTAAGTGCGTACTTAGCGCTCAACCAATAGAAAATTTCACCATTTGAATTCCAATGAATTATGGAGATATGAGTCCTATATGTATATATATGAGAACGACCCATATATGTTAACAAGAAACATTAATACAAATTCGATATTTATATATGAATCGAACCACCTATATTAAAAGGGACTATGGATGAAAAAAACCGATATATATTAAAATGAGATATATATGCGACTCCTATGTGGCAAAACGAAATTCTATCGCTATTCGAATTTCTATGTAGGCGAGTTACATTAAACCATGGCTATTAGTAATTATAATAGACATAGACCTAAGTCAAACAAAAGAATACCATTGTAAACATTACATTGGGACGTAATATTAAATCCAGTTTAATCATTATATGCAACGATGTGAGGCGAGATTAAAACGATATTACACGGCATATCTCACATTTCAATAATAAACAAATTATGGAACCTACGCATGGAAGACCAGTGACGCCGACTCAGTTGTCATGCCGGTTATTAATCTCCCTGCAACGAAATTTGGTCAACCTGATATGCATAAATACCAAAGGCGCGGACGTGTATCTGATCTGGAAACAATAGGTCGATTAGGTGAAACTAAGCATGTGTTAAGTAGTGTAAATCTGAGTGATTTCCTCAGTTTCAACTCAGAGGCATAAAATAAAACCTACAAACGAAAACATGACATAAGCTCTAAATGCTTCACGGTGGAGTATGAACATTATCAGTCATATGAAAACACAGATTAATAAATCTGAGGCATCAACCTCTGCAACTGCAAGAACGAGTTAGGGTTTACCTGCGATTAGGGTTTGGTTTCCCTCCTCGTGTCGCATTAATCTATACGCTGGTTAACCAGACTAGAACGCCGGCGGTAGGGAGGGTAACTAAACGGATCGTCGAACATCTTAAGATCCCGTCAGGGACTCCGGAAACAAAAACAGAAAACCAATAATATGTTAACCACGGTCGCTGGAATAAACATTGGAACCGCCTGATAATGGTTGTTACACGATGGTGCTTTCTGAGTACAGCCGCGGTAGCGTGGTAAGATAAACTCATATGAGGAAAACCATAGGGTTACTGCAGCACAATCTGAAACAACTATGCAAAGGAAAAAAATAACTTAGCGTAGGTGGAAGGGAAAAAAGAGCGCAGCCTGTATATAAATAGAGGATTTATAAGTGCTAGAAAAATCGTCTGTGATGATCTCTCTCTGCGAAAACAACCAGAAAAAGGGATTAAACACTGTCTATGAAAGCCAGAAATTACACAAACGATGCAACGCAGGGATAACAAGAAACCTTACGCTTGAACCTGCTTGCCCAGCAGTCCAACCCTTCGCAGTAACTGAGAACTCTGCACCTGAGTAACATAAAACATAGCCGTGAGATAGGTGAATCACTCGGCACGAAAACCTCAATTTAAAAAGAAGAAGAAGACCCCGCAACCCTAAACACACTGCCCCATAAATTCCGAGAATCTTGAGGTCGATTGGGAAAACTCTGCCACGTCCATGGGTGAGTACCAGGTGATAGTAAAGGGCGCAGAGAAGGTATGGGGAGATACTACACCTCGCATGCGTGAAGGTAAGGAGAAACCCTAGAAATAATACACTTCCAGAGACAGAACTCGGCTTAGTACTGGTATCAGTCAAAGATTGACAAGTAGCAAGCCACCCGTCAATTTCTGCTGAGCATGGAGCAAGTTACGCCGGCAGAGGGTACCTTCCTCTCAGTGAAGCGACGCCGCCCTACCTGCAAAATCATCCAAGTAGAAAAACCAAACTCAGACGTTAAACCCTGTCAATCCGAGCACGGTACGATCTGAATATTATAACCAGAAATTAAAATACATGGTATACACTCCTCGTATGAAATCACAGCAAACACGCATGGGATTAGAATCCAAATGATAATTAAAACGCCCTCCGGCTAATGAGTTCGGATGGGTGGAAAATTCAACGACGCCGAGACGCAGGTCTGATTATCATTACATGGAATGTTTGATGGGAATTTATAAAATAATAGCTTTATGGTCACCGAGAAAGTAAACAATGCAACAACTGTGTACACGTCGGATTAGGTAAGTCAAACGGTGCATAATAAATATAAGAGGCGCGGACCTGTAATCATATACCTGTTTCGAGCGCTATAAAACCCTATGATGGTAGACGTACGCGGTTATACAACTCTACATATGTCATTGGAATTAATTGAACTATGCATTATGTATTCTGTTCAAAATCCACGTCCGAATGAGTTGTCAAACTATGATGGACTATATGCATTCTATAAGTTCGATCACTTTTTAAAAGAGCAGATATATATATATATATATATATATATATAGGTGATATACATTATACTCCAAGTTAGGTGAGTGCCCATAAGGTTCGAAAAAGGGAGATGTTTTATATATATATGCGTTACATATATATAGATCTCGAGGGGCGTGTGAACACTTTTATCAAAGTATATAAATATGGGATATATTTATATAGGTGTTATGCATGGTTATGCTCATTCAAACCCCTTTCTTGGAGTATATATATCTACATGTGGATTGCATATACCAAGGGTATAGGTATTATATATATATGGTGGGTATTATATGTATATAGTGGGAGTATGCATTAGATATAAGTTAAATATAAATGGTATATGTGATATATAAAAGTTACACCTACATTATGTAGAGGAAATGTCCCATGATTATATCGAGGGGGTCTACCACTTTATGTCCATGAGGTTACTATAACTATGGGGAATATAAATCCCAATTCTAAACTTAACTGAGTATTTAAGTAACCAGGTAAATAAAATGGAACGTCAGTATATACGAAAAAAAAATAAAAATAAAATAAAATAAAATTCTATTAACTGGAGGTGTTACAAAGTGTAAAATATTTTGAAATTGTAATATTAATAATATCTCAACTTTTATCTTTTAATTCTTCATCATATAATAAATTTTCTTTAAATTTAAATTTAGATGTAATAATATGTTAATTATTTTGAGAAGTGATGAATTCCTATATTTCCCAATAACATTTCCACTTAATTTCTAACACTTTTTACTATGATTTTACTATCCATATTTTTTATTTTATTTTTTAACATTAACTTCTTTATCATAACAATTAACTAAAATTGAAACCACAATTTTGAACACGTTTTCATATTTTTTCTTTTTCCAATATAAATTAAAACATTTAATTATTAAAATTTTTTTTTTTTAATTTAATTTTCAATAAAAATAAACATATATATTTCAATAAACATATTCTTGCTTTCTTTTATATACATAAATATAAATGAAAAATCATGTTTATTAAAATTTTTATATAATATACAAATTTCAACCGACATAAACACACACACATAATATTTTAAAATTTAAATTATCCTAATCGTATAGTTGGTGCTGCAATGGTAAAAACGCACAAAAAAATATACCCCACATGAAAGTTATAATCAGCACCATGTGAATCTTTTCCAAGTCTGAAAAGAGGTGAAAACGATATAACATACATAACATCCATAAACACATCCCACCAAACATATTTTACTTCAATCTAGGGGAGAGGCTTCTATTGTTGTGCAAGGACAAACTCACTAAAATATGCACATAAATATTTGATAATATGCACATAAATATTTGATAATAAGTTATATAAGTTACATAAATATGTCCAAAATGGGCCCAGTTTTTGACTAGACCAACAACTGCCATACACCAAATCTAACATCACAAGTTGACAAGACCCACTGTCTCAAGTACCTCCAGTTCTGAATTACCATTTAAGGCAAAATGCACTACAAAACATTACAAAGCTACCCATCCAAAAGTACTGTTATCCCATCCAACAGTCCCCCACTGATTTTGCATTGGGGGACTACATCTCATTGTTGAATAACAGCTGGACAAAAACTGGGTAACCCCTGCACAAAGATTGAGTACCACCTGCACAAAAATAGGTGAAATGTCTGTCAACAATATCTACATGTTTGTTTAACCATTCAGCCTATTGAAGACATTAAATGACACCATTCAATTCAGGAAATAGTTCACCCAACCTTTCATTTCAAGAATTAAACACAATAGCCCTGGAATTACAGGAATTAAATTCTGAAAAGCATTTCAATTCAGAAATTAAATTCAGGAAAGCACAAGGATCAACCATGAAAGCTTTTCATCCATTGGATCATGTACAAATCAATCCACACCACACAATTAAATTTGGGAGATGGCAATCCATGCCAATCTTCCCTACCAATGAAATTCTAAATCATAAAACTATAAAACATCAACTGTTACTGCATTTGAGGCATTCGTTTTTCTCTTAAACTACTGCTGACATACATTCAAAGTTTTCAAACAGTGTTCCATTCATTTTGCAGACATACAGTTTTCAGAAAGTGAGTTTTCAGACAGTGAGTTTCCATTTTGCAGACATACAATCCTTTTCAGACAGTGTTCCAGACATACAAACAGAGGACAGAGTGTGCTCAGTGTTACATTCCAGACAGAGTGTGTGCATAGTGTTACATTCCAGACAGATTGTGTGCACATTGTTACATTCCAGACAGAGTGTGTGCACAGTGTTACATTCACTCTCTTCATCGGTTGCTATTCACTCTCTTCATCAGTTGCTGGAGACAACATACAGGTATTTCGTTGTTCTTCAATAATGTTATTCAAGATATTAAGCAGATTTGGATATTGACTTTATATTGAATAAAATCTTTCAATAAAAATAGTTCTAACACACAGTCCATGTCCAAATATAAGTCCATTTTAAAATAGGCACTTACTGATTTTAGACAAGTCCATGTAGCTAACAACCATGTAGGTATCACATATCTTTCTGATGTTGATATTACAAGTAATACATAATTGACAAGTAATACTTCAATGCCAATTAATTCACAACAAACAACTGAAAGATTTCATGTTATTAGCAGAAATTTTGGAATTCATACATAATTATAGTTTACTCTATACAGTTGTGCTGCAATACTTATCAAATTTCTTAACAATGTTGGAAATTGCAGGTTGTAGCCATGCCAAGAGTTTTTGTTGCAGATCGGATAAGGAACAGGAG
Source organism: Pinus albicaulis (assembly GCA_034641835.2). NCBI lineage: Eukaryota > Viridiplantae > Streptophyta > Pinopsida > Pinales > Pinaceae > Pinus > Pinus albicaulis. The sequence continues at coordinate 1,017,817,778 of CM076583.1, forward strand.
GCGAGGGAGAAGGGGGGCCCAACTGCGGAGCAGTTCATCAGATGATGATGTCAATGCTCCCATTGCTCCTAGTAATGTAGTTGAAAAGGACCCTGTGGTTGCGGATCATCCCAGCCCACCATCAGCCACAGAACCACCTTCGACCACAATACAAGGTGCAATTTCAACAAAGAAAATCAGTGCAATCAGAGGTTGGACGAAGGAAGACATGCTTGCTGCAATTGATGACATCGAGTTTAAGGGATATTCAATCCGTGCATCAGCGAAAAAACATGGTATTGCTGCCTCAAACATACATTATTGGATAAATGGGTTGACTAATACAAAGCGCAAAGGGCCTGTTACAGTCATGACTGAAGAGGAGGAAGATGAGGTGGTGGAGTGGTGTAAGGAGATGGCCCAATTGGGACATGGGTTAGAGCTTATCCAACTTAAATCCACTGTAGCTCAAATATGTCAAGGGAGGCCAAACCCCTTTAAAGATGGTTTTCCTGGTAAGTCATGGTGGAGTGGGTTTAAAAAGAGACATCCAGACCTTGTGTTACATACAGCAGAGGGCCTTAACAGAGACCGGGCTTTAAATCTACGCCCTGCAATTGTTTCCAAGTTCTATAACACTCTTTCTGCTGCATATGACCAGCACTCATATGCCCCAGACCACATATGGAACTGCAATGAGACAGGCTTACAGGCAGGAAGAAATTGCGATATGCGGGTAATTGCAAAGAGAGGGAGTAGAAATGTGCCTAAGATATTGCCTAAGAGCACGGAGTGGATCACAATTCTTGCCTGTGTCAATGCAATTGGCTCATCTATACCCGTATTTTATCTATTTAAAGGTTAAACTCAACTAAAAAATTACATACAGAATTGTGAATCGAGGGCATGCATGGCTGCACATCCACATGCATTGATGACAAAGGAACTGTTCCTAAATTGGCTTTGCCACTTTGCTGCTTCTGTACCGGGTGGTGTCTCGCCTGAAAACAGGCACTTGATGATTTTAGATGGCCATGGAAGCCACATGGCTGTGCAGACAATCAAGGAGGCCAATAAGTTGGGCATTGACCTGTTAACATTGCCGGCTCATACTACTCACAGATTGCGGCCCCTTGATGTGAGCGTGTTTGGGCCTTTCAAGAACTATTTCAGGGTCGAGCGAGCTTCATGGATGGCAAAGAACCCAGGGGTGGAAGTAAAGAGGTGTGAGCTAGCTGAGCTTGCTAGCAAAGCATTTAAAAGGGCTCTCACACCTTCTAATATCAAGGCTGGATTTAGGAGGACTGGTATATGGCCACTCAATTATGATGCTCTTATGTATGATACCACATGTAGCCAAGCATTTGAAGTGGAAGGTCAAGAAGAAGAGAACTTAGAAGAGCATGTTGGTGCCCAAGAAGATGTAGCTGCTGCTGAAGGTATAATGTCCCTTTCTGAAGGGTTGTTCTGTGGTGGTGATGATGCTGAGCATGTCAGTGAGACACAGTTCAGTGATGAACCAACTAACAATATCAATGAGGCTGTGACACCCACTGATGCAGCTGACAATGAGCAATTGACCATGCCAACCCAAGTAAGTGCACCATCATGGTTGGCAGAGGCCGTGATGAATATCACTAGAAATAATGTAACATCCACCAATGAGGATGAAAGCATGGACATGCCTTCACAACCATCAGGGTTGAACACCGAACTTGTTCATTATTTTGTGGAAAATGGATCACTAGAAGAGGAGCCTATTCAGCATGAAGTACCTGAAGAAGACAACAATGGGGGCCATTCAGTTGTCCCAGAAGATGAAATCCAGCAGGCAGGTCCGGAAAAGCAGAGATTACTTGGTGCATTCCTAAAGCTACCAGTAGAGAGAGTGAAGACCTCATCAAGGAACTCAGCCTCAGATTATCTTCGTTTAGGGAGGAGTTCACAATTGCTCACATCTGAAGACTATATGAATTTAATGTTCGAGTCTGAACGTAAAAAGAATGAAATTCAGGAAGCTAAAAAGAGAAAGAAGGAGTTAGCCAATGAAAAGAGGGTTGCAAGGATTGCAACAGCAGAAGCTCGAGCAAAGGGAAGGTTGGAAAGACAAAAAGCAAGGGAAGATAAGGAACATCAAAAGCAATTGGCAAGGCAACAGAGAGAGGCAAGAAAGGTTCAGCAAGAGTTCGAAAAAGGACAAGGGGTGACAAGCAGAGAAGAACATGGTTCAAGACAGTTTGAGGCAAATAGGTTGATGTCTAACACGCTGGACCACATTGCAGAGCAGACACCATCATCCCAAGACCTGATTAACATCCAAGTCCCTAGCTATCAGGCAGGGGTTAGGCCCACCTCTTATACCCCTACCAGTGCAGGTTTGAATCCTAATTGTGTTTATATGACACCTGCAGTCAGTGCTGGGGTTAGTAACACAAGTGGACACTTGGGCTACTTAGTCCCACCATGGTTACATGGAGAAAATTGGAGTCAACCATATGCCAACATTCATCCACATCCTAATCATCCAATGTTGGGCAGTCCACCATACTTGGGCAATGCAGGAAATGGAAGCCATCAAGCATAGAGGTGCCATGACTTAATTTTTGTAACTACAAGACACTGTGATTTTGGTAAGGATCAAATAGGTTTGCTAATGATAGCATCCATGGATTTTTGGGAAGCTACAAACATTTTCAAATTAGTATGTATGAAACAGTGTCTAAATCCCCCAAGTTTGTTAATTTGTTGAAGTTATAGCCTTATAGCCTATATCAGATTTTGTATCAAGTTATATGTCAAACAGTTTATAATTCCTACATATCAAACAGTTTCTAAATCCTACAAGTTTGTTAATCTATTGAAGTTATAGCCTTATAGCCTATATCAAATTTTGTATGAAGTTATATATCAAATAGTTTATAATTCCTACATATCAAACAGTTTCTAAATCCTACAAGTTTGTTAATCTGTTGAAGTTATAGCCTTAGCCTATATCATATTTTTTATGAAGTTATATATCAAAGAGTTCATAATTCCTACATATCAAACAGTTTCTAAATCCTACAAGTTTGTTAATCTGTTGAAGTTATAGCCTTAGCCTATATCATATTTTTTATGACACAATTGAACAAAGAAATTGAATTCATAATTGAATTGAACATCATTAAAAAAACAATCTGAATGCATCTAAACAAACTATCCCTTGAACATTACATGCTCTTTGATGAACAGAAACAGATACCAAATATCATGTTAAATAACAAGTATATCAACACGGGAAGCAATTGATTCCTAATCGAGACATTATAGCCTTAGCCTATATCAATTAGATCAACACAGGGAGCAATTGAAGTTATAGCCTTAGCCTATATCAGATTTTTGAATTCATAATTGAACACTGTACAGAGGTGATTCAATTAAGATGAGAGATGAAGTGGTCTTGCATTGCATCCTGTTAAGTAGATGTCCTAAAATAAATTAAATCATGAAGCACCTAGAATACCCACATCCTAATTCAAAATCTTGAAAATGTTTTTATCAAGCTCAACATACCATACTTAATATGCAATACTGCATAAAAATATTGATTTAATGTTTGTTATGACAGTAAAAACTATAATTAAAGGATTGTGAGATTATATAGGGGAGAGGGGTCAGTGCCCGAACACCTCAGCGCTGACTGGACCAGGGGCCACGTCAGGAGGGCCAGCACATGTACGACAGGTGTCGAATCGCATGGCGTTCACGTGGTGGGCAAGTATATCAACACGGGGAGCAATTGATTCCTGATCAAGACATTATAGCCTTAGCCTATATCAGTTATATCAACATAGGGAGAAATTGAAGTTATAGCCTTAGCCTATATCAGATTTTTGAATTAATAATTGAACAAAGAAATTGAATTCATAATTGAATTGAAGTGATTCGATTAAGATGAGAGATGAATTGTATGGCTCTGTAAATGTCAATACAATAAACCAGTCCAAAAGAGAAATCGTGTAAAACAGAATTGCAAAAATGACAAGAGTATGGCTCTGTAAATGTCAAGTGATTAACGAACAAGAATTGTATGCTCGTTATATTTTGAGGTAAATTGACGATGCAATGTAGTTTAAGATGCTTGAAAACAAAAACAAAAAGTGTTAACAAACATAACTAACTGTGAGAATAAAGAATACTGACCTTATTTACTTCATATATGCCAAATATAATTTGCAGTAACTGACCATACAATGAAACTTACAATACAATGTAGTTTCAGATAGATTTAAATTCGTAGGAGGAAAATAGAGTTACTATATGTACTATGTACAATGCCAGTACCAGAATATTGGGAAACCAGATCTGAACAAAACATACAACCGTACCCTTTGTTCAAAGAGGAAACCTGGCATCATACCATTAAGGTAGGTACATAATCAGATAAAATTTAATGCTGTTATAGAATAAATGGAACATTTGAAATTTAAATAATAATTAGGTTTAAATAATAATCAACTAAACAAAATGCAATCCTGATCACATCAACCCTGTCATAAAAACAATCAATCCTCTGTCAGCTCAATTCCCAGATAGGAAACTCCATTTACCTAATGAATCCTCTGTCAGCTCAATTCTCAAAAAAGAGCAGCTCACCGCAGATGTATAGTGACGAGAAGCATCTAAGAACTGTGGCATTCTAGCATTCTAGCATTCTAGCATTATAACAGAGGCATTCTAGCATGATGTAATTCAAGTTGACAGAAAACAATATGATTTTCTTGCTTCTCTGAAATAAATCAAGGCTTATGCCCAAGAGCATGTAGAGTATATGCTAGTTTAATATGATGTAGAGTATATACTACTTTATGATGCATCTCTACTTGTAGTAAACATTGACATTGCATATTTCATATTGGCTTGTACAACACCTTAGGATAATTTATATTAAACATCGCAATACTTCTCAATCAAAAAGAGAATATTTAAGGTCAATAACTCTTCAAATGCTCAACAACGATCCAGGAGGACATTTGAACCTGTGCAAGACCTGTGTAAAAAATAAGACAAATTCATAATAAATACCTGTGTAAACATATGCATAATAAAATCAATGAAGTAAAATTTAAGCAAACATTAAATTCAGGAAAAATATGAGTGCAGCCAAGTTATGAGACCATGAACTGCGATATCTAAATATAAATCAATGAAGCAAAATCAAAGTTCAGAAAATAGGAATAAATGCATGTTATAAAGCCATGCACTGGTGTAACTGAATATGGAACATACATATAATGGAAACAAACAATATATGAAGATATACCAATAACCTGGTATGAGTTGACTCAGACTTAAACACGTAAGGTTGTAAGGCTGCTCGTGACAACTCCAAAATAGAAGTTTACTCAAATTTTGGTCAATATGAATGCAAGAGTAATGCTTTCAAAAACTTCCCTTAAGACAAAGTTGCAAGTATGCACTCAAATTAACCCAAGTAACTTGTTCAACATAGAGAAATTATCCTACAGTAATTGCTTGCATGCATGCTTCAAGGAAGATCATGCTTGAAGGAAGCTCATTCTTCAAGGTCTTCCTCTGTTCACTTGGATAGGAATGTGAGAGACTAGACCAACTACAAACCACATGATTAGTCCCTAAGAGAGGAGATAATGATTTTGTCCTGAAACTGCATCCAGTAAGAACTGATGTATGGGAATCAATACAATGTGGCCAATACATAAAGACAATGTGGTCAATCAAAGGGAGCACTTAATTTGGTTGCTTTCCAATGTGCATAGTGCATATAGGGAAAATTTATAAAGCCTCCACAAGACATGTCAAAAGTAATCCACAAAAATAATCTTGGTTTTCCATTCTATTGAAAACATTTCCATTGCACATGAGATTCAGAATAGCGATACTTGAATCTCCAATTTTTTTATTATTGCCCATTCCGATAGTTGGATGACATTTCTCTCAAAGAAGTCATGAAAAACTTGTTCATGTTGCAAATATTAAGTCACAAAAGAAGCGACTGGTAATATCCTCTGATATTTCCATTTTCTTACTGATATTTATTTAATTGTCATTGTGTTGCACTATGAGATGATAACAGACATATTTCTCTGGCAGTAGTTTTGGAGTTCACTCTCGGAATGTACTTGAAAGCTTATTTTTCTGGTTTTGTCAAATACAGGTTGCTCCCAATACCACACGATGTGTGACAACGGAAAATTACAGTGCTCCCCAAACACGGGCCTATTAACAAATATTGCCATTACAGTGCTCAGAAAACTACATTGAAGAGAACAGGAACAACTTCTGACCTCAGTGAGGATGGTTGTGAGATTTGACAAACATAACATCTTGACAAAAATCAATTTACCTAATGAATCCTCTGTCAGCTCAATTCTCAAAAAATATCAGCTCACTGCAGATGTACAGTGACGAGAAGCATCTTACGTATTTAAAACCACATAGAAAAACCACACAAGAAAACAAAATATTACAGATTATACAACCACATTTTAGAACAATAAACCCTACATTCCACTGCTACAAAAAAGAAAAATTAGGCGTGATACCTCCAATTAAAACCCTAAACCCTACAGACAGTAAAACCCCAGTAAAACCACACAGTGAAACAACACATTACAGATTATACAACCACATTTTAGAACAATAAACCCTACATTCCATTGCTACAAAAAAGAAAAATCAGGCGTGATACCTCCAATTAAAACCCTAATCCCTACAGACAGTAAAACCACACAGTGAAACAATAGTAAAACGTTGTAAAACCATAGTCAAACACTGTAAAACCACAGTAAAACAGTAAAAAAGCTCAACAGAGAACATCTCCTTAAGGTTAAATGTGTTTACAAACACATAGATATCACTGGTAGGACAGAGTCCTACCTTAAAACTCCTATCCCTCCAAGCTTCCTCCTTACCTTGCCATGGAACTGCATTGCATTGTCCTTGGATTCTCCACTGACCTGCAAAAAATCAAAAACACAATCATTCAGAAAGCACCAACATTAAAAAAAAATGCAAAAACACTTAGAACTAACATACTAACGTACCTGAAAAATGCACCACCACAGAGCTGATAAAAACCACCACAGAGCCTAGAAAAACCACCACAGAGCTGAACTAAAACCACCACTGGGCCGAGCCAAGTAAAACAACTACAGAGCCGAATAAAACTACGACAGGGCGAAGGTAAAACAACTACAGGGCCGAGGCATGACAAAACAAAGCCAAGCATAAAGAGCAAAGAGCCGACCCTAAACCACACAACGCCGAAGTAAAACAACCAACGCGCCGAGGTTAAACCACCAGCTAGGCGAGGTTGAACAGGCAGACATTTTCCACCACCCACGATTGGAATGCCACCGCGGCCGAACCAGGACCAGGGGAGCTTGACCTAGGAAAGCAGCGGCGCCATAACGAAGGATGGAGTGCGCGAACAGTGGCGGCAGAGGCGTCGGGCATTGGAGAAATGCAGTGCAACAAATGAAGCACAGAATCGACAACAACCAGACCTGGACCAAAAAATGCCGCTTCATCGAGAAGCCTCCACAAGATGGCGGGAGTAGACCGGCTGGACAGGTTAATCGACGGAGTGACCGGCTGCACGTGACTGGCACGTGAACGCCATGCGATTCGACACCTGTCGTACATGTGCTGGCCCTCCTGACGTGGCCCCGGGTCCAGTCAGCGCTGAGGTGTTCAACGACTGACCCCTCTCCCCTAACACCCATGCTGTTTTTTTAATTTAGTGGGAAAGGATCTTGAACTTGTTTATTTTGAGCTTCATTAAGTGATAACATCCGAAACTTGATATATATTTTTGGTTGGAAACTTGATTTTTGTGGAAGACTCTCGATGCCTGTCTCATGTCTCGCAACTTGTGAAAACATTCTATGGAATCTCGTTCAACCGTAAGTCTTCTCCTACATGGCCACAGCCATTATTGACCCAAGGCTTTTAAGGGCCCATTATTTGACAAAAGGTAGCAACGCGAGGCCAAATATAGCTTTACTTGATGAGATACTCACTGCTATACTGGATTTCACGTGTCAAAATGCTGACCTGCCCTTTCCAATGGAAAGTAGAGTGCGAAAATACGAACATCCTTTGACTAAGAGAAGAAATATTTTGATAAGGATTTTTTTTTGGTTAAATATTATATATATTTTGGAATGTAATTTATGAGCTAAGGAAATGTTATTATTTTCTTTATTTTGATTTTAATTTTTTTATATATTAATTTGATTTTATAATGAATATATTTTTATGCTTTAATTACATTTATTTTTTTACATATACAAATTTGACTTTATAATGATAAATTTTATCTTTTAATTAAATTTGATTTTAATTTTTCTAACTAAATTTGATAGTGAATTTTCAATTAAATTGGATAGTAAGTTTCTAAATCTAATAAAAATTAACTTCACTTTTATTTATTAAACTTTGAAATATTCCTTACAATGAAGATAAAATTAATAAGAATTTTAAACTTTTTAACTAAATTTGGTGAATTTTTAATGAAAATTTTTAATTAAATTTAATAGTAAATTTCTAAATCTAATAAAATAAATAAAATATTTAACCTCATTTTTATTTATTTTTATTTATTAAACTCTGAAATATTCCTTACAATGAACATAAAAATAACAAGAATAACGTAAACCTTAATTAAAAAACAAAACATGCTATATTTTAAAAATATATATGAGTTGTGCTTTTAAGCCGTGCAACTTTATAGCAGCCCGACTTGAAAACAAAACAAAAAAATTTATTGATTGGGTTTTTTTTTTTGAAATGTAGTCAACTATTTGTTTATCAAATTCACAGTTTTGAGTTCAAGTTGATTAAATTGTTATTAATTTTATTTAGAAGAAAGGTTATCTAAATTTTAATAAAAATTAAAATTTATTAATAAATAAATATTAATTTTTCTGGATGTTAATTTAAAGTAAAATCCATTTAATTTAAATTTATGCATGTGAATTATATTTACGAGTATATTTAGTTGACCTGTTATTTAATTTTTTCTTGGACAAGTTATATTTATTTAGTAGATTTCGTTGGTAGGTTTTTATATATTTATTTGGTGTGGTCAGCCCAGTAGGAAAATTGGATCCCAGTTACCCAAATTATTCTATTTCGTAATTATGTTGGATATACTTCATTTATTTAGCGAAAAATATATTCGTGTATATCTCTTAATATTATAGTGGCAGGGTAAGTCAGAAAATTTAATTTGACTACAGCTATAAACAAAACCTATCCATCAAACAAAAACCCTTCAATTCAGAAATCAACTGAGTAACTAATAGTTACATTCAGTGCCCACATATACAGACACTAAACACCACAGCTCCGCTTGGATCTCACATTTGATGGCAAGCCAGCGGCCATTTACTGATTGGAAATCCTATTAAGGAACGCTGCCAATTAATTACTTGTTCCATGTAAAGTATCAATGAAACAAAGAGCCGCGCCAATCCAATTCCGCTCCCCTCCCTCACTGTATTTGTCATGTAAAACATAAGTAATTTTTAAGAATGACGAAAATGGTTATGGTGTTAAGGACACAGAGTCGTTAGTGACTAGGAGTCGCTTGCTTCAGTACTACGGTCGGAATCGGCCTCGAAAGTCTCGATCGGTGCTCACAAATGAGCTCCTCTGCAAACCATTCGAGTCGCTCTGCATTGCTAAGGGACAGCTTTCGTTTTCCTCCGAACGGGACAGACTCCATGTTCTTCTGCTTCAGCATCATATCTGCAAAATCCATCAGCATCTTCACGTTTCCCTCGCTCTGATCGCCCCCGTCGCCCAGGAATTTTTCCGTCAATCCGTTGCCCTGTATATCCCATAACCAACATCTTTTTTAGTAAAGGCAAAAATGGACATAAATAGAAAAATGTGCTGCACAAGCCATTCCGCAGTGCAGGCTTCCAATTTGTCGTCTAGAACAAAAATTTACAATGCACTTTAGATTTATTTTTAACCTCAAAATTCAGTATGCACATATATACGACTCTAGACTATTACCTGAATCCTGACGTAATTGCGCGTGCATTGCCGGAATGCCATGCTGATTGCGTGATCGACAGTGTCCGAAATTCCATCTCCCACAATTGTAATGACTGCTTTACCCCACTGCCCGGCACCCCCTCTCCTCACCTTCTCGTAATCGTAAGCCCGATCGAACTGCCCCGTTCCCACGGACAGCACCAGCAAATCCTCAACGCCTACCAGCATAAGCTTGTTATGCACCACATGCGTTATGGCCGCCGCGGTGGGATTGCTCATCGCCAATCCCGCGTCGAGCGCCGTATAGATTGTCAGACCGTCAACCGAGCTCAACTGCACGGGCTCAAAGAAACCGGGCACCGCCGCCGCCGCCCGACAGATTTCCCACAAAGGGAAGTCAAAGTTGTCGGTGTCGAGTGCATCGGCGCGCGAGAAGAGGAAGGGGGCGGCGCTGGACAGATCGTAGCAGGGAATCAACAGTGGCTTCAGTGTGTCCTTGAGAGTCAAGCTCCGCTCGTCCCTGGCGGCAAACAGGCGCTTCAGGACACGTTCCATGCTCTTGCCGGAGAAATGGCCGCCCTTCCGCCGGAATTTGGCCAAGATCCCTCCCGACGCTGGCTTGAACATGCTGCGCCCCTCCGCGAGCCGCCTCCACCCTTCCTCCGCCCGGCAAAGCGGGCGGCCGCTGCCGTCATTGGCGAAGAGCATGGCGGCGATGAGTCCGCCGACGCCGGAAATTCGGAAATTCGGGCGTCGGGGTTACCGCTTTTCCTCTGCAGCGCCGCTTCCAGAAACGTCAGTGTGCGCCCAGTTACGATGCCTCGCATTCCCCCACCATCGATGCTCAGAATGCGAACTTTTCCGCTAGTCGACCTCTCCTTCTCCCACTTGTGACCGAACAGAAAATTGTTCTCCAGCAACGAGAAAATCTCGTAGATGGGCTTGTTGCTGTCGCAGGTCAGTCGGCCATGGCCAGCTTCCATAATTCAACTTATCTCGAAGAAGCTTAATGTGGGGAGAGACGTAGACGGGTCCTCTCTTCTATGAGCCGCAGCAACGAGTAGAGGAGAAATACTAGAATGGATGCGTGTATATGCATAGGGGTTGCAGGATTTATATGAAATTGAAGGCTATGTATGGGTTATGGGTTTGGTCTAATCCGAGACCAGCAGACAGCCGAATCTATAACGCAGATCGTCGGAGAGATGCCTGGAAATTGACCAAGTCTCCCACTCACGCACTAACCGCACCACGGCAACCCTTAACCTTACTCTCGTGTGGACTGGTATGCACACGCTCTGTTTTTGGGTCAGGCGAACGGTAAAGAAGTGATTAGCTTCCCGTTGAATTTGATCAGAGAGTAAGGACTCGCATCAAATTAACAGGAGTCAGGTACCTAACCCTGGTCGCACTAATTAAGGCTCCTAATGCCAATGGAGTAGTTGTGGCGTTGTAGCTTCGTTAATGGTATGAAAACATGTGATATATTTATATTTTTATACAAAAAAAATTAATTGAACTCATAAATTTTCTGTCTTAATATTTCAATGGTTCAGGAAAATTTTAACGTCCATAAATTCTTTTTATATTACCCATTCACATAGATAACCAGGACTCTAAAGAGCTAAAAAATTAATTTAGGAAATTCGGTAGAGCTCACAAATTAATTTAGGAAATTCGGCATGCTTTTTATTAAAATTAACCATAATTGTAAATTTTGAGATTTTAAGTGACTAAATTTTTTTGACGAATTTAAATCCATTTCCACATTAATTTGTGCGTCGGTAGACAACGCACATATATAATGTAAAAATATAAAAAGTGGATATTGAATATTTAAAAGTGTTTAGTGACATGGGCGTGGCATATTAATATTGTTCCCTCTCAATTATAAAATTGCCACCTTTGTCATATTGCTGCAGCACAATGTGTGAACATGATATTTCGAATTAGTGGACAGTTAACAAAGTGAGCAGCGTTTCAGAGGCTTATATCGTTTTCTAATCTCTGTCATCATTCACACCGTTTCAGAGGCTTATATCGTTTTCTAATCCGTCATCGTTCACTGGTATATATTTTATAATAAAACTAGCATAGATCTATCTAACTCTGGATCTATCATGCGTCGAGAGGGATCAAATCTTTTGAGGTGCAAACCTATTTTTTGAGTGCAAAACTTGAGGAAAGGTTTGCACCTCGAGAGATTTGATCCCTCTCGGCGCATGATAGATCCAGAGTTAGATGGATCTAGGCTGGTTCCAGTTGGAGGCATCAACATCACATTTTTCAGATTATTAAAATTTTTGTATATTTTTGAGATGTAAGATGGATCTAGGCTGGTTTCAGTCGTGTGATGCCAAGGAAAATATATCAAAGATATGATTAATTTTATCAGTAATATGTAAATATATCAAATATTAATATAATCATTTTAAATATGCTAAATATTTCTGAGATTAACTTGGTCATTTTAATTTTAAATTTTCTTAGTTACCTCAGTTCGTGGAGATGATAATTATTGTTAATAACTATAATGATGAAAAATGATGAAATATTTTTTTTAAATGCAAAGTGACAATAATAGTGTTGAAAGATAGAAAATATGAATAATAAGAACGTACTCATGTTACAATCAATCTCAAACTATTTTCTTCTACTATTCTTATTTCCTCCCTTGTTAGTTTTGTTATCTTTTCATATCGATTATATGAAGAAAAAATAAATAAATCTTAAACCATTTAAATCTTTAGCTCGATCTGTTGTAGTAAACATGATACCTTGTCTCTCGTGCTCTCCAATATTAATAGCTTAAATTACTATAACACAAAAATCAATCTACATTGTTAATAACTTTTTGTGCTTACACTAAAATCAATGCATATTGTTAATACAATCACTTTAATATTAATGTACCGTCATATATCCAGTTACATCAAATCATAAATCAACATATACATTGAAATCAATGAATTTAATGCAAGCAACCAAATAAGATTAGAAAATAATTTCTACATTGAAATCCATGCACCTAATACGATCAATCCAAATAAGATTAGAAACCAACATCTACAGAAATCAATGCATTTACTCAAAGCAATCAAATAGGATTAGAAATCACCATCTACACTAAATCAAATTCATTTAGCGCAAACAATCAAATAGTATTAGGAATAATCTACATCGAAATAGATATAGTGCAAAAAGCAATCAAATATAATTATAAATCGACGTTTAAATTGAAATCAACACATCCAGTGCAAGCAATCAAATAGTATTAGGAATCATCACCTACACAGAAATCAATGCATCTAGTGCAAGTAATCATATATCATTAGAAATAAATATCTACACTAAAATCGATGCATCTAGTGAAAATAATCAAATAGGATTATAAATCACCATCTCCACTTAAATCAATCCATCTAGTGCAAGAAATATTCTTCCCTCTTTCCACCCTCCATCCATATCTATATCCCCATCCATCTCTTTTTTTTGTCTCTATCTCACCCCCCTAAACACACACGCTCTTGCACTCCATATATATCATTCTCTTTGTCGATCACCCTCTCTCCCCATCTCTCTCTTCTTCCCTCTCTTCCCCTTCTCTCCCTCTCCCCCACTAATATCTCTCTTTCCTCCTTTTGTCCTCTCTCTCTCTCTCTCTCTCTCTCTAGGAACCAACATCTACACTGAAATCAATGCATTTACTCAAAGAAATCAAATAGGATTAGAAATCGCCATCTACACTGAAATCAATGCATTTAGTGCAAACAATCAAATAGGATTAGAAATCATCTACATTGAAATTAATTCATCTAGTGCAAGTAATCAAATATAATTATAAATCGACATCTAAATTGAAATCAACACATTCAGTGCAAGCAATCAAATTGTATTAGAAATCACCACCTACACTAAAATCAATGCATCTAGTGCAAGAAATCAAATATCATTAGAAATAAATATCTACACTAACATCGATGCATCTAGTGCAAATAATAAAATAGGATTAGAAATCACCATCTCCACTTATATCAATCCATATAGTGCGAGAAATATTCCTCCCTCTCTCCACCCTCCATCCATATCTATATCCCCCTCCATCTATTATTTTTTGTCTCTCTATCTCACCCCCTTAAACACACGCGCTCTCGTACTCCATATATATCAATCTCTTTTTCAATCACCCCCTCTCCCCATCTCTCTCTTCTTCCCTATCTTCCCCTTCTCTCTCTCTCCCCCATTAATATCTCTCTTTCCTCCTTTTTTCCTCTCTCCCTCTCTCTCCATCTCCCTTATCACACTCTCTCTCTCTCTCTCTCTAGAAACCAACATCTACACTGAAATCAATGCATTTACTCAAATAAATCAAATAGGATTAGAAATCTCCATCTACACTGAAATCAATGCATTTAGTGGAAACAATCAAATAGGATTAGAAATCATCTACATTGAAACCAATTCATCTAGTGCAAGTAATCAAATATGATTATAAATCGACATCTAAATTGAAATCAACAAATTCAGTGCAAGAAATCAAATTGTATTAGAAATCACCACCTACAATGAAATCAATGAATCTAGTGCAAGTAATCAAATATCATTAGAAATAAATATCTACACTAAAATCGATGCATATAGTGCAAATAATCAAATAGGATTATAAATCACCATCTCCACTTATATCAATCCATCTAGTGTGAGAAATATTCTTCCCTCTCTCCACCCTCCATCCATATCTATATCTCCCTCCATCTCTTCTTTTCTGTCTCTCTATCTCACCCCCTAAACACACACACTTTCGAAATCGATATATATCAATCTCTTTGTCAATCCCCTCCTCTCCCCATCTCTCTCTTCTTCCCTTTCTTCACCTTCCATCTATATCTCTATCTTCCCCCTCTCTCACTCTCTCTCCATCTTCCTTATCACTCACTCACTCACTCTCTCTCCAACTTTCTCTCTCTATTTCTTTCTTCTTACCTCTCTCCCCCTCCCCCTCCAATTCCATCTCTCTTTCCCTCCCTCTCTCCACTCTCTCACATCCTCTCTCTTCCTTCCTCTCTTTCCCTTTCTCTCCCATCTCTCTCTCCCTCTCTCTCTCTCTCTTCACCCACCAACTATGTTACTATATCCCTACCTCTCTCCTTATATCTCCTTCTCCCCCCTTATCTCCATCTCTCCTTATTTGTCTCTTTATCTCAACCCCAAACATACACGCTCTCTCTTTGTCTCTCCCTTGTCACTCCTTCTCTCTCTCCACTTCTCACTCTCTATATTTCTTATTTCCTACATCTCTCCCCCTCTAACTCCATCTCTCTTATCGATCTCTCTCTCCTCCTCTCTCTCTCTCCCCTAAATCCATCTCTCTTCCCTACTCTCTCTCTCTCTCTCTCTCTCTCTCTCCAATACTCTCTCTTCCCCCATCACTCTCCTCCTCTCTCTCATCCTTCCTCTCTCTCCCTTTCTCTCCCACCTATCTCTCTCTCTTTTCCCTCCAATCCTCTCTCTTATCTCATATCTCTCTCTTTCTCTCTATAATCCTCTCTCTTCCCCCATCCCTTTCTTTCTCTCTCTCTTTCCACCTCTCTCTCTCTCCAACTACATTACTATATCTCTCCCTCTCTCCTTCTCACTTCTTCTCTCCCCCCTTCTTTCCATACATCTTACTTTGTCTCTTTATCTCAACCCTAAACATACACACTCTCTCTCCATCTCTCCCTTATCACTCTCTCTGTCTATTTATTCTTAGTTATGTAAACTAATGAACATAAATATTCGTAAATATAAATCAGATTATGGAGTAAATATGAAAAGAGGTTTTATTTACTTACCATACCTCTAGTTTATTTATATTTTTATTTATTTACCATACCCCTTTTCTTTACTATGGTATTTGGCCCATAGGCTTGTTATATAATTAGATTTTTATTTATAATCCTATTTGATATATTGTTGTTTATTTACTTTACCTCTTTATGCCTCTTTTATATTTATTTATTTACCATACCTCTTTATATCTATTTTATATTTATTTATTTATTTATTTATCATACTTGTTTATACCTCTTTTATATTTATTTATTTACCCATGGTATTTGGCCCATGGTATCAATATTAATTTTTCCCATGGTATTCGTCCCATAGGCTTCATCTAAATAAAACCTCTTTTTAAAAAAAATTTAATTATAAAAAGGTTTATGGAATAAATATAAAAAGAATTTTTATTTATTTACCATACATCTAGTTTATACATTTTTTTTATTTATTTACCATAGCTCTAGAGTAAGTATAAATTAATTTTACAAATATTTAATTAAAAGAAATATTAAAATATATTGGATTTTGATTGTTTGTGTTGAATTAACTCTTTTCCTTTGATTTAGGAAATGGTATTGACTTTAGTAAAGAGTAAAGATGTTTAAAATTTTACTTAATGTGGAAATTCAATGTGGTAATTTTTTTTGTTAAAGGTAAATTTATGATCCATTCAAATTCACGTATATAATTTATTGTCCATTCAAATTATATAAATAATACATAATTGTATTAGAAATTGATATATGTTCTAGCACAATGTGATTTTATTTTTTTTTTTTAATTTAAAACTTAAGCCGACATTTTGTATGAGGACGTGACCCACTTGACATCGGAGTCATATTGGGCTGTAGATGCGCCTCTCGGCGCAATAATCCAATCACAGATGTCTATGTGGTTTAAATAGTGATTTAGTTAAAACTTGTAATTATGATGGAAGAGTTTGTTTTTTTGCTAATAGAACTGTGAGTATAGAATTGAAATGGCTTCATCGTCAATTGAAATGGTTCGTATGATGATAAACACAATTTCTTTCTTTTTTGTGGTTAATAAAAGAATTTGTAATTGGCTGAAACTCTTGGTTAATAAAAGAATTTGTAATTGGATCAAACTCGTATTCTTGTGATACAGAAGGATTTCAGTCCTTTTTCTCGTAGACCAGTTTAATCCAAGGATTTTTTTACAGAATACTTCACATCAGGCACGGGCTCATTGAACTGATCGATAGATTTCATCCAAGATAATTTGATCAACTTTAATAAATTATATTTTTTTTTATGGAAAAAAATATCAGAAAGAACTGTTAAGCTCCCTCTCCCACGTGTGATTTCTGGAAACTGATCTGCAGTTGTTTCCTTAAATTAGGAAATCAACTGAAGTTAATTAATTTCTTTTTGGGAGCTTCTAAATTGATCTGTTACTCCCATTGCAGTTGCAGTTATCTAGTCTGTTACTCCCATTACAGTTATCTACCATGATTTGTGGAACACTTAACAAATAACCAACAAAAGCTTGATGGAAGCTTGGCTATAAATTCTTCTGTTTGGTCCCCGGGCTCACTAACTTAATCCCCTTCAGCCTTACACCATCAAGTCAGAGTGAGGAGAGCTTGGAAGTTCCTTTAGATTTTCTTTAGTGTTGGTGTTGAGGACGCAATGCTGTGTAGTGGCTATGTTAAGGAGGCTTCGTTGTAGAAAAGTGAACGTGGAGAAGAACTCTCTAGGCTCTAGCTGCTGCGTTATAGTTTTATTAAATTTTGTCTCGTTTCCTTGAAGAATATGCAATAAACCATTTGTTGGAGCACTTCTTGGAGCGTTGATATTCTTTGTGCAGATTTCATCTCTGCAAAATTATTTTTTTCTACATAGTATAATTCATCAATGGCTGGAGGTATTATTTAATGGGAAATTTTAAGTTTTAAGTTTTAATTTTCAATTCCTTTTAAGTATTTATTCCGAATTTTGAATTATTTTTGCTAACAAGAACTTGAATTTTTTCTTATGGCATATTTTCCAATATATTTTGGTAGACTTGGAATTGAAAATTTGAATTATGTTCTACATATTTCGCACACTATTTATACATTCAAAAGTATTATTTTAAATAACAAATTATTAAGATTTCTCCAATTATCTACTAGGGTCACTTATCGAATCGAGTGAAGAGTAACTTTGGGAGCCTTACACAAAATAGAGTGGCCAAATATTTCATGGTAGTCGAGTTAAAGTTATGAAACCATGGTTGACTAACCATGAGCCTTACACAAACTAGAGTGGCAAAAGATTTCATGGTAGTGGAGTTAAAGTTCTGAAACCATGGTTGAATTGAAAGGCCACCTTGGCCCCAGAACTAGGGTCCTTAGTCAAAACCTTTTGGAAATCTTCCATATCCTTGAAGAAAACCACGAAAAAACCTTTCGAACAAAAAATAAAATCCACATTCTAGGATTAGTTCTATTGAACCCAATCCCGGAGGGCCGATGACTAGGGTCAAAACCCATTAAAGCAACATATGATCGCACTATGTTTCTAGTCTACTACCATGATCCTTGAGAGAATAACATTCATTGACAAATTTGGAGTGTCTTAGATTACTCCATCACAAAAGCTTGACTTGAGAGTGTTTTTGAAGTTTGAGAGTTGGGATTGGGGTCAAGGGCATCCTTGAAGGATTTCAGCTTCAAATTTGGGGCTTCCCCATTTCCCTTGGCACCTCCATTTATACATGCAGCGAGGGAGATGGAAGCATCTCTCTTGATGCCATAATATCTAAGGTAGGTCACTATTTTGAGTTGCTTCCCTTTAAAAAGGAGCCTCATTGCCCCCATAAGAATTCTTGTGTTCTTCTAGATGCTAGAATCAATGGAAAATACCAAACCTCTTTTCAATCATTATGAAAATGGATACCATGGATAAAGGCTTGAAATAAAATGGGACAATCTTGGAAACCAAGTTTCCAGGACCTCTACTTGTGGGGATTAGACCTTCCTCGTCCTCCACAAGTAAAGGAATACCCTCCATTGGCTGAAGAGATTTGTCAAATATTTTTCAAGTAATCCCATAACCCAATAACACTTCCCAATCAGGAATATGGAAGATCTTAAAATGATTCCACATCTTACACCCCTCCTTGGGGGTCAAGCCAAGTAAAAAAGTTTTCTTTCTTCCATGTTGTGATTTTTTTCTTGCATCATTCATTGAAGAGATATTCATGTACCTATCATTCTCGTGCATCCACTACGCGAAATCACACAAGGAGCCCCATTTATTAAAGACCCTCGAAGTGTTCCATAACTAAAACCACTGGGCTACTGCATTTTTTCGAAAGGGTGTTTTTCCTATGTTAATCACTTGATCAACGATGGTGCAATTCCAAAAGTTGCCAATGTCTGATACCCTAAGTCAGCGTTCGGTCTCCATTGTATGGTGTCTTATTTCTTTTAAGAGTAGTCTAAAGAATCCACAATTTTATTTGGAAAATAGTGGAAATTTATGTATGATTTTGGAAAGATTCCAACAAAAAAATTGGAAAATTTGGGTTACAGTGGTGAAGCTTCAGGATTTTCGGTGCCCCACGGGTTTTCAATTGTGATAAATCCATTTCTACCATAAAAAAACCATTCAAACACCCCTATGCTCAATTTTTTTTTAAAACAAAAATGATTAGGCCAAAATTGATTTTTAAAGTGAAATTGTAGCATACAAAGCACTGCCATCAAGTTATTTTCAAGCTTTCTTAATTAAGTTCCCAATCAAAATAATTATAATTTATATATGATATGGTTATGGGATAAATTGTTTTTTTAATTAAAAAATAGATAGCAAAATGTGTTATTTTTTTAAATAAATATGTTAAGTATGATATGAGGCGTACTCCAATCCCAAAAACATGAGATTGGAAGTTTTTATTTAATTCCTAACTAAAAACTATTTTCAACTACCTTTACTTTTTATTTTATGAAAATAGTATCTTTTATTCTTTTTATTTTATGAAAATAATATCTTATATTTAAATTGCTTAAATTGCTTCTCACAAAGCTCTATGATTGCCCAATTTTTATATTTATTCGCCTCCCAAATAAAACAAACAAAGTTCAACACTATTGAATTCCACAACATTGTGTTTTGTTTTTCACAAACAATCTTAACTTTCTCTATACATTTTATGTATTAAATATTTTGTATTTTTTCTTATACCATCAATTTCACATCTTAAACATATCTTCTAAGTCATAAAGAGGATGCCAATTTTTTATTTTGATTTTAATAATATTATGATAGAAACAAAAATATTAAAATAGATTTCTTACTTATTTGTTGAGACATACTTGAAAAAATACGTATCGTGGAGGTTTTATTATGGAGAGATTTGTTCCAATCATATATTTATTAAGACTTGAAGGGAAAAGCAAGGATTTGAAGGAAGTATCCATGATTATTTATATTATTTATAATTTTTTTTTTTAAATTATGTTATAAAGTGATTTGAATACAGTTTACGATATTAAAAAAACTCTAAAAATCTGGATCTTTAATGTCTCTTTGTCGACCACATATTTTTAATAAATAATTCAGTCAATGTTATAACTCTTAAAACCTACGTAACCTTTCATATAAAAATATAACTAAAAACACGTTGTAGGGATAGAGTCAAATATTGCCGCTTATGGGTCGGGTCCTCTTGTAATACGTAGGTGCTTCTCATGATAGCATAGTGAGGGCGATGTGACCAAGTTTTCCATTATAATGAGTTCTATCTTACACGGTACACCACCCTTCCCTCGAAGGAAACAAGTTTTGTCCTCCATCGAGTCAATAGTGGAGGATCTTGATATAGCCATTACGACAAAAGGTCCTTTCTACTCATGATTTGTTTTTGAATTTACATATTTATTTATTTAGATTTTAATTTTCTTTTTAACAATGGAAAATCGTAAATGAATCATACGGTGGGAATTTCTCCCTTATGGAAAATCTCCAAATCATTGGTGAGCCACCTTGTGATATAGTTCAAGCGTGTACCCGTTTTCCATTAGTGGATTCATTATGTATGCATCCTAATGGACCTAATTTTCATATATGGATCTGCATGGTACACGCTAACTGAAACACAATTTTTCTTTGAAGTTCTTAAATCTCAAGTTGAAAAACATGGTCCAATATTTTTTAATATTTTCTTCTTTATGAAATTGTTGAGAAAGTGATCTCTTTATTGTTGTTGGACAACAATTTTTCGATGTAAAAAAGTTTGATGGAATTAATATAACTCATTGGTCTAGAGAATTCTTTTTCATTATGCCTCATATAAGTTCAAGCCAAAATGTATTGTTATTCTCAAGGTTTGTACTTTTGTTGTTATTGGTAAAAGAACTCTCTTTCCATAAACTAGCTCATATAGATTTAAACTAGTGGTATTTCACCATGTCATTTAGTAGGCCCATAATGGTTCAAGAAGTCTATTTTCCCATTCCTTCAAGTGGAGTTGAACAATATTTGGTATGATGACATCAATGATCTTATTTGTTCCATCCACTTGTCACTTGGTCTTTGGATAGCATAGCATTGTCACCCATTGTTTGTTCTTATATGTTTTGATGATGTCCTAAATGAGTCTTCAATTTAGCTATGTTCCTCCATCATTGAAAATCTCCTTTGGTACCTTGAATATGAAAAATATTCCCCATGGAGGAAGTTTACCATTACTTGTTCTGTTGTAGCTAAGATATCCTTTGCTTCCATCCACTCTATAATGTAATATGTGTAGCCCACGATGGAGGAGTTTTGTAGAGATGGGGGGTTGATGGGTATAATGAAATAAAGAGTCCATTTCACAAGGTTTTCTATCAATAGAGATGCCTATAACAACAATTCATCTAACTGAACTAGCCTTCATGTGCATTGGTAGATGCCACATATTTTCACATATTATCTACAATCTTTGGAAATTGAGGGCTAGTAGTAACGTTGACGGAGTACTTTGTAATCAATTCTCTTATCTATGAAGTGTCCTACATAAGGCATGCCGACCTTTAATATGTCACTGATATCATCCTCTATCACCCACCATTGCATAACACAATTTTTCTTACTGTAAAAGAGGCATACATCAATCCATGAAAACCTCCAATTGTGCATGATGATTTTCTATTGTTACTTTAGATATAGGTGAGGTGGAAGATTCCCTATAGCCAAATATTTATTAATATCTACAAATCATGGTGTGTTAGTATATAATACAAGAAACAATTTTTCTTCAGAATAAGTATCTTCAATAAGTGGTTCATTTTCATTTATGGTAAGCCTAGAGAGGAAATATGCTATCAAATTTTATTTTCGTGTTGTTTTTATGATGGTTACATCAAATTATTCTAATGGTAATATCCATTTGGTAACTCTATCATTAGTAATTGTTTTATTCATTAGATACTCAATGGTAGCATGGAAAATATGAAAAGTTACATTATATATTGATATATAATGTCGAAAATTATTTATTACATGAATTACCATAAGAATTTTTTTTTTTGTTATAATGTAATTCAATTATACCTCAGAGAGAATTTTACTAATAAAGTATATTGCATATGGATGATGAACTTCTTGTTATCCTAGGACAATTCCAATAGTAGTATCTAAAACATCAGCTGATACATGAAATGAGAGCAACCAATTAGGCCCTCTTAAAATAGGAGCCTTGGATAACCTTCATTTTAATTCCTTAAGGGCACACTGGTAGTTATCTATCCATATTAAGTCATTTGTTTTAGTAAGGAAGAAAATAAAGGACAAGAAATTTGAGTAAAATTTTGAATAAAGTGTCGATAATAACTTGCATGTCCAAGGAATATAATTACCTCTTTTTGAGTTCATGGAGTTGGAAAGTTTAATATTACCTTTATCTTTTTTGAATCCATTGTGATACCTTTAAAAAAAATATGACTCCCTAATCAAACTTCTTATAATTTTTAGGGCTACATGACATTCCTTACATATCTCTAATACTTTATATATATTGGCTAAGTCAAATTCAAATGAATCATCATAAGCTATAAAATCATCCATATTAATTTCCACACAATCATGAATAAAATTTAAAAATATTTCAATCTTGACTCATTAGAAATTTGTAGGAGCGTTTTAAGTCCCAAATGGTAGAAAAAAATAGGCAAATGTCCCCTGAGGATAAGTGAACAAGGTTTATTTTCTAGTCTTATAGAGAAATATGAATTTATTTATACCCACTAAATCCATTGACGAAAGAGAAATACTTATTTCGTGCTAATGTGTTTAGTACTTGGTTGAAATGAATGGTAATGGAAAGTGGTCCTTATGAGTGGATTTTTTGAGTCCTCTATAATCAACACAATTATCCACTTTTCATTCATCTTGGCGATGATAACAAGAGGGGATACCCATTTTCTATAAAAAATAAGGCAAATAATTTTGACTAAGATTAGTTTCTACAACTCCTTGTAGGGAAAGATTAATTTTTTGTTGAAGCTAGCTAATAGGTTTGGAGTCCTCTTTGGCATAAATGTGACGAGTCCACAAACTAGGATGGATCTATGGTAAGCCCTATATGGGTTCCATGTTAACCTTGAAACATTTCTATTATTATATTGTTATGTAGGTTATAACCTCTCATGGTCCCATTTTATTATAATTGTACTCTTTCTCAAGTATATATATATATATATATATATATATATATATATATATATATATATATATATATATATATATACCTAGTCTTAGATCATCAAATCTTGTCTTGTACATTGTATTCATTGTAAAAGTATCTTTCGCACACAAAGAGGACTTTAATTATTGGTTTCTTATCATTTTTAAGGTACAAGTTTCATAACATTTGTTATGAGAGCTCATGATCCTAGACTGTTGCTACTTCAAATAGGGCAGTTTGAAATTTTCACTATAGATTTTTTTGCAAGGTTTCATACAATGAAACTTAGACCATAACTAGGAGAAATAACAAACAATGTCTATTTCGTATTTCAGGATTTTGTTTTTTATATTTTTGGAGATATTATCTAAGAAATTTACGGTTCCTGAATGCTCCTAAAATCAATTTCAAAAAATCTAGTTTGGAATTTCGCTATAACATTTTTTCTAAGAGGTTTCAGATAGTGAAACTTGGACCATATCGAGGAGAAATATTTGCGAACATTTAATTCAAATTTAAGAGTTTTTTTTTCCATAATTTCATAGATGTGATCAATGGAAGTTAGGGTTTGTGAAGGATCCTGAAATTAGTTTCAAACATGTTAGCTTGGTATTTTTTTTCTAGGACTTTTCGGATTGTAAAATCATCATGGATCTCAAGAGACATATAGAAGTAACTAAAGTATAAATTTTATAATTATATTTGAATAATTGGAAACTTTCGCATGCTATAAAAGATTTCTCATGGGAAGAGGGAAAAAATTAGCAAGCTTTGGGAAAGTTACCATAACTTTTGCTTGACACATCAAATTTTGGTAAAACATGTCGAATTGTAAAGAAGACAAATTAGAGTATTACAAACCAAAGTTTTAGATTTTAAAGAGCTAAAATCTTAAAGATATATCATGAACAAGGAAATTAATTCAAATATTCTTGAAATTATGGTTTTAAAGGTACGTAACTTACAAGTAACATAACTTTTGATTAAAAGATCCATTTTTTTGGGTGATTGAAAGTGGTGAAAATTAGGATTGTGCTATTATTATTTTCCAACATGCCTAAATACAAATATACTACATCAATTGAACCTATTGAAGTCTCATTCATGACTCAGGAAGCAAAATAAGACTTTAAATACCCCACATTAGAAAATCAATTTAAGAAAATGAGTGATGCTATGAGTGTTGAGTTTTCAATTCTGAAAGTATCAGTTGGAAATATTAACCAAAATATTATGGATGAAATGGAAAAGAATATGAATGAAAATAGGGATGAAATAAAAAAATTTCCATGAATGAAAATATGGAAGAAATAAAAAACATTATATTACAAAATCTTAGAGGAACTCATGAAAATAAGGAGAAAAATGGTGTTGATACTCAATCACATATGACTAGTATTTTTTCACGATTGGAGAGCACAAGTATTGAATATTAGAACCATGATCACGAATTTTCAATCCAATATCCACATTATCAAGTATTTAATTCAACACCAAGGAACTACTACATTTTTAGGATCAATATGAGGAAGTTTGATGGGAATGATCCTATTACATGGATATTTTGGATGGATAAATACTTTGATCTAAGCGAAGTGGTAGCCTTATAAAACGTAAATATAGCATCCGTGTTGCTATAACATGACCAACATATATGGTATCAATGGGATTTTCAAAGGAAAAATAAATACCTTGTTTCATTTTTATAGAGGATTTGATACCACATTAGGGGGAGATTAAGAGCAATACATTTTTTAGTTAATTGGTAACTTTTTGTTGAAAAGGTATGATTGTAGATCACATTCAACAATTTTAAAATTTGAGTCTCATGGTAAAGAATATTTCCGAGGATAATTTGTAGACCTATTTATGAGAACTTTAAATAAAAAAATCCAACATTAGGCACATCTCTTTTGAACTAAAATCTCTAAAGCATGCTTTCAGTCTAGTAAGGAAATTTGAAAGTAAAAATAAGACTACTATAAAATTGATCACTAATAACTATAGATAAAGTCATGCACTTTTTCCTAAATAGACTAAGTTGAATGCTCAACAAAAGGATGAAAGAAGAGAAAAGGGATTTTATTTCAATTGTGACAGTAAGTATAGTAAGGGGCATAAATGTAGTAAGAAGAAATTATTCTAAGTAGATTTTTAAGATGAAGAAGATCAATAAGTGGAATTGTTACAAAATCTAGAGCTAGAAGAGACTACATCAACAATATTTTGTCATGCATTCGTTAGCATTACTACTCCACCAGCCCTCAATATAAAAGGATATATCAAAAAGAAAAATGTAACAATATTGATTGATTTCGGTAGAATCATAACTTCCTCAATTACAAATTGGAAAAACTTCTTAATTGGTTTGTACATCAAACACAAGAATTTAAAGTAATTATTGTAGATGGAGGTACCATAAATTATTTAGGGAAGTTCCATACTATTAAGCTTAATATAGGGGAGTATTTGTTGGATAGTCCCATGATTGAAATCCAAATGGGTGGTGTTGATGTTGTATTAGGGGTCTAATGGTTACAATCATCGGTGACAAATACCCTTAATTTTCAAGATATTTTCATAACATTTTCCTAAGAAGGAAATCAAATTGAATTTATGGGAATCCAAGGGAAACCATGAAAAGTGATAAGCTCTAATAGCATGACACAATTGCTAAAAAAGGGACAAGAAGGTGTAATTTCATAATTGTGTTCATGATATGTGGAATCTATATATCCTCTAGTACAATGGGCCCCCAAAAAGTTATAAAAAACATTTCTAAGGTATTTGGAGAGGTTCCTAAGGGTTTTGCACCCACCTGAGATCATGACCAAACTATTCGTTTGCAACCTAGAAGTGTACCACCTAATACTAGGCCTTACATGTATACACATGCACAAAAGAGAGAAATTGTATGGTTCAAGAAATGTTAGAGGTGGAAATCATTGAACCTAGTCATAATGCTTTATTTTCACTAATGATGATGATTATAAACAAGAATGGTTCATTATGTATGTATCTAGATTACATACAACTCAACAAAATGGCAATCAAAAGTAAGTTTCTTATTTATATCATTCACAAATGATTAGATAAATTACAAGGAGCAATTTTCATTACTAAATTAGATCTTCATTTTGCATATCATCAAATTAGAATAAAGCAAAAAAAAAATCCAAAAAAATATTTAAAACATATAAAGATTATTATGATTTTTTAATTATGTTATTCAAACTTACAAATGTAACTTCAATATTTCAAATTTTGAGAAATTCTATTTTCAAACCTTTCATTAAAAAAAATTATATTATTTAACTAATTATTAAGTAAATTTAATTAAAAAAGTGTGTTAATTAAATAAATATTTATTAAAAAAATATTATAACACAAAATAACTAAACAAAAGAGCAAAAAACCTACGAGGAAAGCCATATAATAAAATGAACACTTGAGGTACAAACAAATTCCACTACAAAATTGTGACCTCAACCCAAGACCAAGCGCAAGGGCCAAGTGCTAATTGCACTTAGCGCTAAGCATATAATTAATGACTGCAGTTTAACCCTAATTAAGTGCATTTAATGTAGCGTTAAATATGGTAGAGGCACCGTTTTAGGTGGATTTCTAAATTTAGCCATGCTAGCTGGCGGAGCTTCCAGATTTAGTGGAGGAAAACCAGGGAAATTTGTTTTCCCCATAATAGAGGCAAATTTCGACCATTTTTGGAAAATGAATAGTTAATTTTTTATTATTTTGGTATTCCAGAGACAATGGCATAGGTTTCAGAGACTAAAAATTATTTCTTCATGTGATTTTTTTATAGGGAAATTTAAGGGAGCCTAGAGCCACCATGGAAGTAGGTAAAGTGTGGACCATCCAAAGTCAGTTTTCAGTAATTGGATAGTCATTTTTAGATGATTTGTATGTTATGAAGACAATAGAACAAGTTTCAGGAGAAATTCAGAAATGTACATAACACTTTTGCCAAATTTGAGCTAATACAATAGGCCCAAGCTATGGAGCTAGACCAAGGAGATGTAGCCCAGGAGGGGTGAACTCCATCATCAAAAACTTGTGTTGATGGCTCTGTTTATTTTTTTTTGTACATGTGTATGCTGATGTTTAGTTCTTACTTATGCTATTTATTTTTCATTAATTTCAACGTAAAAAGCAAGATAAATTCTTGTTTTGACACTCATCTGCACCAAGGAAACTAATGCACCATAAGAAAACAAGAAGAAAATAAATTATAATTATGAACTTGTAATTATCACAAAAAAATAACATATCAGGTTCAGATGAAGTTGGTACCAGAGCATGTTGAAATAGTGTGAGGTTGATTAAGTTTATTTGATTGCTTTGCTAGAGTTTGTGGAAAAGATTTTTAATGATTGAAAATTTGTGATGCTGACAAGGTTAAGATTGTAGAGAGGAGAAGGGAAATTTTTGGTTGCAATTCCTGAGATTAGGACCATAAGAAGGAGAGCTGAAAGTGCAGCATTCTCACCCGAAATTCCACTCGTAGTTGCACTTGAAGAACCTCAAGTTCTATCTCCATTAGTTGAGATTGAAGAGGTACAAATTGCACAAGAAGTTGAAGTGATAGAAGAGGTACAAGCTACAGAGGTTGAGCTTGAATACTTAGCCATTATGTCAGGCCATGAAGAGACTCATGAACATTATAAATAAGAGGATGTTAAGAGAGACTTCAAAGACATGCAAAGAATGGTTAAAATCATGTTTGAAGCATTCATTTCAGAAAGAGCAGTAGGAGGTTCTAAGTTCCCACATGGAGAAGGATCTTCAAACAACAAGAAGGATGAAGAGAATATTTCAAAGGGCAGTGGAGGAAAGGAACCTCCATCTCCACCATCTTCATCATCCTCATCATTCCCATCTACATCATCTTCCACTTGCACCACAAAGACCACTCACACTCACTTAAAAGCCATAAGAGGAAAAATTCCATTACTTAAATTGGATATAGAGTTTGAATTTCCCATGTATACTGGCGAGGTAAATGCAGAAAAGTTAGAAAATTGGATACGCCAATTGGAGGTGTATGGTAGAATTCAAAACCTTCACGAGGATTAAATAAATATCTAGTTGGCTTCATTGAGGCTAGAATGAGCAACACTAGTCTGGTGGGAAGCAAAGACTCAAGAGGAAATGAAAATTCATGGTAAGATATCCATTTCTTGGGTTGAGTTTATTTCTTCCATTAAAAGACAATTTTATCCTTTAGCTTACATGCAAAAATCTATTATGAGTTAGCAAAATTCTAGGCAACTCAAGGGTCAAACATTTCAAGAGTATACTCATGAGTTTAGAAAGACAGCTTTATTGTTAGGAGTAAATATGAATTCCCAAGATACACTCTTGAAATATGTTGGAGGTTTACATTCCTATTTGAAGAATACTATTCTTATATTTAACCCAAGAAATTTAGAAGAAGTTTGTGTACAAGCGACACACTTAGAGGCAAGGGGGAAACAAGGCATAGAGGAGAAAGAGGAAAGTGAGGGTAAAGGGAAAGGAAAGTTTTCTAGAAGAGGAAAAAGAAATAGTTTTGTAAAGAAAGAGAAGGAAAAAATCACATGCAATAACTGCTCAAAGACTGGCCATGATGAAGACCATTGTTGGCAACTTCATCCAGACTTCAAACCAAATAGACTAAAAGCCAAAGAGAAGGGAAAAACTGTTGATATAGCTGAACAAGACTTAGGGTCAGATTTAGGAGATGAGACAAAAATTGCAGCCATAGGTTTGAAAGGTAAACATGTTGCAAACACTAGTACTTCAAATTTTTCAAATGATACTCGTGATGAAGATACAAGAATAAAACTTTTCCATATTAGAGTTGTCTCTAAACATACTAAGATTGATACACCTTTTGATAGTGGGTCACAAGCTAACTTTATTTCCGAATATTTGGTTAAACGGCTAGGCCTTGAAACAATTAGACATCCAATACCATATCCTTTTGGTTAGATATGCAAGAATGCAAACTTTTAGGTTACAAGGAAGTGCTTACTAAGATTTTCCATTAACTCAAACTTTCTTGATGAAGTTGAGCTTGTGTGGTGCCGCTTGAAATATCAGGTATTGTATTGGTAAGTCCTTATATGTATGATATGAAATCTGTATTTCATTTCCATGAGAATAGGTACCAATTTTTTAAGGATGGTATTGAGCACATAATTAGAACACATAAGAATATGACAGGTTTGTCTCTTATGCATGCAAGTGAAATGAAGAGGATAGTGAATGCAAGTCAAAATTTGACATTTTTGATGATCAAACAAACAGATGTATTGAATCACACTGTTCATAAATATTCTTATGCTTGTAATGAGTTGTTTCAAGATGTTAACAAGTTGCCTATGAAATAAGGTGAAAAAAATTTGCAGCAGTCAACATTGGTGTTGAGCAGTGCTGGAAACAAGATGCCAGTGCAAGAGGGTGCAAAGGTCAAAGATAAAGTTACAAAGAATCTTGGCAAAGAAGGAATGGGTTCCAAAAATGTTGGTTTATGTTTTCCAAAAGGTACATGGGAACGAAGAATAAACTTGGTCAAAAGTCGACACAAGTACAAAGCGAGATCAACTAAAAATCGCCATGCTGACGGTGTGCAAGGTGAGAAAGTTTCTAGGTTTTCTTTGATTGTTGACCAATGTAGGAACAAGATGGTTTCTGCAAAAATAGATTGGTGTTCTGCAAATTCATAAATATTGCAGCATGACGGTCTCAAAGACAGCAAGAGAAGGTCACAAGAATCGAGGAAAAAGTTGATTTTTTATGAAAAGATTCTAATGATGAAATTGGAAAAATTTCAGTGGATAGAGACTGGAAGGGCGAGGGAATAGTCCCCTAATCCACATAATCAGTAATCAAGAGATATTTTGGGGTTCAAAAGGCTTCTAGCGGGGAGGAATGATCAGGTGCTCAATATTCAGCTCAAAAATCAATGTTTTAAGAATTTCTCGAAACCAGGACGACAACGTAGAGCTCGTCACCAGGATTCTAATGCAACTTGTTTCATAAAAAACCTAGTTTGTATGAGTAAGTAATGGCCCATTGTTCGTTTACTCAAACATCTAAAAAAATTGCAGGTTGCTGATAGGTTGCTAACATGGAAGCCCAATCAGCAAAAAATAATATTCTTGAAATATTCTTTAGGTTTTTTCCAATGAGGCTATGACAAGTGGCACTTTCTAATTCGCTAGTTTGGTCTATGTAGGGTAAATTTCCCTAATAATTCTAAGGTGGAATTGTATTTTTATTTATTTATTTAATATTAAATATATATATTATATAATATAATATATTATATGCTCCAGACATTATATATATTATATATTAAACATATTTAAATATTAAATTAAATCAAGTTTGAAACAATAAAACCATACTCCACGTACAAAACCATACTCAAATGCCCAGGTTTAATTCATTGGAATTTATTTTGCAAAGTCTCTTAAATGTGAAAAGTCCCACGTATATAGTTTCATGGTTAAACAATGCAAAGGTTCAAATACAAAGGGCATCAGATATATGTATTATCGTAAAAGCCGTATGAAATGGGGTGTGGTCAAGTTTGAATCCTGGACCTCTGCACCACAAACCAGGGCCAACAGCGTCAAGCCATAGCTCAGATTTGAAAATAAAAGGCCACTAAAATATATTTAAAATGTATGCGGTAGAACCGGTAGAGGGCGGAGAGGCCAGCCCGTGGGCTAGCCCCTCCCGCCATGTGACCTCAACCCATGACCAAGTGCGAGGGCCAAGCACTAATTGTGCTTAGCGTTAAGAATATAATTAATGAGTGCAGTTTAGCCTTAATTAAGTGTAGTTAATGTGGCAGTAAAGATGGCGGAGACACCTTTTTAGGGGTATTTATAGATTTATCCATGCTAACTGGCGGAGCTTCTAGATTTAGTGGAGGAAAACTAGGGAGATTTGTTTTTGCCATAATAGAGGAAAATTTCGACCATTTTTGAAAAATGAATAGTCAATTTTAGATGATTTTTGCATTCCAGAGACAATGACACATGTTTTAGAGGATGAAAATTACTTCTTCATGTGATTTTTCTACAAGGAATTTTAAGGGAAACTAGGGCCACCAGGGAAGTAGGTCAAATCTAGACCAGCCAAAGTCAGTTTTCAGTAATTGGATAGTCATTTTTAGATTATTTGTATGTTCTGAAGACAATAAAATAGGTTTTGAGAGAAATTGAGAAATGTACACTATTAGGTCCCTGTAATTCTAGCATATTGGTGAGACTAAAACTGCAGAAACAACATCGTTTCAACCAACTTTGGGATTCTAGGATCTAGCCTTCCTAAATCCAGAGAGGGATCTCTCCAATATGTACAAAGATGGATTTGTCTTTGAATTTTGGGGTTATGATATTAGGCTAGTTATGAAGGCCAAGGGTTTTGTTTGTTTCTGGATGGTTGAGCATGATTTTAGTTTAAGGCGAAAAGTCCTAAGTGCAAAAAGTTTCAAAGGTGAGAAGTTGCAAGAAATCAGACTAAGCTTCGGATAAAAGGTAGATAATTGCAGGTTTTAGTCCATTGGGCTATGGAGTCATAATAGGGTTTAATTGGAATAGAAAGAGGCAAGAGTGGTCCATGGGGCAAGTCATCAATGTCTAAGGATCTCTTTGAAGATTGATTTATGGAATGAAATGATACAATAGGAAGGAGAAATTGACTGATGCAAAAACAAGAGCAGCCCAGGATCTGATAAGAACTTTTAAACTAGTCAGCCTTTGACATAGACTCAAGAGGAACATAAAAGCAAACTAGGATCTGGTAAGTACTTTTAAACTAGCCAGCCTTTGATACTGTTGAGGAGGTAAATCCCCTCTGCGGACAGAGGCGATCCCTACTAGCCCAGCAGGGGTCTAGCAACAATCAAAAATGTTACGACGCAAGTTCCTAGTTACGAATGAAAAGACTAAAGATGGAAGCCTACCTGGAATCCAATGCTACGATCTGAAGAAGAAAGCGTTCCCGTTCCTCAGCCTTGGCAGATCACGATCCTCCACGATCTCCATGGATGGACACCTGCATATGCAAGAAACAAACAGATACAAGCATAAAATCCGGCATACGTAACTAAATATCAGTCAGAAAGGATATTACTCATATTAACATAATCGAAAACAGAGTGGAACCATAATCATAATCATTCATTAAATAACGATCGAAAGAGATTACAACCAAAGTTCTGACGTCGTGGTCTCCTTCGGATGGGTCTCCAGTCGTTCACGTCTCGCAAAGCTCGCCAGGGAAAGGGAAAACCTCTCCTGAGTCTCTCGACAATAGTCTCCTTACTTGAGTCGGCCTTAAGGGAGGAAAGAGGGCTCTTACAGCACAAAGGCTCTTTGGAATTTGGAGATTCAAAGCTTAAGCACTTCAAGACTAGCTTGCCATGGAATTGAGCAGGCTTTTATAGATGGGGAAGGAGGGAGTTGGGATCCCTATTATTGTGGGATTGGCCCTATCAACAAGGAAGGTTCCATGGGAGATGGCAAAACCACTTCCCTTCCATAGAACTCCCGCAGCCAAACCTCCCAACTCAAGATAGGCAATGAGTTCTGAGTTTGTTGAAACACAACTTCCGCCATCTTTATTTAAAAAAAACTCCCTAAATTGGCTGGCGCGACTACTGCTCTGGGACAGAGCGCCAGTTGGTGCGGCCTCTTTGCAGGATTTTCCCCATTGGCGCGAGTTCTAAACTGTCTGCCCGCGCCAATGCAAAAAGGGATGTTTTTCATGATTTTTGCAGGGAGATGTCTTTAGGGAAAATGAAGCTCATGCTTAGAGGAATGCATTGATGATGTTTTCAAGGCATGACAATGTTCACAGGTCACAAAATGGGTCCTCCATTGTGCAGGACGGGGAATGGTAAGGACGGTGACAAATTACTGTGTACCGGATGCCCCCAAAGTATGAGGCCCGAGAGAGAGAGAGGGTAAATGTTTACGAGAACATGTCTAATCGAAGGCCCGCCCGTCGAAAAACCTACGAAGAAAACATATAACTGATATCTCGTACCACCCAAACAAGTACATGGTTAAGCTCTATCCTAAATGAGATGCTATAACCGATCTAGGGTATGGCTACCATCCAAATAAGGATCAAATAAATAGACTCGTGTATGGCCGCAACCATCCAATCGCGAGTCATGTACATAATGATAATAATCCACAATCACAAGCCTGGATTACAACGTACACAACTAGTAGGTCTTGCGCTCCATCTCGACCCGAACAAAGTACAAGTTTAGGCATGCGAATATGTGAGCTGAAGTCGAACATGCAAGAACATCGTCTGATTACCAGCCAATGATGAAAGTTGTTAACAGACGCGAGAGGAACCACCAATAATGACAATGGCCCTCAAGGTACTATAGGTACAATCTACGGCATGTGAATCAATGAGCTGGCATCGAACACCCGTAGAATCACTCGATCGGAGGCCAATGATGAAAACCCCACGTCGAATGCGACGAACCTGCCATTGAGGCATGCAGGCTCCAAGGTACCATAAAGGAGTCTCTAGATCAGCTTCCTGGATAATGAGCTGAAGTCGACAGGAACTGACCTTGATCGAAGGTGGGCCATAATGTTTCCCACATCATCAACACGAGACAGAGGAACATGATGTTTTTTTGTGAATCAAGATCGTATGAGAATCAGAGGAAGGTTGATATTTGCAGAGGCCAACTTCTCTTGAACATATAAACGGCACGACAGTGGACTTAGCAGTATTTGACATCAATAGATCAGAGGTCATGGTGACAAGGCAATGAGCAAAGGAGAGGTCAAAAGGGATTATCCAAACCCACGGAGGCAAAGTGAAGAAACGAGATGAGATGTCCCCAACCCGACACGAATGCAGACAAGTGCCATGTTCAAGAGCGACATACTGCCGACGACAATGACAATGGTTCCATTTTTCCCCCACCATTTCTGGCGAGTACCCCAATTATTTTTTATGACAAGCTTGAAGGGGATAGCATATGCTTGTAATATAAGTCCGCCCTTCGGGCGAATCCATCCTAGTGCATTTAACGAGTCCTAGGAAGGAGGAACTCTGAGAACGTCATTTCGACTGGATTCGATGTCATCAGGGTTTAACGAGTCTGACAAAGGGAGAACTCAGCGTCTTTTCATGTTTAGAGAGTTTGAAAAGACAGCAGAAAAGTAAACTCCACAGGTCCCTTTTCGTAAATAGTTCCTCAGATCCGAAAAGGTAGAAAACAATATTCGAGAAAACCTCCTAGTCGCGATAGGCTAGGGTATTCCTTTTTCGTAATCAATCCATCCCAGCCCGAAAAAGGGGTAAACGTATACTGGGTAGATGTCGATTCATGTCCAATTTAACGAGATCGAAACGACAAGGGCCTCGGCAATCTTTTCATGTTTAGAGAGTCAGAAAAGAGCTGAAAGATGACTCCTCCTGGAGGAATGAGTGGTATAAAGGGTAGCAACTGGTTCCGGTAATGGTGGAACTGCTCAAAACATGATAAAAGTCAAGAGGCTGGCTAACAAGACCACTCATCGCAGCGGTTCCTCAGGAACGGGTAAGACAACCAAGTGAAGGCATATGATCGGCCAAGCAGATAGTGACGATGGAATGAGAAAACCAAGGCTCATCTGGCAAAAACAGGCTGATAAAATGACAATCACAAGAGGTAAAATGGGAAAGGTTTCATTTTTACACAAGCTTGAAATCAAAAAACTCTGCTTGAAGTTGGTTTCATTTTTACACAAGCTTGAAACAAAGATAAACTATGCTTGAAACCGGTTTCATTTTTACACAAGCTTGAAACGAAAACAAACTATGCTTGAAATAGTAAGCATGCCCCCAGCATGGTGACTCAATTCGAGGTACATGCCCCCCAAGCTTCAGTCCATATGAAAGGCAGATGGAGTGAAGGTTCAAGATACGAGATCATGAGAAAGACTCGACTGGGATTTTACGAGATCTAAACAAAGACTCGAATTGAACAAGGAGGTGTTTCATTGTTTTAACGAGGTTGACACACTAAAAGAACTATCCTCGGACACCCTTGTTTCATTTTTTAAGGAGCTTGACACAAGACAAGGAACTCTGCGTCGACAACCTTGTTTCATTTTTTAAGGAGCTTGACACAAGAAAAGGAACTCGCTCCAGAAACTCGTTTCATTTTATGAGCTTGACACAGAAAACGAACTATGCTCCAAAACCTTGTTTCATTTTTTAAGGAGTTTCACACAGAAAAACGAACCTTTACCTGTTAACCTTGTTTCATTTTTTAAGGAGCTTGACACAATACAAGGAACCATGCTCCGACGACCTTGTTTCATTTTTTAAGGAGCTTGACACAAGACAAGGAACTCTGCTCCGATGACCTTGTCATGATGAACAAGAATTCATCGCTTCCACAAGTTCCCCTCCCGATGGAAGGAAAACATCCTGGAAGTCTCTGGACCCGTTGCCTCAAAGACTGGATGTATTACCCGCATGATCATCGAGCACGTGCATTGTGGTAGGTAGCCACATAGTTGACCTATGGTGGGGTAGATACAAAAAGTGGATAAAAACTAGGAAGGGATGATGGCGGGCCAGTCGCCACATTAGGACCAAAGAACGAAAGCCGATCAATGGTCACGATCTGTCCTTCATGTGGAAAACAGGCCACACGAAAAAGGGAGGAGATAAGCACTCCCATGGCATAGGTGTAATCGTGCCCCAAGAGTAGATTGAAATCCAAGGGGCCTGGAACAACCATCATGTCCATATGGACGGTTTTACCTCCCAAAGTAACAGGTAACCTTGGAAGGATCCCTAACGGTTGACTCGTTCTTCTGTTAAATGCCAACAGATTTTGCGTAACAGGTGCAAGCGGCGGCGAACCGAAAGCTTGCCAGGTAGTCAAGGATAGCACACTAACAGATGCGCCTTCATCTATAATGGTGCTGGGTATGACTAGACCAAAAGCCTGTACTGTGATCTCGAAAGGCACATAAGACGGAAGGCGGTATCCTGCAAATCGATTCCAATCAAAGGAAGCGACCAAACTACTCGAAGGGGCTACCATCGAATCGAGATGGTCTTCCCCTGGTGTTATAGAAGAAGAAGGAGCATCCTCCACGACCTCCATCTCGAAGGTGGGAGGGGAATCCTCCGGGACCCCCATCACGGGAGGCGGAGAAGCCGCTTCTTGAGGTATAGGGACAGGAAAATCTCTCTCCAATTCTGAAGAATCTGAAGAAACCAGAAGAACATGGGGGGTGTGAGGTCCAATCTCAACGGAAAAGACCTGGTGCACCGCAGATGGGGCCAGTTCAACCGATCCCATGACCAATGGTTGGTCGGGAATGGATTCCTGAATATGAATTTCCGAGGGAGTGGGATCGACCAAGGTTGACTCTTGACCAATCATAGGATCAGCTGGTGGAGGACTCAAAGAAAGCCGATTATAACCAGCTGGAAGGCATGGTGTAGAATCGGTTAAGTTTTCCAAAACTCTCTTGGCTTCATCCATATATGGACAAAGGTGAATGGCATGGTGCCCTTCACACAACTTACAGGGATTGGTAATCTTACCCTGCTTCTTAGGAGCCTTACCAGCACCAGTTGAAGATTTTCCCCCAACCTGACTCCCGGAAGCCAAAGGCAACGGTGGGCGACCGTTGGACCATACTTCGAGTACCTTGGGAATGCCAGGGCAGTCTCGAAGAAGATGGTCTCCCGTGCACAACATGCAGGGGAACTTGACTTTTCGTGGAGGGTTGGAAGGCATATCAAGAGGAGATTTCTCAGAGGCAGTAGCTGTACATTTAGCCTCTCGCTTATCGGACTTCTTCTTCTTTATCTTCTTCTTCTTCTTCTTAGCCACCTGGTTACTCGAATCCAGACTTTCACCAGGCGAAGTAGAAGATGAGGACGCAGAAACAGGCGAAG
This sequence comes from Pinus albicaulis, assembly GCA_034641835.2. NCBI lineage: Eukaryota > Viridiplantae > Streptophyta > Pinopsida > Pinales > Pinaceae > Pinus > Pinus albicaulis. The sequence goes on from CM076583.1 coordinate 1,017,855,245, forward strand.
AAGGGGAGAGGTCCACCTAGGAATCAACGTGATGTTGTTCCGGCGGAGGAACTGATTGAACACTAGTGGAGACATTTGGGACCACAGAGGTTGAAAACAACCAGATAGGAAACCCAACAGTTAACCCAGGAAGGGACAACGTTGCCATGTAAGGAGCACCAACATTCCCAAAAGGAGGAAAATGACCAGGATTCCCTTCTGAGGGGATTCCTTGGTTGGTAAACTCTGAAAAATTTGCCATCAAAACTCAAAACCACACACGGGCTGAAAAAGAGTCAAGACACACGATCAAACGGTCAACAAGCAATATCTAAGCGGGCGTGTAATCGTGGGTGATTAATTTTTACCACATTGAAAAGTAAGAAACTCTATCGTTTCATATTTTAAGAGTCGAGAAACAATAGAAAGATGACTCTATCTCTTTCAAATTTGATACAAGCGTGAAAGGACAAGCGCTCGACGGTCTTTTCAAGTTTAGGGAGTCAGAAAAGACCAAATGACTGCTCAGGAAAAACTAGGCACAAAGGGTGTACCAAATATCCGTGAACTGAAATATACACCTTGGTTTCAATAATGAAACAAAAAGCGACCAAGGACTTTCCGTACGTGCAGGTAGTCTCCCCGAATGTTGTGTTCGGTGTATCACGGGTATAGGGCGGCAGACTCGGCTTCCTGTGGATAAAGGATTGAAAACCTAGAGGGGTCTCGCTTTATATACGCGACGGTACGGGGAGCACAAGTCCATACTAGCGTTGTCTAAAGCCAAAAGGCGAGTGACAGCTGCTAGGTTTAAAGACGCCGGAACACGTCTCTAGCCTAGACCACTAAATATGTTTCGTTAAGTTTCAATGCTCCCTTAGGTTAATTGAAATAAATTTTACAGTTGATCTTCAATTAAGTTTCAATTTTCAGGCCCTATCGTATGTAGTGTCTTAAAAGACTCCTAAATGCGATGCTACATGCCACAGTCCAACATTTCGTTCGATGAAAACTAGTTACGGAAGAGTTGAGAGCTTTTACACAAACGAAATGATCGGAAGACAAACAATGAGATCTCTAATGCAACTAATGAAATTGAAAACTTTTCATTCAGATCACTAATCACTAGCAAAATTGAAAAGATTACAATTTACACTAATTCAAACAAAAGCACAAGAGATTTTTTTTTTTTGTAATTTTCAACGTTTGATAGCTAATATGCACTAAACAAACTGAAAACAAACGGAACAACTTGAGAAACAATATGGAGAGAGCAAAACAAACAAATTTCACTCAACAACACAAGCAATCAGATCCCAAATCGACCAAAGTCTCTCAAAACCAAGAAAAGACTCAGAGGCTCCAATGGGCTGTGTGATCTAGGCCCAATGCGAGACCAAACGAAATTTGAATGAAGGAATGAGCAATCACCCAAAAATTGCAACAAAACAATGAACAACTACTAAGAGGATGCGGAGGATCAATCAGAAAGTCAACTGGACAAACGAAACACCAAAACTCCCAAGGAGGGCTCGATACACTAAGCCACTAGATGTCCTAGGGCTCCAAACGTGAAATCGATAGATAAAAGCAAACAACCAAAGGACAGAGGTGAATTCCCAGTCAAACAGGACTCCAACACACTCAGGCAGTCGGAAAATCAAGAAGAAAAACACTGACCAAACCCAGAGAGCTCAAAAATGAAGAAACTCAAAAAACCTTACAGGAATGGCGCGACTGTAAGGATGAAACTGGCGCCATAAAGCAATTGGTGCAGGCCAAACAAAAGCAACATGCGCCAATTGGCGCGACTGTCAAGCTAAAAGGCGCGCCAGTCGAGTTTCTCAGCCAAAACAAAAAAGAACTACTCCAGAAACAGATCAATGTAAACTAAGCAAACCAAGAAGCAAAAAACAGCAAGAGAACCCAGCCCAGAAGGCTGACCAAGCAAGGAAAATCATAAAACAATCAAACGAGACAATCCAAACGAGACAGTGAAATCCAGACGATCCCCAGCGGAGTCGCCAAATTGTTGAGGAGGTAAATCCCCTCTGCGTACAGAGGCGATCCCTACTAGCCCAGCAGGGGTCTAGCAACAATAAAAAATGTTACGACGCAAGTTCCTAGTTACGAATGAAAAGACTAAAGATGGAAGCCTACCTGGAATCCAATGCTACGATCCAAAGAAGAGAGCGTTCCCGTTCCTCAGCCTCAGCAGATCACGATCCCCCCACGATCTCCGCAGATGGACACCTGCACATGCAAGAAAAAAACAGATACAAGCATAAAATTCATCATACGCAACTAAATATCAGTCAAAAAGGATATTACTCATATTAACATAATTGAAAACAGAGTGGAACCATAATCATAATCATTCATTAAATAACAATCGAAGAAAGATTACAACCAATGTTCTGACGTTGTGTTCTCCTTCGGATGGGTCTCCAGTCATTCATGTCTCGCAAAGCTCGCCAGGGAAAGGGAAAACCTCTCCAGAGTCTCTCGACAATAGTCTCCTTACTTGAGTCAGCCTTAAGGGAAGAAAGAGGGCTCTTACAGCACAAAGGCTCTTGGGAATTTGGAGATTCAAAGCTTAGGCACTTCAGGACAGCTTCTTGTCAGGTCAGGCTTTAGATGGGGGAGGGAGGAGTGGGATCCCTATTATTGTAGGATCAGCCTATAAGCAAGGGAAGGTTCCATGCAGGTGCATAAACCGCCTTCAGAACTCATTAAACCCTCCCAACTCAAGATAGGCAATGGTTTCTGAGTTTGTTGAAACACAACTTCCGCCATATTTATTTAAAAAACACTCCCTAAATTGGCTGGCGCGACTACTGCTCTGGGACAGAGCGCCAGTTGGTGCGGCCTCTTTGCAGGATTTTCCCCATTGGCGCGAGTTCTGAACTGTCTGCCCGCGCCAATGCAAAAAGGGATGTTTTTCATGATTTTTGCAAGGAGATGTCTTTAGGGAAAATGAAGCTCATGCTTAGAGGAATGCATTGATGATATTTTCAAGGCATGAAAATGTTCACAGGTCACAAAATGGGTCCTCCATTGTGCGAGATGGGGAATGGTAAGGACGGTGACAAATTACTGTGTAACATATACACTTTCAATAGAAAACACTTTTAAACAAAGGGAAACTTGAAGGCAACTTTTGGAGTAGAAACTAGCGGGCCGGGCTCACCAGAAATCCTCTCCTAGCTCTGCTTTACTTGGTTACTTTCAAGACAAACACGAAGATAACACAGAATGGCCTAAGATCTGGTAAGTACTTTGAAACTAACCATATTTTAACACATTCCAAGGGAAACAATCAGACAGTCTGTGGGACAAAACTAGGACCAGGGCTCACCAAATCTTCCTCAGTTCATCTTCACAAAACATATACTGAAAATAAAATTTAAGAATAACATTCAGCTAAGAAAATAAGATGAGGGAATGCCATCATTCCTATGCTCGAACTAAATTAAATTATTCCTAAATAACATAGTTTAGAAGAAAACATTCGGATAAAGATTTTCAGTCAGAGAAGGTTATTGATGTACAATAGGTCTTAACTCTATGCATGCTATTCTTTATAAGAGAACATGAAACACAGTGAAAACAGAAACAAAATAAAAAGTTACAATTAGACAAACATCACCATAAACATAGACCAGGATCCCATAAATAAGCTTGTATTGATGCTCCAAACTAGTTACAACTTTAAGTCCAGTGCTTTAGGTTAGCAACCATCTACACATCTCAGCCTAACCTATATATCACCAGCAGAGCTCCAAGAGCTAGTGAATACTATGTACAATCATAAGTTTAATCTCAAGTTTATATTAAAGTTCTACAACCAACCCCTCACTCATCTTCTGTTGTAGTATATATAGAAGGATGAGGAGGTGAGATCTGATAAAAGATCTCAATTACAATTAATACGGAATTGATGGCTTCTTGGCCTTTGAGGGGCTCAATGAAGAAACTTACATGACTATCCTCTGTATTAAATGTTTTAGATAATGATAAAGCTCAGTGGGAGCTTTGTTGACCTTTTTGGCTCTGTATGGTGTCGAAGTAACTCCGCAGATGTCTGTTCATTAAGTTTCCATGCAGAAGTGACTCTCTGGCTGTGTTGTGAGGCAGACATCTGGTCTTGTTTAATAAATTCATCCTCTGATTGAATACTTTGAGGCACAGGTGGCGTCGAGGTGGCTACAAGGATCGAATTGCCTCAAAATGTGGTGGTGGAGGCTTTTCTGTCAGTTAAACCCATTAGATTCCTTTAAACTGTGTTTTAAATCGGGGGTTAGGCTTTTGATAATCGTCCTTAGCCATAATCCCCACAAATTTGTCCATTAATCCTCTGTTCTGGTTCATCCTGGTCTTCGGCACTGATACTCTTTGACCATGCCCCTTTCATGGTGTTTTTGTTGGTGTGCAAGGCTGCGCAAGGTTCATGAGGCGTCAATGGTTGATGAATCATTGATAAACGTGAATTTTAAACCCTATTAGTGCTTTCCTGTGGTGAATCGAAGGCGGGAGGGTCGTCACCCTCAACCTTCGTAATTTCTTCAGCGTAGTGGACAAAAACATTGAAACCCTGCAAAATACGAAAAATGTTATAAAATCTTGCATAAAATAGGTTGACTGCTTCAAAGGACGAGTGGAGGAAGCATGATCGTTGGATGGCATCATCCAACGGTCGGGATCAATCGGGAGAGATCGTGGAATGGGCGAAAGAAGATTGAATTTGAGCCTTCGATCGCGCAGAGATCGACGGTCGGGAGCGGAGGTTGAAATTCAAACGGAGGAATCGGGCGATGGAATATGGACTGTCGATCTGCAGATTAGAACAACGGAAGAGATTGATTTTCCGCTGCGCCATAGCTCGGTTATCGCATGGGCACCTTCGTTAATTGTCGGGCGTCTTCGGCGAGCGATCACCGTTGGATGGCCCACCCCAGATCGGATGGTGGACAACAATATGACTGGGCATCCCGGTCCGAACGTTAATGCGCGATGGACGGCGGATGGACGACGGTTTTGCAAATAGTACACGGGATGCGTTTCGGCAAGTGTATGGAATCCTTGGCCATCGGGGGAAAACAACCTTTTTCCCGAAGGCAGTGCGATGGATATCGCCGGTTTTGGGCAAACGGCTTTCGGGCGGTGGGGACCACGGAAAGACGCACTCCGCACCGTCCGATCTGCAGATCAGATCGACGGTGCAGAATGGTTCAAAAATGAAACTGGTGGAATAAATGAAAAATAAATTAAAAACCCAAGCTTTTCAAAAATATATCAGGTTTTAATGTTTTATGGGGGCGGGATAAATATAAATACGATTAGGCGCCCGGCTGACTCAGCGCTTGGTTCTGGCGCTAGGGCGCATGGATGAAAAGGGGTTAGAGACTTAGCTCGAGGGGGCTTAAGTCCAATACATAGAAAATATGCATTTTAATGGTTTTTTAAGGATTTTGAAAGGAAATGAAGGTTTTGGTAAGGCTAAGAAGGCATCTTAGAAACTTATCAAGGGTTTTTATGACGTGAAAGGGGGAGAAACATGCAAAGGAGGGATTTTCATGGGAAATGAAGGGGTAGAAAATGAGGTTAGCTTTTGAAGAGAGGGAAAGGGAAAAAGAAGCTTGCAGCAGGATTTGGCCTTGGAAATCAGCAGGATTTCAGGGTCTTTTGGGAAGTAAACAGTAGTGAAGGTTTGGACAGAGGCATGAGGCCTTCAAAAAGTCTTCAAGAGCCAACAATTTTTAGTGAGAAAAATTGTTCCTTGAAGGCTCAAAAATAGATTTAGCCACATTATTGGATAATCAAATTTTACAGGTGGCTAACAGTGGCTCCACTTGGGGATGGTGCCTTCTTGAAGGCATTAAGAAATTTCAGACCTGCATTCTCTGGGAGGCTGACCATGTGCCTAATCCTTTAATGTTCTCTGGGAGGTTGATTAGTTGCCTAATCCATTGGGCTGCTCTTCCTGTGCTAGGATTATTTTTTCTGAAAATGTATTAGCAGTCATAAAAGCAATGGATCTTCATCAATACAAATTTCTACCTACCCAATCCTACAGATCTAACATTTTTTCTTCAATAGAGTGCACTTGGATTGGAAAACTCTTTTCACAACATTTTATTCTTTTGAAAAAAGGAAACTAATCTAATTCTACTCCTTATTTCTCCCTGAACTCAGATTAAACAGTTGAGTTCAGAAATGTTAGGTCCCTGTAATTCTAGCAGATTGGTGAGACTAAAACTGCAGAAACAACATCGTTTCAACCAACTTTGGGATTCTAGGATCTAGCCCTCCTAAATCTAGAGAGGGATCTCTTCAATAAGTGCAAAGATGGATTTGTCTTTGAAGTTTGGGGTTATGATATTAGGCTGGTTATGAAGGCCAAGGGTTTGCTTGTTTTTTGGGTGGTTGAGCATGATTTTAGTTTAAGGCGAAAAGTCCTAAGTGCAAAGAGTTTCAAAGGTGAGAAGTTGCAAGCAATCAGAGTAAGCTTCGGCCAAAAGGTATATAATTGCAGGTTTTAGTCCATTGGGCTATGGAGTCATAATAGGGTTTAATTGGAACAACAAGAGGCAAGAGTGGTCCATGGCGCAAGTCATCTATGTCTAAGGATCTCTTTGAAGATTGATTTATGGAATGAAATGATACAATAGGAAGGAGAAATTGACAGATGAAAAAACAAGAGCAACCCAGGATCTGATAAGCACTTTTAAACTATTCATCCTTTGACACAGACTCAAGAAGAACATACAAGCAAACTAGGATATGGCAAATACTTTTAAACTAGCCAGCCTTTGATACACTTTCAATAGAAAACACTTTAAAACAAAGGGAAACTTGAAGGCAAATTTTGGAGTAGAAACTAGTAGGCCAGGCTCACCACAAATCCTCTCCTAGCTCTTCTTTACTTAGTTACTTTCAAGACAGACACAAAGATAACACAGAATGGCCTAAGCTCTGGTAAGTACTTTCAAACTAGCCATCTTTTAATACATTCCATGGGAAACATTCAGACAGTCAGTGGGATCAAACTGGGACCAGGGCTCACCATATCTTACTCAGTTCATCTTCACTAAACATATAATGAAAATAACATTTAAGAATAACATTCAGCTAAGACAATAAGACGAGGGAACACCAGCATTCCTATGCTCGAACTGAATTAAACTATTCCTAAATAAAACAGTTTAGAAGAAAACATTCGAATAAATATTTTCAGTCAGAGAAGGTTACTGATGTATAGTACGTCCTAACTCTATGCATCCTATTCTTTATAAGAGAACATGAAACACAGTGAAAACAGAAACAAAATAACAAGTTACAATTAGAGAAACATCACCATCAACATAGACCAAGATCCCATAAATCAGCTTGTATTGATGCTCCAAACCAGTTACAGCTTTAAGTCCAGTGCTTTAGGTTAGCAACCATCTACACATCTCAGCCTAACTTATCTATCACCAGTAGAGCTCCAAGATCCAGTGAATACTATGTACAATCAGAATTTTAAGCTCAAGTGTATATCAAAGTTCTACAACCAACCCCCCACTCATCTTTAGTTGTAGTATATATAGAAGGATGAGGAGGTGAGATCTGATAAGAGATCTCAATTATAATTAATACATAATTGATGGCTTCTTGGCCTTTGAGGGGCTCAATGAAGAAACTTACATAACTATCCTCTGTATTAAATGTTTTACATAATGATAAAGCTCAGTGGGAGCTTTGTTGACCTTTGTGGCTCTGTATGGTGTCGAAGTAACTCCGCAGATGTATGTTCATTAAGTTTCCATGCAGAAGTGACTCTCTGGCTGTGTGGTGAGGCAGACATCTTGTCTTGTTTAATAAATTCGGCCCCTGATTGAATACTTTGAGGCACAAGTGGCGTCGAGGTGGCTACAGGGATCGAATTGACTCAAAATGTGGCGGTGGAGGATTTTATGTCAGTTAAACCCTTTAGATTCCTTTAAACTGTGTTTTAAATTGGGGGTTAGGCTTTTGATAATCGTCCTTAGCCATAATCCCTGCAAATCTGTCCATTAATCCTCTGTTCTGGTTCATCATGGTCTTCGGCACTGATACTCTTTGACCGTGCCCCTTTCATGGTATTTTTGTTGGTGTGCAGGGCTGCGCAGGGTTCATAAGGCGTTAATGGTTGATGAATCATTGATAAATGTGAATTTTAAACCATGTTAGTGCTTTCCTGTGGTGAATTGAAGTCAGGAGGGTCGTCACCCTCAACCTTTGTAATTTATTCAGCGTAGCGGAAAAAAAAAACATTGAAACCCTGCAAAATATGAAAAATGTTATAAAATCTTGCATAAAATAGGTTAACTACTTCAAAGGATGAGTGGAGGAAGCGTGGCCATTGGATGGCATCATCCAACAGTCGGGATCAATCGGGAGAGATTGTGGAATGGGCGAAAGAAGATTGAATCAAGCGTCATCTCGTCATAAAGATCGATAGGCGGGAAGCGGAGAGGTTACAGAAAGTCAACATGAAGATTCAGAAGCGATGGAATATGGGCAATCGTCTGCGAATCGGAATCGGCGACGGAAGTATTTTCCGCCGCACCATAGCGATTATCGCGTGGGCACCTTTGTCGTGTCGGGTATCTTCGGCGACGATCACCATTGGATGGCCCACCGGATAAGACGGTGACGACGGCTCACGGCCCGGCATCCGGTCGAACGTTAATACAACGATGGACGGTGGTTTTGAAAATAGTACATGGGACGTGTGGCGGAAAGTGTATGGAATGGCTTCAGCCATGAGGGAAAAAGCTTTTGCCGGGGAGAAGAGCTGGTCACGATGGATACCGCCGGTTTTGAGGCTTGACTTTCGGGTGGTGGGGACCATGAAAGACGCACTCCACCTTGCCGTCCGTCTATGAATCAATTGACAGTGCGAATAAATTCAAAAATGGCGAGCGGAATAAATGAAAAATAAATTAAAAACCCAAGCTTTATCTCTTAGATTACAATATTTTAGGAAACGGGATTTAATATAAATACGATTAGGTGCCCGGCTGACTTAGCGCTTGGTTCTGGCGCTAGGGCGCATGGATGAAAAGGGGTTAGAGACTTAGCCTGAGGGGGCTTAAGTCCAATACATAGAAAATATGCATTTTAATGGTTTTTTAAGGATTTTGAAAGGAAATGAAGGTTTCGATAAAGCTAAGAAGGGGTCTTAGAACCTTATCAAGGGTTTTTATGACGTGGAAGGGGGGGAAACATTCAAAGGAGGGATTTTCATGGGAAATGAAGGGGTAGAAAATGAGGTTAGCTTTTGAAGAGAGGGAAAGGGAAAAAGAAGCTTGCAGCAGGATTTGGCCTTGGAAATCAGCAGGATTTTAGGGTCTTTTGGGAAGTAAACAACAACGAAGGTTTGGATAGAGGTATGAGGCCTTCAAAAATTCTTCAAGAGCCAACAGTTTTTAGTGAGAAAAATTGTTCCTTGAAGGCTCAAAAATAGATTTAGTCACCTTTTGGGATAATCAAATTTTACAGGTGGCTAACAGTGGCTCCACTTGGGGATGGTGCCTTCTTGAAGGCATCAAGAACTTTCAGACCTGCATTCTCTGGGAGGCTGACCATGTGCCTGATCCTTTAATGTTCTCTGGGAGGCTAATCAGTTTCATAATCCGTTGGGCTACTCTTCCTGTGCTGGGATGATTTTCTCTGAAAATGTATTAGCAGTCATAAAATCAATGGATCTTCATAAATACAACTTTCTACCTACCCAATCCTATGGATCTAACATTTTTTCTTCAATAGAGTGCACTTGGATTGGTAAACTCTTTTCACAACATTTTATTCTTTTGAAAGTAGGAAACTAATCTAATTCTACTCTTTATTTCTCCCTGAACTCAGATTAAACAGTTGAGTTCAGATGCTTCTCTACCTAATCTACCATCTGTTGGGATTAAACTGTCCAACAGATTTTCATTCCCTAAATTTCTAAAACAGAAATTGAAAAGCACTCAAGTCAGGATTGAACAGTCTAACTTGCTGCTGGTCTATGTCATAAAATACAAGCTACACATAGACATTTATTTCACAAAAATTAAATAAAAAATGGAAAGCTTAAGATCTGAAATTTGAAAACATTTCCTTCCTCTTTTCTACAGCTCTGATTTGACTCTTATTGAGCTATCTTTCCTTTTTCTCTGGTTCAGATTTGAGCTGATTAGAACCAAATTTTTACATCTTTTTGACTCAGAAAATAAAACATATTTGATTCATCTCTCTTTAGAAACTGAGGCTCAGGTTTTGAACATGTTTGAACCTTTCATTTCTATCCTAATCTATCTACTGATAAGCCAAGATTAAACAGTTTGGCAAATTGAATTCACTATCCTATCAGCAGAAAATTTAAAGCTAATTAGTCAACATTAAATAGTTTGACTAACTAGAAGCGTGTTCTTTAGGAGTGGCATTTAAGCTTGCACACTTTCAGATTTGTTTCTCCTTTTTTTGGGTATGGGGCTACACCTTTCTTGTTTTCACAATCTGCCTTCTTTTCTTTCTTTTCATTGTTTTTGTATTTTTGTTTTTTACAACTTTGAATGCAACGGTGGATGAAATATTTATAATGGAAAAGATAAAAAGGCTTCAAAACATAACATGGATCAAGAGAAGTAATGATTAAGCATCCTGCCATTAACAGGACCCCCAAACAATTCTACTCCATTCAATTCCTGCAAGAAAAATGCATTGTTACCAACAGCTAAATGAATAGAGTAAGGGCCAAGCCATAGGTTGTCAAATTTTCCATGCTTGCCCTTCTCTTCCCTTCTTGAGTCCCACTTTAAAACTTTGTCCCCAATCTTGAAATTTCTGGCCTTTGTTCTTCTGTCAAAAAGCTTCTTAATGTTGTCTTGTTTCTGCAATGCTTTGTTATACGCTTCCTCTTTGGTTTGCTGAAGATGAATGGTCTGATTTATTCTTCTGATCATGTCATTATCTTCAGTCTGCAACTCTTGAATCAAATTTATCACTGGTACACCAAGGCTGTTTGGAAAAATTGCATCAGTACCATACACAAGCTGAAAGGGTGACATACCAATGGATTTCTTCAAAGTCAATCTATCAGCCCAAAGTGCATGAATCAGCTTTGTGTGCCAAGACTTCTTGTTGTCCTCCAACAGTTTCTTGATTATGTTCACTAAAATTTTGTTTGAGGATTCTGCAAGTCCATTACCTTGAGGGTAATAGGCCATGGAATGCCCCAATGTTATCTGATATCTATGACAGAACTCAACCATCTTCTTTGATCCAAATGTTGCTGCATTATCAGTGATGATCTTGGTAGGACAACCAAATCTGGAGAGAATATTAGTCTCCATAAATTTTATGATAACTGAATCATTGGCCTGCCTACAAGGAATGGCTTCTATCCACTTAGTGAAATATTCTGTGGCAGTGAGAATCCATCTGTGCTGGGCAGAAGATGGGGGATGGATTTCTCCTATAAAGTCAAGTCCCCACTGTTGAAAAGGGGCTTCAACAGTGATTGGATGCAGAGGGAGGGGTAGCAGTTTTCTTTTTCCTTCAAAAAGTTGACACTTATGACAGGCTATGATCATCTGATGCACATCATGGAAAAGAGTAGGCCAATAGAAACCAACCCTCAAAATTTTGTTGGCTGTTGTCTTCCAGTACAAATGACCTCCACACTCTCCTTCATGGAACTGGTACTTAACCTTCTCTACATCAAACTTAGGCAAACATTTAAGCAATAGACCACTTGCATTCTTCCAATAAAGACATTTATCTATAATGCAGTAGTTTACAACTTTCAATTTGAGGAACCTTGCCTTTGTTTTTGTCAAACCAGGAGGTGTATTCAAATTAAGCAGAACAGAAAGAATATCAACATACCAAGAGGAATTCATAAAATGACTTTCAACAGTGGGAGTTGAAAATTCCTCTTGATCATCTAAAGCATTAATCATATGAATATCAAGAACTTCACAATTTGATTCAGCCATTAATCTAGCTAGACCTTGGCCTTTGATGAGCTTAGTGGGTTTTATCTCTAAATCATATTCAAGAATAACATCAATCCACTTACCTCTCTTACCATCTGGGTCCTGTGTTAGAATGTCTTTAACAATTGAATTTGGGACAAAGGCAATAATATGTGAATGAAGGATGTATACTCTGAAGTCTTTCAATGCTTTAACCAAAGCAAAAGCTTGCTTCTCCATAATGTTATACTTCAAAGGGGCATCCCTAAATGCCTTGCTAAAGAATGAAATGGGTTGCTCTTGTCCTTGTGGATTTTTCTATAAAAGGACAACAACTATGGTATGTTCTGATGCAAACGAGAAAATATAAAAATCTTCCGAAAAATCATGACTTATCAGAACCGGTGTTTTGGTTAATGCTTATTTCACTAGTTCAAAGGATTTCTTTGCTTCCAAGGTCCATTTTACCCCTTGCTCCTTTTTCAGCATGTTTGTGATATTCCTAAGGAGCTCAACCAAGTTGGGTATGAACCTTCTCAAAAAGTTAATCTTCCCAATGAAATATTGCAACTCCTTGATGTTTTGAGGATGATAGACTTGCAATATGGCCTCAATCCTCTTTGGATCTATCTTTATACCCTCTTCTGAAATAATGTATCCAAGAAGCTTACCTTCTTGGAGACCGAATAGTGTCTTCTTAGGGTTTAAAGATATTCCAAAACTTCTGCACTTCTCGAAAACTTTTCTCAAATGTTCTAAGTGTTCTTCATCTGTTTTTGAAAACACAGTGACATCATCAAGATAGATAATGATGAAGAAGCCCAATTCTTCTGAGAATGCTATGTCCATGGCTCTTTGGAAAGTTTCTCCAACATTCATTAGACCAAAGGGCATTTTCACATACATGAAAGTGCCCCATGGTGTAGTAAAGGTTGTATTTAATTGATCAGCAGGGTAAACCAAAATCTGATTGTACCCTGAATAGCCATCTAGCAAATAAATTCTTCTAGACCCTACCACCCTTTGTAAAATATGATCCATCTTGAGTAAAGGGTAGTTGTATTTTAATGAAGCTTTGTTTAAGTCTCTAAAGTCTATACAAAGCCTGATTTCTCCAGTTTTCTTCCTAACAGACACCAGATTAGATACCCACTCAGAATATCTAATAGGGACAATAATGCCAGAATCATACATTTTCATGATCTCCTTCTGAACCAAAGGCAACTGAACAGGGTTTATTCTGCGCAGCTTCTGTTTGAATGGTTTTTGGTTCTCTTTGAGGGGAATTTTGTGTTGTATTATTTCAGTGTCATACGATTTAAGATCTTCATAACTCCATGCAAAAACATTATAAAACTCTTTAAACAACTCTATATATTTGAGTTTAATGTGAGATGGTAAAGTTTTAGACAACTTAATAATTTTTGGTTTTTCCTCACTACCTATATTGCACTCCTCCACTTCAGTCTCTATAGGTTCCAGTTTTGGTTTTTTGGCCACATCGTCAAAATCAAACAACTCTTCTAAAGGGGCCAGACCTCTAGGAAAACTTTCATCTTTAGCATGGAGAGTTTCCAAATCTTCTGTTTCGTTCGTAAGTTTTCTAGAAAATAGGTTAATATTGACAGGCTCAGGAGATGGTTCTTCTTCACCAAGAAAGTTTTCTTCACTGCAGTCTCTTTCATAGTCTGAGTCTTTACTGTTTAGTTCAAATTCATTTCTGAATTGCATGAAGTCTTCTATTTGTTTGTCATTGTCAAACACCTGCCAATACTTCTTATTATCAGGCACTGCTGGTCTAAATTTTATCTCAGTTGTACAGTCTTTGGTTTCAAATGGCGCTAAGCATGTCCTAGCTGCAAAGGCTAAATTGTGGGCTGCAATGTTTCTTTTCTTTGGGACAAAAATTACTTTGGACTCCTCGAATGTTTTTAAAAGGTCCATGACATCATTCCGGTAGGCTCTAAGTCTGGGATGATTTGTGTTATACTCCCCATTTACTTGCCTAATGATCAATTCAGAATCTCCATATACATTGATTCTTCTGGCTCCTAAATTTTTCAAAAGATGTAAGCCTAAGAGAAGGGACTCATATTCTGCTATGTTATTGGAACACTGAAAGTTTAATTTGCCTGAAATGCATTATGTGTGGTTGTTTTTAGTATTAGTAATCTAGACACCTGCACTAGCGTTAGTTCTAGTGCATGACCCATCAAAATACATACTCCAGAGAGGACTTTTCTTGGTTTTATCTTGGTTAGAGTCCTCTTCAACTATCATGCTCAAGGGTTGTTGTGGAATCTCAGCACTGAGTTGAATTTGTTTTGATTCCCCCAGATTTTCATTTATTTGAGGGATACATTCTTGACTCTAAATGTTTAGAAGCAAGGGACACATGACTTGCAGTTCAAGACCCATATTTGGTTTGCTATTGTTTAAAGTTTCAACAAATTGTTTTGACAGTTCATTGGTATTTACCTCCTCCTCTCTATCGGCCATTAATTTTGTTAAAGTGAATTGTTCACTAAGTGTTTCATCATTAAACATGATAAAAGAATCGAGGCCTGTATTGACAGAATAGATAGGAGAGTTTTGTGGTCTGTCTTGGCTTGTGACTTTGTATTTCATATGGGATTCCCTGTATAGTCTTCTAGTATGATTGAAAACAGGGATAGTCGCATAGGTCATGTCCATTTGCATAGTCCCTTGTAACTTAGCCCCCCAAGACCTTGAGAGTAACATTCCATACTTTGGGGGCACATCAGCCACAACAATATCCATGACTAAGATTTGGCTGGAATTTGGGCTAAGTTAACATAGAGGTCCTTGATCAATCCTAAACATTTTACTCTGCTAGAATCAAAAGAGTAAAGGTCTTTATAAGGTCTGGTGATTTCTAGACCTAGGCTCTCCATTACAGCTTTAGGAATTATATTATGAGAAGCCCCTGAGTCATGCATAGCATTGTGCAAAATCTTGTCATGAACGTTAAAATTTACATAAAAGGGAGGAACAGGTCCCTCTTGATATTTTCCTTCAATCTTTGGACACAAAATAAGTTCTGGTTGGCCATCGTTAAGATTGACTGTGTCATTGTTGTCTTCTAAATTTAAAGCCTTCAAAATTTGGGTCCTATATACATGTTGGGCAGCTAAATTGGTGAGGGGAACATAAATTTTGATCTCTGAGATTTCCTGCTCCAGGCTGAAAGGAATTTGGCTCTTTAAAAAACTTGTCTCAGCCTTATTAACGACCATTTTATCAGCAATGTCAGGTTGCTGTTTTGTTTTATTTACATTTGATAAAATTGTTTTCACAGGAGTACTAGCTGTAGTGTTAGTACTACTAATGTCTGCACTCTGTTTTTCATTATCTTGAGTGCTTTTTCCTTTACCTTTATCAGACTTTTCAGCCACTGTTTTATCCTTTTGTTTGACAACTTTAGGCTTGGTTGCAGTTTTGTTTTGTGAGGATTTGTCAGAGGTTTTGTTGTTGGGGGTTTTTTGACTAGATTTACTTCTGAGGTCATATTCTCTTGGAGGTTCGGTGATGGCATTTTCCATGTCTTGACAACAATTTTCATTATCATCTCTTTTGTCATCATAAGGTGTATAAAGGCCTTGTTTTCTATCATAATGAACCTCAAAGTCTTCAACATCTACCCCAAATAGGTTAATATCATCTTCCTCTGTTATCTGATCTATTTCCTCAACCTCACTCACATAGTTTTGATGAAAGGGAGGAGTGATCTGTTGATCATCTTCCC
Organism: Pinus albicaulis; assembly: GCA_034641835.2. Taxonomy (NCBI): domain Eukaryota; kingdom Viridiplantae; phylum Streptophyta; class Pinopsida; order Pinales; family Pinaceae; genus Pinus; species Pinus albicaulis. The sequence continues at coordinate 1,017,870,980 of CM076583.1, forward strand.
TAGGTCTGTTTTGAGGTTGGTTCCTTCTAGAATTTTGATTCTGGTTTTGGTTTCTGTTTTGAGCATTTTGATTTTGGCTTGCTTGTGCTCTCTTAATTATGATCATCTCTTTCATCATCTCCTCCATCATTCTTTCCATCTTTGAATTGAAAGTGGAAGGTGTGGATTCCTCTCTAAAATATACTCTCTTCTCAGCTTTCATCCTTGCTCTTTTCTCCATCAGGTTGACTTCTACAGAAAGAGCACCTCTTTTCATATATTCAAGAGTTGAAAAATCTCTCTCTCTCAACTGATAGGTCATGTCAGAGTCAAACCCTTCAGGAAACTTATTTAAAGCCGCGCCTTGTGGAGGTTTCAGCTCTGGGGAAAGTGCATTATACACACTATTGAATCTAGTGCAATAAGCTTGCACACTTTCCCCAAGGTTTCTATGGAGGTTATTGTAATCAGAAAGGACTTGGAGAGGATTCTTTTTTACATCCCATTTGTTTAAGAATGTTTGATGGAAGCCTTGGAGATCATTAATACTATGGGGGGCTAAACCTTTAAACCATTTTCTTACTTCTCCCCCCAAACTTTGAGCAAATAATCTAAGTTTGACAGAATCATCATCTATTTCATTTCTGTCAAAGTAGTCATCCATCTTATCCACATGTTGTGATGTTTTTGTAGTATTATTAGCATCATATAATGGAATTTTGGACTTATAGTCCTGTGGAAGGTTGAATAATGGTGCAGGAAGGACTAGGGGAGCATACCATGCTGCCACGATAGGTGGTGGGGGTGGATTTACAAGGAACAAATTTATAACAGGGACAATGGGCTGAGGTGTAGTGGTTTGAATAGTGGATGAAGGGTGAGCAGAAGTGGACGGACCAGGAATAGACTGCTGAGATGATCTTGGATGAGAGACACCTAAGTTGTGAAGAAAGTGCAAGTCAGGAGGTGTTGTTTCTCTGCTACCAAGAGGTTCACTTGTTTCAGAAGATGATAGTGAAGACTCAGAATCTAACTGATCTAAATCACCAGGAGACCTAGTTCTAAAAGGATTTCTTAAGTCGACTTGTGATTGTTGTAGAGCTGAAATATTTTCTGGGACTGAGTTAGCTCTTAAGGGAGATCTGAAAACAGTTGATAATGTAATCCTAGGAGACTTCCAAAGGATACTTTCTGGGTTATCAACTACTTCAGGTGGATTAGGGTCAGGATAGGCTCTAGTGTGAATCTTTCTAGGAGCCACTATGCTGTGTTTTTCAGACCCAAATAAACAAGACAAGTTCAACCATATATGACAGTCTTTGAATGGTTAACTAATCTTTTTATAAAAAATTTCAATCCTACAGTCCTCTAACTGAGTTTGAATGATATTACGATGATCAGGGTTCTTCCCAATGGAGTCTTAAGGTCTGTTTAGGATTGTGGAGTCGCCAAGTGGAAGTTTTTAGCTCTTTTCAGAGGTAAAAGGTTTTATGGTCCACCACAATGCTTGTGAAATATCCCTTTTCAAGGATATCCCTGAACACAACAAACTCTAACCAGAGATTGACTGGGAGGGCATTTACCAGATATTTCACCTCTGAGAGAGGATGAGATCTGGAAGCTACCTGGCCCTTTCCAGACTCTGTCTAAGAGTATGGGGTAAAACACCATAAAAGGTAAGTGAAATGTAAGAACAAGTGTTTTACTACCGGTCTGAAATATTTTTGGTTTTTTCTGAGTTCTTTTTCAGTTGTGTGGTTTTTAAGAATATCCTAACTCTGTTTCAAAACTTAGCTATGGTTATGAGACAAAGAAAGTCTACTCCTATGGCTAAGCCAGCTGATTTTTCAAGGTTAGATAAAGTCTTGAGAGAAACCTAGGGTTTTACCTAGTATGTCACTGATTTAAACAAGTTTCATCATGATTACCATTTCTTGGTAGTGCTTGAAAAGGTTGCTTTCACTCACAATGTTTTCTTGAATGAAGGGTTTTTGAGGTATTAAAAGGTATAAAAAACACTCAGATCCCCAGCGGAGTCACCAGAAATGTTAGGTCCCTGTAATTCTAGCAGATTGGTGAGAATAAAATTGCAGAAACAACATCGTTTCAACCAAATTTGGGATTATAGGATCTAGCCCTCCTGAATCCAGAGACGGATCTCTCCAATAAGTGCAAAGATGGATTTTTCTTTGAAGTTTGGGGTTATGATATTAGGCTAGTTATGAAGGCCAAGGGTTTGTTTTTTTTTTGGGTGGTTGAGCATGATTTTAGTTTAAGGAGAAAAGTCCTAAGTTCATAATTGCAGGTTTTAGTCCATTGGGCTATGCAGTAATAATAGGGTTTAATTGGAACAGCAAGAGGCAAGAGTGGTCCATGGGGAAAGTCATATATGTCTAAGGATCTCTTTGAAGATTGATTTATGGAATGAAATGATACAATAGGAAGGAGAAATTGACAGATGCAGAAACAAGAGCAGCCCAGGATCTGATAAGCACTTTTAAACTAGTCAGCCTTTGACATAGACTCAAGAAGAACATAAAAGAAAACTAGGATCTGGTAAGTACTTTAAAACTAGCCAGCCTTTGATACACTTTCAATAGAAAATACTTTAAAACAAAGGGAAACTTGAAGGCAACTTTTGGAGTAGAAACTAGCGGGTTGAGCTCACCACAAATCCTCAACTAGCTATTCTTTACTTAGTTACTTTCAAGACAGACACAAAGATAATACAGAATGGCCTAAGCTCTAGTAAGTACTTTGGAACTAGCCAGCTTTTAACACATTCCAAGGGAAACAGTCAGACAGTCAGTGGGATCAAACTGGGACCAGGGCTCACCATATCTTCCTCAGTTCATCTTCACTAAACATATACTGAAAATAAAATTTAAGAATAACATTCAGCTAAGACAATAAGACAAGGGAACGCCAACATTCCTATGCTTGAACTGAATTAAATTATTCCTAAATAACACAGTTTAGAAGAAAACATTCAAATAAAGATTTTCAGTCAGAGAAGGTTACTAATGTACAGTAGGTACTAACTCTATGCATGATGTTCTTTATAAGAGAACATGAAACACAGTGAAAACGGAAACAAAATAACAAGTTACAATTAGAGAAACATCACCGTCAACATAGACCAGGATCCGATAAATCAGCTTGTATTGATGCTCCAAACCAGTTACAGCTTTAAGTCCAATGCTTTAGGTTAGCAACCATCTACACATCTCAGCCTAACCTATCTATCACCAACAGAGCTCCAAGAGCTAGTGAATACTATGTACAATCAAAAGTTTAAGCTCAAGTGTATATCAAAGTTCTACAACCAACCCCTCACTCATCTTCTGTTGTAGTATATACAGAAGGACGAGGAGGTGAGATCTAATAAAAGATCTCAATTACAATTAATACAGAATTTATGGCTTCTTGGCCTTTGAAGGGCTCACTGAAGAAACTTACATAACTATCCTCTGTATTAATGTTTTACATAATGATAAAGCTCAGTGGGAGCTTTGTTGACCTTTGTGGCTCTATATGGTGTCGAAGTAACTCCGCAGATGTCTGTTCATTAAGTTTCCATGCAGAAGTGACTCTCTAGATGTGTTGCGAGACAGACATCTGGTCTTGTTTAATAAATTCGGCTTTTGATTTAATACTTTGAGGCAGAGATGGCGTCGAGGTGGCTACATGGGATCAAATTGCCTCAAAATGTGGTGGTGGAGGATTTTCTGTCAGTTAAACCCTTTAGATTCCTTTAAACTGTGTTTTAAATTGGGGGTTAGGCTTTTGATAATCGTCCTTAGCCATAATCCCCAAAATTCTGTCCATTAATCCTCTGTTCTGGTTCATCCTGGTCTTCGGCACTGATACTCTTTGACCGTGCCCCTTTCATGGTGTTTTTGTTGGTGTGCAGGGCTGCGCAGGGTTCATAAGGCGTCAATGGTTCATGAATAATTGATAAAAATGAATTTTAAACCCTGTTAGTGCTTTCCTGTGGTGAATCGAAGGCGGGAGGGTCATCACCCTCAACCTTCGTAATTTCTTCAGCGTAGCGGAAAAATAAAACATTGAAACCCTGCAAAATATGAAAAATGTAATAAAATCCTGCATAAAATAGGATGACTGCTTCAAAGGATGAGTGGAGGAAGCGTTGTAGTTGGATGGCATCATCCAACGGTCGAGATCAATCGGGAGAGATCATAGAATGGGCGAAAGAAGATTGAATCGGAGTCGTCGATCGTGCAGAGATTGAGGTCGGGAGCGGAGGTCGAAAGTCAAATGGAGGAATCAGGCGATGGAATATGGAATGTCAATATGTAGATCAGATCGACGGTGGAGATTGATTTTTTGCCACGCCATAGCCCGGTTATCGCGTGGGCACCTTCGTTAATTTTCAGGCATCTTCAACGAGCGATCATTGTTGGATGGCCTGCCCCAGATCGGACGGTGGGCAGTGATATCGCTGGGCATCCCGGTCTGAACGTTAATGCGTGATGGACGGCGGTTTTGAAAATAGTACATGGGACGTGTGGCGGAAAGTGTATGGAATCGCTAGCCATCGGGGGAAAACAACCTTTTTCCCGAAGGCAGTGTGATGGATACCGCCGGTTTTGGGCAACCGGCGTTCGGGCGGTGGGGACCATGGAAAGACGCACTCCGCACCGTCCGATCTGCAGATCAGATCGACGGTGCGGAATGGTTCAAAAATGAAACTGGCTGAATGAATGAAAAATAAATTAAAAACCCAAGCTTTTCGAAAATATATCAGGTTTTAATGTTTTTTGGGGGCGGGATAAATATAAATACTATTAGGCGCTCGGTTGACTCAGCGCAGTTCTGCTTCATTTTTCATGGATGAAAAGTTGAAGACTTAACTGAGGGGCACTAAGTCAATACATAAATACTTTTAATGGTTTTTTAAGGATTTTGAAAGGAAATTGAGGTTTTGATAAGGCTAAGAAGGGGTCTTAGAACCTTATCAAGGGTTTTTATGACGTGGAAGGGGGAGAAACATGCAAAGGAGGAATTTTCATGGGAAATGAAGGGGTAGAAAATGAGGTTAGGTTTTGAAGAGAGGGAAAGGGAAAAAGAAGCTTGCAGCAGGATTTGGCCTTGGAAATCAGTAGGATTTCAGGGTCTTTTGGGAAGCAAATAGCAGTGAAGGTTTGGACAGAGGCATGAGGCCTTCAAAAAGTCTTCAAGAGCCAACAGTTTTTAGTGAGAAAAAATGTTCCTTGAAGGCTCAAAAATAGATTTAGCCACCTTTTGGGATAATCAAATTTTACAAGTGGCTAACATACACAACACTTTTGCCAAATTTTAGCTAATACAAGAGGCCCAAGCTATGGAGCTGGACCAAGGAGATGTATCCCACGAGGGGTGAACTCCTTCATCGAAAACTTGTGTTGATGGATCTATTTATGGTTTGATATACATTTTTATGCTGCTTTTCAGTTCTTACGTATGTTGTTTATTTTTCATTAATTTCAATATAAAAATGAAGAAAAATTCTTGTTTTGACACTCATGTGCACCAAGGAAACTAATGCACCATAAGAAAAAAAGAAGCAAATAAAATATAATTCTGAACTTATAATTAGCACGAAAAAAATGACATATCAGGTTCAGATCATAATAAAAGGAAGCATTTACACTTATAGAGTCAATTACCACCCTTGAATCATTGAAAATGTTGATAATACCTATATCAAGCCTTTGTGCACAATGTAGCAGACCCCAGAGTACTATCACTTCAACTCTCGAATTTTTTTCATCGCCATTATTTCAATAGAACTTATACCTCAAATATATTGAGACATCAATGAGTACACAAACCCATCTATGCAGCCCCATCAAAAAATCTAGCAGAATATTGTGCAAAATGTGGGATCGACAACATTCTCTTAGGCATTTCTTTATGAAAATTCTGATTATATTCCTTGAAATCTACATAAATACAATCATAGACGTGATCAACGTTATATGATCTTCCCTCAAAGATAACCATTAGAGAAATTTTAAGGTCTAAAATAGGCCTCAAAACAAAAATGTACAACCAAAATCAACTTTATAAGAACCAGTATGATTGAAGATGATGATGTCAACCATGGGGATTATTTACCAATTTTGGAGTAAAAAGGTAAAATGATTAAAAAATAAAAAAATAAAATGCCTACTTTTTCAACTCATATTTCAAAATTATCTCCCTACAATTTTACTAAAATTTTGAGTGGGAGCACTCGTTGGATGTTGAATTTAATTCCTTATCCAAAGAGTACCTATGTTTCATACTTTTAATGGACCCTGTTACGTGAAAAAATGAGAAATGCAAGAAAACCATGATTGAAATCACAATTTTTCATGTATTTTTCATTTTTTTTGTATTAGGGTCCATCAAAAGTATGCAATATGGGCACTCCTTGGATAAGGAATTAAATTTTACCTACAACGAGTGCTCCTACTCGAAATTTGAGTAAAACCGAAGGGAGATAATTTGGAAATGTGCATTAACAATGTAGTTTTTACTTTTTTCATTTTAAAATTTGATGATGTAATCTAATCTTGTTTTATTATTTCCACTACTATTTTATAACATTCATTAGGAGGTCCATTTTATACCTCAAAATTTTTCTAATGAACATTTATTCCTTTCCAAATATCCCAAATAATGAAAAAGGAGAGAGTCTTATATTCCCCAACTTGACACAACCATCGATTAATTCATTCATCCATGGACCTATAACACCACCTCATATGAATATTAAGACAGAGAAGCACTAGATTCCATATAGTTATGGCAAAGGGAAATTTCATAAGTGAAATGTATCTTCCAATACACCTTTGCACATATAGCATCAACTAGGGCCAAAGACTCCTCGTCTACAGAGGTTCACCCATGTGAGGATTTTATTCCTCCAAACGAACGAGCTAAAGATTTTGATTTTCAATGGCATGTCCAAAGACAACACAATAAAAAAATCACACATATTTTTATTACCATAAGAAAAAGAGAGATCTTTTTATACATCTCCGCTACAACAATCTTTCCATGATTAATAAGAACAATACATATAAGCATGTGATCTTCTTATCTAATCGAGAGCCCTGCCCATTGAAATTTCCTAATATATCTTTCCCATATCATAGCATCCTCATAAAAAATGTACAACCCCTTTCCACTTAGGAAGTGCATGTACAACATCAAATTGATCCATAATTTGACTTATGTAGATGATGCCTTTCCCCTGTAGGTGTCTGAGGATCAATGTCAGAAGAGGAGTTGAATCACACGTACCCAGAATAGGATTAATCCCAACATGTATAGTAAATCATGTATCAATATCCCATTATATATTTTCCATTATCGATTTTTTGATATCAACGAAGCTATACCAAATGGGAGAGATATTCTTTCTTGATATCATCCCTGTCCTATACAATTCCACGAAAGAGAAATTTCTATACGTATCAAAACAATATATATATATATATATATATATATATATATATATATATATATATATATATATATATATATATATATATATATATATATACATATACATATATATACATATATATATATATATACATATATATATATATATATATATATATATACATATATATATATATATATATACATATATATATATATATATATACATATATATATATATATATATATATACATATATAAATATATATATATATACATATATATATATATATATATATATATATATATATATATATATATATATATAAATTTAAATAGAGACAAATTACCTAGTGGAAAATTATATCTAATCCATATTTCATTTAGTTATAATACGATTCTAGTATAATACAAGCATTATGTTGGGATGAAACATCTTTTATCATTTGTTTATGGAATACATTTTGGGCGTTGTTTAACAAGGTGGGAATTTACTAGATGGCTCATTACTCTTGAAATTTGGCCATTTTATTTCAAAACAATAGTGTCTGAATCATGCTTTTTATGGTGGAAATGGATTCCATAAAAAATCCTTTGGCACCCAAAATCCTTAAGCTTGACAACTATAATCCAATTTTCCCAAAAAATCAGTCAAATTTTATCAAAATCATGCCATATTGTGTTTTATTTTTGGGGTGAAAACCTTGCTTCCTTAAACTGTGTGTTTGAAATTTGGCATCTTCCTTTGAGTTTTGAAATGAAAAAAATTAATGTCAAGACTATTATTATGTCTCAGGGGAACACATATGGTCCATTTTAGTGTATTAATTTGAAGGTATAATATTTTAATTTTTTTGGTGTAAAGTTAAATTTATGTATAATTTTTTATTATTAGCTTTTTATTTTTTAAAATCTTAAGGGGTGTTCACAGAAGTCTCAATTTTTGAGCCCTATATGGGGTGGCAGGATGACATCTTGCTTATTGAGAAATAAATAGGGGCAACAATTAGGATGATTTCTCTTTACTTGATAATTGCTTGTGAGGTTATGTTGGCTTCTTATTACTTTTATTATGTTATGTTCATCAAAAATTTACCAAAACCATAAACTATGAAGATCACAAATAAATGATGAACACAACATGTAGGCTCCAAGCTACTGTAAAGACCCTCCAAGGGAAAAAAAAAAAAAAAATTCTCTTCCTATAGAAACAGATCAAATGAAAAATCCAAGACTCAAACAAAAAGGCCAAGACCTCCAACAAGACCCAAGTAATCCCTCCTTCCAAACTCTTCCAGCAAGTCAAAGTCAACTCAAATAAAAACCCCACTTCAATAATTCGGCCCTTGTCGTAATAATTTTGGCCCCCAGCTTCAAAATTTCTGACCATCAATGAATTTGTAACTTTGGCCCAACTTTAGAATTTCACACATGTGAGAGATCTAGGGAAAATTTTAGGGCAGAAACTTCGATTTACTTCTTCTTTATCTTTCTTGCGTTCTTACTCCTTCTCTTGAATTTCACTCTTCTTTTCTTGGAGATCGAGCTTTCTTGTGTGGTGTTTCGAATGAGGTCGAAGTATATCTATTTATATACATCTAGGAGGTCGAAATACACTTTCTAGGACCAACTTGATGAGGTAGGGCTAACTTGGTTTTGTGGGTACAAAAATTACATTTTTGACTCAAATGAATTTATTTTTCCACTTTCTTTTCAAAGTCCAAATGAGACTTGACTATAAGACAATATTTTGACTTATCAAAAATATTCTTTTGACTCAATAAAACCTAGAAGCATGAAGAATATGCTTGACCTAGATGAAAAAACAATTTGAGCATGAAACCCATTCTTGAATAATAATTATATATATATATATATATATATATATATATATATATATATATAATGACATAAGAACAATAGAAATCATGAAGATCGAACCTAGTTACATTTTCTAATGTTATTGCTATTAATTGTTCTTGGTATATCATGTTTTGTGTTTTGGTATTTCTAATCACACCATAAGGCATTTATTATCTGGAAACAATGTGACATGCAGCGTATTCATATGCAATGACACACACTAGATTCAAATGCAGTTGTTTCTCTTTAAGTAGTGAAGAAATTACATATCTCCCTCATAATAAAAAGTAAATGACTTGTTTTTTTAGTTTAAATTACCGAACATATTTTTATATAAAATTGATTTACAATTAAGACCAAAATTAAATTATTTTATTTATACGATACATCAATATTTTTTTATTACTATTTTTAATTTGTTAATATAAGTATTACTTTATTATTTTTAAATGTAAATTTTAGTGACAATTTCTCCTTCATAATGAGTTCTAAAGAAAAAATATTTAATTCTACTCTTCCCATATTAATTATAACTAAAATTTACTTCCTAATAATCATAGTTAACCCGAAGTACAATGAAAAAATTAAATACAAATTTAATTTTGATTTCCAAATATAAAAAAATATCATTTCATTTATTAACAATGTTTCCTCTCTTTACTTTACCATGTCCCAAAAAATATTCCCTAAAACCTAATCAATATAACTAAATTGAAGTTTACATAAGTTGACATTTAACCTCATAAGTATAAAAATATTTATACAAATTATTAAATATTTATACTTATACAAATTATTAAATCATATTATACTATTGTTAAATTTGACCAAATATTGTATTGTTATTAGATTAGATTCAAAAATTAAATCCACACTTTTCAATAGATATATATTGAAGTAAAAAAACTCCAATCATTATCCTACCTAAGCTAACAACCAATAAAAGAAAGGTTTACCTAATAATTCTTTGTTTGAAAGTTATATATAAACAATTTCTTTTACTAGACTTATTAATTCACAGAAATCATATTTAAAAATAATAATAAACAATTTAAAATATAATCATATTTAAAATAATTTAAATATTTTAAATTTATATTTAAATTATACATTCATAAATATAATTATTTCATTAAAATATATAAGATGAATTATATTAATTTAGAAATCCCTATTCACTTTACATATTTTATTTAATTGTTCAGGAAAAAATATAAAATTCATATTTACGGGAGAATTTTATATTTACTTATATCATCGTTAAAGGTTAAAGATTTACTTTAATTGACAATTATCCTTATAAATTAGTCACTCCTGTTATCTTATATGGATGTGAGGTTTGGGTTGCAGCATCTCTAGAGAATCCTAGAGAAAGATTGGGCAAATCCAGAGGCGTTTTATAACGTATAACCTTAAAATTAAAAGCAATACACCCTATCCTATTCTCCTTATAAAAGTGGGTCTTTCCCCTATCGAGAGCCAGAAGGCAGACTTAGGCTTCGTTGTGTCAGTTACTGAAGCCTGTTACAGGGAGACCATGGAGACTTCCCAAGCTATCTTTGGTACCCACCAAAATCACCTAAGGTTGAATGGAGGTTTGGCAAAGACACTGTACCGTTAAATCACTGAGATTCTGACAGAATGTTGCATTGCAAAACATCAATAAAATTAAAAAAATTGTTACTTCTAAGTTCAAAGAAAAAATGTGGTGCGAGAAAGATCTAACAGCTAAAAGAAAACTAAGGTATTATAAGGAGGTCATCAACCCCACCTTAGAAGATCAAAAGTATCTCTCTGTTTTAACTAGCTCAAAGAAGAAAATTAATATAGCCAAGATTAGAACGAACTCTCATGAGCTCCATAGCGAAACAGGTCATTCGACAATTCCTAAAACACCATGGATGGAAAGGATCTTCCATCTCTGTGACAATATGAACATTAAGGATGAAAATCAATTCCTCTTAGAGTGCTCCACGTACAACCACATTAGAGCTCAATTTCGTAATCTTTGTTGCAATACTGGCCTTCCTAGCCTTTTAAGATGTCAAAATTATAGTGAGCTCGGGAGGCTTCTTTCCAAGCTTTTTGAGCATAGGAATAAAACGTTAAATCAAATTAAATAACTATTTTCTTTAGGTCCGATAGACCAAAGATTGGTCTTAATGGATGCTAACCGCCATCGCCATCGCCATCATCATCATCATCATCATCATCATCATCATCATCATCATCATCATCATCATCATCATCATCATCATCATCATCATCATCAATATATTTAAATAATTTATTAAATATTATAATTTATATTTCGTTATAGTATAGTTAAATTAAATTTTAGAATATTAATTTTATTTATAATTAATTTTATTATGATAAATATAAATAGAAAAAAATATATTAAACATTATAATTAAAAATATAAAAATTATTTAAATTATTAAATAGTTTTTGAAAAGAAATAATGATAATAATTAATGTTTATTGAAATTAGAATTAGTTAATATTTTTATTTTTATTGCTTTATAATTATATATTAATGCTAAAAAAAATTCAAAATAAGTGTAAAATATTTTGAAATTGTAATCTTAATAATATCTCAACTTCTTATCTTTTAATTTTCATCATATAATAAATTTCTTTTAATTTAAATTTAAAAGTAATAATATTGTAACGTTCATTGACACCATAATTCCAAATATCCAAGATGGGTTAGAGTATGCCTCTTTTCATACCTGACAGAAGGGAAAAATGCTTTCAATAAATATTTTAATTCAAAAAAGATTCATCTCTATAACCATAACACACTGCTATGCCACAATATTCGAAGAAAAAAGTAATTTACCAAATTTTAATAAAATTATTGTTAAAGGAAACCATTTTAATTCATTGGAAGGGAGGATGTACTTCTATACCTAAGAAGTGCCCTATTGGAAAAATGAAACTCTGTTAAGCTAATCAGTTTTAACTAAATACTCTGTTAGACTTAATATGTTTAAAATTATTTTGAATCAACTCAAATAACATAAATCACCATCTGAACCCAATAGTTCAAATAAATGCAGTTGGGATTTATTTTATAATATATAATAAAATATATACAAGTAAACTATGACAGATTAGAAAACGATATACGTTGTTCACTATATACTGAATCGAAATATCATATTCACATTGAGCTATATGAATATGAGAAAGGTGGGAATTTTATTATTGATGCAATAATATTAAGACGCCACACATAGTATGAACAATTCAAAAATACACTTCTAAATATTCAATATTCTATTTTTCAATTATATATTTCAGTGTAATGAAAAAGAATTTGTGGACATCAAAATCTTGTTGAACCCTGGAGATATTAGGATAGAAAATTTATGTGCACACTTAAAATTTTCTGTAAAAATCTATTAGAGATTTTCTCAGGTTACAACACCGCAACTACTCCCATGGCTTTAGTAGCCCTAATTAGTGCGCCTGAACGACCTCCGGTTATGTACTTGACTCCTATGTTGATTAAATAGATGTGAGTCCTTACAAAAAGCAATAACCAGCCTGCTATCGAGCCTTTAATGCGCTTGATAGCGGCCATGCACCATACATAACCATGCTATGCATCGGAGGCTGCATTTGAGATTTCACTAGCTGTTGTTCATTTTCCGATCGCTCCATCTTTCTGAATAGGGGAGATGCCATAATTAATGGAGTAAATGTAGATAGGTGATTATACATGTATTTAATGCCACCTGCCCACCCCATTTCAAAATATGTCAGCTTACCACCATATTTGTCCATATTTGTAGGGATGGCGATGTTCTCAAATTCAAATTTTCGATCTAGCTCCCGCGTCTAAGGACGACAATGCTCTCAAATTCAAATTTAAAATTTTAGAGAAAGAGAGATGGTATAAAATATGTTTACCACAGCTCAAAGGTAGGTATTCAGTTCCTTTTCCGAAGTATTTCCAGGTTTCTCAACGCTCAAAAATTAGATAGAGCGGGTTGAAGGAGCACCACTTTACCTCCATGTGGTTCTCAATCCTTCGTTGAACGCTCATGATATGTTATTTGGTTTACAAAAAGTACTCTGGAAGCAACAAGGAGTGCAAAAGGAAAATGCATGCTGGCCAAAGGCATCATGGTTTCCAAAATTGCTTTGGCCCATGGATTAAAGAACAATGGATTCATGGTCATGAGATACCCTGTAGTAACCGCATGTAGACATCTGAATCCTGCCAGAGATCGTCATCTACCGATCTTCTTATGATTGGGATTCCAAATTCAAAAGTCTATTCTTATATGAGACAACTGTTGGAAATACTCCCAACCACCGCTATGAATAAAGATTGGCAACAGCCCACACTTCATTGAATTTTCGTTGTAGGGAAGGACACAACCTAGGTTTCAAATCTGAAGTGGTTTCATGCAAAATCAGAAACAGGGTACCAGAGCCCACACTCTATGCTTAATTTTCTTTCTCATCAGTGACTTACCTCTTGCCCTTAGTTTGCAGCCTGCAATATTTGAGTGTCACTTCTTAAGCCTCCTAATATTAAGTTTCCACCGATGCAATATCGGTGGGACCCATAAACCTTACAGCATTACCAAATCGCACACAAAACTTTGTTTTCCACTTATTCCTTACCTTTTCGCTTTTCGCATTTCCCGCTGCTTGACCACCCGCATATCACACTTCGCATATCTTAATGTTTATCTTTTAAAACCCGCACCGGAATGTTGCGATGTTGCGATGCAACATCATCATCGCACATCACAAATTATAAATATTGCACTTAACATATTTTTCGTTCACCTTTTTACCGCCCGGAATTTCACACTTTGCACATTTTAACATTTACATTTTTGCCGCCCACACTTCTCACTTCACACATTTTACAACTTATCTTTTAAATGCCTACAAGTTATCTTATAGAAGTTGCAATGTGATTTGTTAACACCCGTGAAGATCAATGGGCGTGGTCACCATTGATCTCAGATCAACGGTGACCCATGGGCATAAGTAGCCTATTGTTTGAACCAAAGGGTGCCTCTGCAATTGACCTCGTTGGGCGCCCTCTGACCGAAGATCAATGAATGATATGTACTGTGGGGGGTACAATGCTGATGAACGAGATGTACCCCGAGGTCCCTCCATAGTGATGTATTGCATCAGTTAAAAGTTAAAATCGCCAAAATGCGATTTGAGATGAGGGCGCAGATGCGATGTGGTTTCAAAGTTGAAACCCATAATATTTCAAGTCCGGCAGTTTATGTTTTATACGTAGTTTCGTGTAGAAATAGAAGAATTGGGCTTTCATAGCAGAAGGATGATTCTGTGGATTTTCGTCTCGTAGCATTGAATTGCATTAACTTACAGGCTCCAGCCAATTTTGTATTAAAAGGATTGTAATTTTCATATGGGTGAAATCCCAAAGTTGGGAAACACTTTTTGGCGGATGGCCAGAATTTGGGTGAAATTTTTAATTTCTCGTTCAAGAAAATAATTAACTCAATTTCTCAACCAAGAGTTTTTATAACTCTCATCCAAGAGATTTTTAATATTTCGCCCGAGAGTTTGATTGGGCTTGACTGGAGTTAAAATACTCTCGGACGAGAGTTAAGTATTTTCTCTTCCGATAGTTTTATCGACATAAAATCTCAGGTAAACTCTCGGACGAGAGTTGTAAAACTCTCGGCCTAGAGTTTTTTTAACTCTCGTCCAAGAGTTTTACTCTTATAAAAAAACCCCGAAATCCCGTCTCCCCTGACATTCTGCAAACCTGTACATTGGAGCATTGTCGTTTTCGCTGGAGCACTGTCGTTTTCGAGCCACCATGAGCACCAACGAAAAATTGGATAGATTCTAGCCAGGTAAGTCTCGAAAACGACTTTTTTTTAAGGTAAATTTTATTTTGTGGGCTACGTTCTCATAGCCAAATGCATCGCTTCCATTTCTAGATTTAGTTTTGGAGCTTGTAGAGAAGCAGTTCAAGAGCCATAATAGGATCCCGATAGCTTCCTTTCACTTAGTTATAGATTCACTAGCATATGAAACGAAATCACCTCTTGGAGGCATGCATAAGGAACAAGAGAGAAGGAAGCATCTATACCAGTTTTGGGGCCAACAACACCTTTTACGGTGAAAAAACCAATAGTTATAAACCCACATTAATAGCATAACTACCAGCCACACAGAAAGAGGAAGTCGATAAACCCCTTGCAAAGGTATGAAAAGGAGCCGTGGTAATTCCACTTGGAGAGCTCGTATTATCTTATCTAATTCTTGATCCAGAATCAAAATAAGCAAGGGTGAAAACATCTCGCCTGGCATACCTTCCTGTCTCAGCTTCCCCTCACAAAATTCCATATCCAAGGCAATCACATAATACAAAAAATGAACACAACCCTCATTCATTATTTTTCGGACCTGTGGAGGATGAATAGTTCTGTGAAATTTCGGGTCTGCAACTGGTACTATACCTTGGACCTGTAGCTAGTTCGATGAAATTTCAGGCTTGCAACTAGTAACAGAACTTAGATATGCACCAGACCTTAGTTTTGTGGCTTGTTCTGTGGAATCTTGTTTCTATAAACAGGAGTTGTAGTTAAATTTATTGAAGAGATGTTTGCAATGATTCAACATGAGAGGTAGAGGAAGTAGATTATAGGTCCTAGAAAGCCTTAATGTTGAAGTTTATCCTGTGTACGAGTTTTGTTAAAGAGTAGAAGTCATATGAGGAGGGTGATTGTGGGCTAGTGTTTTAGATGCCCTAATTTATTCTATTTGGTGTAGTATGCATCTAGGATGGGAGTGGAGAAGTGGTTGCATGTTTATCATAGATTGAAGTTTCCTTGCGATTGGTATTCGTAATTTAATATGTCCTCTCCTTCTTGGAGTGGAATTTCTTGATTAGCTAGTGCTTGTTGAAATGCATTTTTTTTAGATGTTGGCTAATTTTGTTTTGTTAGTAGATTCTGTCAATTTTATCTTATGAGAGGAAGTGGAAGAAGAAAAGCACCAATATTATGCAACAATTTTGTGACCATAGTGTATACTGAAATTGAATGGAGTGGAGCTGAAATTGTTGGGATAGTTTTGGCCATTGGCACTAATAATATTTCCAAAATAACGCTTTAGCCATATTTTATTTCCCATAATAAATGTTACATGATGATATTTGTCTTCCAAAGAGACGTTACATATGTGTGATCCTCTTATTTTTTCTGCCATTGATGATTTTTTATTCTCATAGGTTTGAGGTCCATTTGAACCACCACATTTTTCTTCATAAGACATCTAGATTTTTGATCCATCTCCAACATGTTTAGGCACAAATTATTTTGCTGATGGTTTTTGCATCTCTTAGCCATATCAGTCCTTTAAAATTTGGCTGACAAAGTTTTTCCTAAGCAATTAGAGCCAATCTTTATCCCTTTTGGCTCCTCCCCATAGGAAGCATCTGATATTTCAAATTTTTATAAGAATATATTTGGGGGAAGAAAAGGTGGAAATAAGATAAATAACAAGGGATTGGAGAATAGATTTGAAGAGGGTGAATGGGCCTGATAGATTCAACAAGAGAGTTGGTCCTCAAATTTTTGAATAAGGTTTTCCTGAATTGATTTTCTGAGGGGATTTTTACACTGAAATTTGTCACCATGACATTTTAGTGCTCCCTTAGAAGTATACAACATAAAAGTTCCTAAATACAAGCCTTGAAATTCATATAAAATCTCATAAAATTCTTAAAAACACTTGTACCGCACTTTCTCTTGGCATTACCTGCGGTGCCGCACCTTTTGGCTATAAATCATGCGGAGCCAAATGCACTTTTTATTCATTAAGGGTGCAGACCCCCGTAAAAAGTAAAATGAAGGCAAAAAGTAACATTTAGAAGCCCAACATTCAAATTTGGAAGCTTCTAGAAGTAGTTATCCGGTCAAAGGTTCGCTCCTATCATGTATGTTCATTCCTCCATTATGGGAGCCTACCCCTTGATTTATGGAGCCCAATCCCTTCAAAAGAGCATTCTATCCCTTCTTATGTGGAACCAAAACCTCCTCTCTTTTCCTATAAATTGAAGCCATAGTGCAGCTTCAAAGGTTAGAGTTAGTGAGTTAGACTTGGAGAATTTTTGAGGAGAAATGATGTAGAGATTAATACTCCCATAGCTAATCATTAAATGGGAATGATTACACACCGATGTGCTTTTAGTTGAGAGAGTGAAAGGCTTGTTAGAGTAAAGGAAACGCCTATTCTAGACCCCAGGAAGGCCTGTATGACATCAAGGAGGACACAGTTGTAAGGCTCTTCTTTATTTAAGTTAATACGAATGAATATTGTTTTCTCAATGAGTTATTTAGTTAAATGTCTTATTTATCATGTTTAATCAATGAGTTATTTAATATATTCTCTCATTTCTTGAATTCCTTGATCATCTTGATAGATGTTTGATTCATGAATTAATTGATTATACAGGTGCTTTTGATCTTTTCTTGTGTTTGTGATTGCAGATACTTGACGATGACTTTCTTCAAGCCACTGGAAAGAAGATCAATGCTGGACTACAAGCAGGTTTCTATAACCATGTTATAATTAATTCCAAGTCAAACAATATCTAGAGAAAATAGTTTTTATTCATCCGTTTGTTGCTAGCTGTCTGTAGGAAACTTGGGAGGTATGTCTTGTCCGCAAGAACGACTTACCTGTCCAAAAAAATGGCGACTCCGCTGGGGAGTGGATCTAGAACTTTGATTTCTTTTATTTTTGACTTGTGAATTTATTTTTTCTGATTTTGATTGATTTATACTGGCTTGGGTAGTTTATCCCTGTAGAATCCCTGATAAATGATTTAGAGTTTTTTATTTTTATTTTAGTTTTTTGGTGTCCACTCTTTTCTTTTATAAATAGTGTGGGCATCTCCGCACTTTCCTTGTATATACAGTGCGGGACCTCACTGGTTTATACTGAATCGTGCGTACCTTGTGAAAATTTTTGGAAAATCTTAAAATCCTCTTTTCTGGATTAGTTTTTTACATTCTCTTTGTATACCCAGACATGTATCTTTTGTCAGAAAACCTTAATTCAAAGTTTACTTCAACATTTTTAGTTTTGAATGATTTTCTAAAAGATCTGCATGTTATAGTGATTTTTGCTTTGTCTTTATCCCCCTCAAAGAATAGAAACCTTGTTATACCTTTAGATCATTGGTATTTCCTTGCTTTCTCACTGAGTCTGACATCACAACAAAAATTGTTTTATGAGATTTAGATCCCATTTTCTCATTTGAAAATCTTTAAAAAACTTTTGTTGATAAGTTTAGAATTTCACTTAAAAAACAAAAATTGGATGTTTTTTGAGTTCTTGCTGATCCAAGCAAAGAATTTCTTAGTTAGATAACAAGCTAAGCAAGACATCCTCAAAATATTTAAAGTTTTAATTTAGATTTAGTCCTTAGATCTCAAAATTAGTGTTTTTTAGCTCTGAGTGTTATTTCTAGAAATTGTAGTGTTCTTTTGAAGAAAAATTTTGTTTGTAGTTTCGATCTTGAATGATAAGGGGATTTATTATTGCGCATTGATAATTTTGAGTTCTCATGAACTTAGATTTATTTTAATTTTTTCTTGTTTGAAGGAAATTTTTGTTTTAAAAGATTGCATTTCTCAACTCTTCCTTTAGATAGAATTCATTGAAAGGAAACAAATTGTTTCTCATAATAGATGCATTTTTAGTGTATTTTGAGTCGGGTCACTACATGTCATCATTTTCACTTTCGCACCTATTTTCCTAAGAAAGAACCTATTAAAATTAACGCTTAAATTAAAATCAATCTAGTAATTTTATATTTCTAGGGCACTTTCCACCAATATAGCTTAGGCTAGTGTCTTGGAGTAGGGAGTAATTAACTCTCCAAGACAATTAAAACAAACAAGTAGTTGATCTTGCGGTAGGAAAAATCCAATAGTCACTTGTATGCTCTGCGAAGCTCCTCTTAAAGGAGTCAGGCATGAGGTCATATCTGAACCAGTGGGATAATCAATTCTATCTCATTGGGAATAATAGAAGATGTGCGCGTATTAACAATGGTAAACCTTGGATAGACCATTGTCGAGGAGCCTGGGGTCACTTGTCGATATACCTTGGATTATGTCAAGGAGCCTTCAAGGGGATTGAGCTTTGTTACTCTGCCCTTGCGCGTATGTTGGATCGTAGACCTTTCCCCCACGTATATTAGTTCTTGTTGGTAACCATAGTGGCCATAATCTCTACGATTTTTTCTTAAGGTGACGGTGGAGGAAAGATCCCACTGTACTTGGAACAGACATCAACTAGACTCACTTGGACTCTCTGGAGGGTTATCTTCACTCGAGATGGTTTAAGTGGAGAAACTTGCACCGGTCTATTTCATTAAGCAGGTTTTCGGGGTAACTATTCCAATCGCCCTTTCTATATTAAAATACTACGATGTTGGATTTCATCACCAACTAGTGTTTTTAGTGTGGGAATTTACTATTTGTTTGTGGTTTGATATCTTAGATTTTTAGGCGTGTCATTCATTTTTTTGTTTCCTTAGCGACTCTAGGAGTTTCCATTGAAATTTTCTTTGATTGCTTGTGATTCATAATTTTTAATCGTGGCTAAATTACCAAGACAATCGCGTATACTTTAGGGGAAACCCCCTGAGTATACACCAGGCCAACTTGAACGACGGCGAGCTTTAGTACCACACAGTGTCAGTAGAATTAGATCAACAAAACCCGGAGAATCATCTATAGTTATTCATCCTGACTATCAATCATAAACAGCAGAACATATTCAAGAGCCAATTTCAATTTTCGAAGTTACCGGTAGTATTTCTCCTTCCAGTGAATTAGCTGAAGAGCCTAAAATTTCTGAGCCTGACACTGAACCTACTGTATTGGAACCATCTTCAGGATTTGTTACTCCAACTTCTAGTGATCCTGGTTCACCTAGGGTAAGAAATCACATTACTTAAAATATTCCTTCTGACCTCATATCTATTGAAGAACTTGCTGATCCAGATGAAGACGTAACTCTTCCCGAAACCCAAGAAACTTTGAATATTAGGGAGCGTGAATCAATATTCTACAGTCCTTTTAGAACTGATGCTTGGTATTTATCATTGAATTTTTTTTTAGCAAACCCGGGTCTTAGTTATTCACCACCCCGAATTCCTTTTTGTCCTACACCGAGAGGTTATTATCCTTCATCAACTATGTCAGGTGAGTCATGCATGTTTTCCCAATCTCCAGAAACATTTTTATACGGTGGTCCATCTGTTACTTCGGGATACCAGTCACTCTCTGGTACCTTCTCAGGAGCAACTCCTCAACCAATTGAACAAGTGTTATCATCTCGTACAAATGGAGCTAAAATTGAAACGTTGAACGAAGAGCAGATTTTTATGATGTCTCGCAATATTCCAAATCCTCAACCTTAAGGTAGTCAGTTACCGCCTGGGGGGGAACCTTAAGGTACTCAGTTACTGCCTGGGGGGCAACCTCAAGGTAGTCACTTACCGCCTAGAGGGAAACCTCAAGGTAATTTTTTACCAGGACAAACTGTAGGAAAATATTATTTACCTGGAGAACAACCTCAAGGATAGTACATACCTCAAGGTTATCAACCTCAAGCACAGTATATACCCCAAGGTCAACCCCAGACTCAGTATATTCCTCAAGGTCCTTATCAACCCCAGATTCAGTACACGCCTCAAGGTTATCAACCTCAAGGTCAGTACCCAACTCAAGCTTTCCAACCTCCTTCCGGTCAACCATTATTACAAGGAGCTAGAAATTTTCCAGTTAACTATCAACCCTACGTTCAACCAGGTTATGGTCCTCCATATGCACAAACTTCTACGAGTCAATACCCCAAAATGAACATGGTGTGGAATTCATCTCAAATTCAACAGAATTTTCAACCCAATGTGCAGTTACCTAATCAACCTGGACAACCTATAGTTTATGGTCCAACCCAGCAACCTGTCCAGCCTATTGTTCAAGTCCCTGCACTTGGTTCTATTCAGTAGCCTGGGCCTAGTACACCTTAGACTCCGCCTCAAACTTCTTCTACTGCTGCAACTTCTGTTCAACCTACCATGCTTGTTTCTGGAGTATCCATAGCTCCAGTTTCTTCTATCCCTGTATCAGTCCAAATTCCTCAAGTATCTGTACCACAGTCAGGACCTACAATTCAGACTACAGTCCAGATACCTATAGGACAAGCTGGTACTAGTACGATTGTCTCTAGTCAACCACAGTTTACTTATCAACCGTACCAGGGACAGTATCAATTTTTATAGGCTACAAACAATCCAGTATATCAACATTAGCCATACCTTGGGTATACTTATCAAGTACCTCAACAACCCCAGTATGTTCCGGTTAATCCTGGTTATCCAGGAGGTTTTACAATTCCCAATGCACATCTAATTCTAGGGTATCTAGGATATCCTCCTCGTGGAACTGGTTTGATCACACAATATTATCAAGACCCTAGCCATCGGTTACCATTCATAGCAACTTTAGATTTACTGGATCTATCGCGCCTTACGAATGATCCCATTTTTTATCTTCCATATTGGCCACCGATGCCTAACAAGTTGCCCAGTGATATTCCGAAGTTTGAAGGTAAGTCAGGAGAGGACCCATCTAATCATGTAATGACTTATAACCTCTGGTTCACGTCCAATTCACTAATCTATGATTCGATTTGACTGCACATTTTTCAGAGAACTCTCATTGGTCTAGTTGCCAAATGGTACATTGAGTTACCACGCGGTTCTTTTAATAGTTTTAATGCACTAGCTACTGCTTTCTTAATCCATTTTCAATTGTCTGTCAGATACGACAACGACATATAATTGTTGACTTCATTAAAACAATCTACGTCTACATACATATCTGATCACATTCATGAATGGAGACGTAGACGGCGTTTAGTGAAAGTCTTTATTCCAGATCAAATTTTGGCTGAATGGTTTATTAAATCATTATTGCCCAAAATTACTGAAGATGTGGCCAAAGGAGGTGTTGTTACAGAAGATAAAGTCATTGCTCAAGCTCAGTACCTTGACCTTGTATATACTTAGCCAGGTACTCTGTATGATAAAATCCCTGATTTACCAAGACCTGGTCAATTAACTACAACTCCTTCTAGATCTCATGCCGTTGATGGTGTAATTGGTTCTGTTAGCACTGGTAAAAGTAAGAAGAAATCTTCCAATACGACTTCTCCTATTATCATTTTACCCGATTCACCAAAAGGAGATTCTTCTATTAAAACTTTCGCCGATATTCATGTCATAGAATCATCTAAAACCAAATCTAAAACTGGTGGTAAGAAGAAAGGCAAGAATAAAAATAAAAAATCCTCAAAAGATAAAAACAATACAACTGAACCAACTGACAAAAAATGTAAACCTCGATATCCTTGTCTGATATGTGACGAGGATTATTTTACAAAAGATTGTTGGCATAGAGCCGAGGTATCAAAATTCGTTAAGGGTTCGCCGATACTTGCTGTCTTGAAGGATCCTTTTCCTGCTCAAGATAGTAACATGGTTGGATCTTCCTCAAATGCGCTTGAGAATATCTTGATGGTTGTGACACGATCGCAAGATTAAGGTAGTAAAAATATTGGTAAAGAAGCAGAAACATCCAATTCAGCATCAACTACATCTCACTCAGATTCTGATCCATTACAAATTGAGAAAAAAAATCCTGACTTAGTAATCAAACCGCCTACTAAAGGTGTACTTCGTAAATTATCTTTCAATCCACATGTGAGAGCTGCTCAGAATTACAATATTGTTGAAGATTTGGCGATTTCCCCATCAACAATGTCGGCTTTGGAAGTATTGCAATCATGCCTAGCCCAAAGAAAATTACTATTGTCAGCCTTAGGAGTCGTAGAACTCTAGGATTCGAACCTCATGATGCTTGATTCAGAGAATTTTACACCCTGCCTACCCCATCAAATGGCTTTTCAGATTCCAGTAATAGTAAAAAACAAATGTATCTTTCGTACTGTTGTTGATGAAGGGGCTTCTACGTGTATTATGTCATTAAAATGTTGGAAATAACTTGGTTCTATAACCATTAACCAATCACCAACTATTATCAAAGCTTTTGACAGGTCACTAGGTCACTAGGTCGTAAAGTCGTGGGAGAAAAGCATCAACAAAGTTGCGACCTATGTGACCCATGCCACTTGTATGAGGTCGACCTTTCACTTGGTCGCAACAAGGGAAAAGGGGTCGCAGTTCGTGAAAACGTGACTTGGCAACTAAACTGAGGCGACATATGAGGAGGTCACAAAGTTGCTGATTTTAGGCTTAAAAAAAGAGGGGGATGGCACGACGTAGAATTAAGTAAGAAGAACGAATCCCATACCTTTTATGAAAAACTTTCATGAATAGTTGGAGGCAAGGAAACCCATTGGTATAGGTCTGATAGAGATTCAGGGGCTCCATAATTTAAAAGGAAATGAAATTTTGGAGGGTTGATGTAGCCGCTACAAGGAGGTTCCTAAAACGATGTTTTCTAAAGCTACGTCCACCCCATTTCTGGTTTTATGTGAAGTGACAATAGAAGGAGGAGGAAAAAACACAACAGGATCTGTTGGATTTGTTCTCTCGTGCAATTTCCACTGTCCATTCTGATTAGTGATATCTACGAGTTGCTCTTCTGCTATAGTATACTTTCAGTGGTGTTAAGTTATTTGTGGGTTGTTAAAGAATACTTTCATGTTCCTTATAACATGTTCATTCATGCCCAGTTATTTGTGGGGTGTCTTGTTTTGAACTTGAATCAGACAATACTGCACACCTGTTATCATGGAATATTGATTTTTTTTTGTGGGGATGTCTTCTGTTCAACTTGAACTAGTCAATACAATACATTCATGGACGTGGGACGATTGAACTTTTTAACTTGAAATAGTCAATACGACACACATACTTGCATGAATGATTCTGCATGTAAGCGCAAGTAATTTTATTATTAATTTTTTTAGCCTAGTCTAAATATGCCACAATTTTTCCTCGAAAACAATAGAATGTTGACAGGATTTTGAGAAAATCCTGTAGAAATTTTTGAAAATATGGGTTACAACTATCAAGATTTATGATTCTGCGTGTTCAAGGGGTTATTGATGGTGTTGAATCCATTTCGACCATGAAAAAAATTATTTAAAAACTTTCACAATCAATTTCTTATATATATTTTCTCCAGATTCTAGCAAGAAATTTTCTGTAGTGGCAAATTCGTGGCCTTAGTAGACAATGCCTTGTTTTTTCACTTTTTAATTAAGTTGAATTTAGGTTGGAGTCATCTTTTTTAGTTTGGTTATTTAGATTTATATTAGGTTGGGTCTAGTTTCTTTAGTTCGATAGAGGTTGGATGATATCTTTGCAATAACTTATCCCTCTCCATAAATTTTGAACATGAGACACTCTTTGCAATAGTTTAATTAATTTGTTTGGTTATTTAGGTTTAGTTTAGGTTGGGGCCATTTTCTCTAGCTCTAGCTATTTGCAAAATTTTAATTCCATCTAAAGTAACTTTTATCCTTGGATCCTCTCTATAAATTTTGAACATGAGACACTCTTTACAATAATTTAATTCCATCAAAAGTAATTTTCATCCTTAATCCCTCTCCATAAAGTTTAAACATGAGACTTTGGGATAGTTTAATTCCTTCAAAAGTGATTTTCATCCTGAACCCCTCCCCATAATATTTTATACTAGAAATCTGGTAGATACTAAACCTCCTCAAACCAACTAATCTACATCTTAAAAACTTAATCTATTAAACAATTGACTACACAAAAATATTTATTTGTTAATATATATATATGTGTGTGTTAGAAACTTGGTAGAGACTAGACCTCCTCTAACCAACTAATATACATCTTAAAATTGTACTCTAATAAACAATTGCATACAAAAAAATATTTATTTGTTATTACATTTTTATTTTCTTTACCTCTTTTTCACATTTTATTTTAACTCACTTGAAAAGGACAAGACAAGGGAATTCCAGGTTTTATAACCCTCTAATATCTGTGTGGGTTCCAACAATACTTGGCCTAATATCTCACAGTACTAACTAAGAGTCTCAAATGTGTCCTTAGTTGTACGACTCAAGTACTTAGGCACTAGAGATTCCCCTCCCAAAGTGTTTCTTTTTGTGTCCTATAGTAACAAGATGACCAATTAGATTATCTAAAGCTACTTTTAGGTATATCTAGGGAGATTCATATATACCCAAAGGTACATGGAATTGGTATTCTTTATATAGGTACTGTATTATATGGTACTAATTTAAGAGGTCCTAGCAAGGGTTAGACGAGTTTCCAACAAAATAAAAGCATGTGTACTTCTTCCATGTATTATTTCCCTATTGCAATTTCACCCATTGAATGATAGATAACTATGCTATTTAAAGAGACCAAAATATTTCTTAAAAATGGAAACTTGTTAATGTGAGAGAAAGATTTTAAAATCACTCAAACTTCCACAACATATATCTCATAAATCATATGTCAAAACCTGACAATTGTTCTACATGTGACTTTCTTTGTCTTCTTAGGATTCTGAAAATTTCAAAGTTCAAAATTTTAAATACCAAATATATATTATAGAAAAAATATTAGGATGTATTGATTTTATAATTAGTCACAAAACCTATATTCCATAGACTATATTTCGAAATTAACGAACTTAAATATGACATTTTGACCACTTATACTGTGATATTTCTTCTCTCTTTGAAAAATTTCACTATCTCAAACTTCCCAAACATGAAAATATAAAGATGAATGATTTGAGATTAATTTCAATGTTAGTCACAAACCATAATTCCATAGTCTTATGTCTAAAAGTATAGAAAATGAAAACTTAAAACTTAACCACATGTACTTCACTATTTATGCAAGTCTCCTCAAAATTTTGTTTTCTACAACTTGCTAAAACAAATTTATAGCAAAAATGCCACGATGTCTTGATTAAAGGAGAAAAACAACTTTGACCTACCAAATGTTATGATTCAAAGGACTTGGAAACAATAAAAATTTAATGAATGCAATTCACTTTGAGAGACATAACTCCTATCCAATGTACAAGACAAAATATGATGATCCTAATATTAGATCACACAAAAAGAGTTCAGTTATAATGAAATGTTATAATCTACCTATTAATATAACAAATGAACTAGTAATGAATACTTATTATACCTTAACATATAGACCTTAAAGATTTAATACTAGATCTAGATTTTGTATTGTTACTAGCCCAAAGAAGTCATGATGATATGAAGAACATTAGTGGACAAAGCTTATGATTCTCTAATGAATAATTAGATTTTAAGGTGAAATTTAGAAATGTGTTAATTATACTCATTACTCACTATAATAAAAAAATATAGTGCTAACCTAAAGCTGCAAGTAAGCATCTAGAGAAGCCCCATTAAAGCCTCATGCACGGAGAATTAAAGATTTATCCAATAAATCTATCAAATGTGAAAGTATAAACACACACTCTTAACCTTGTGACAAAGGACCAACATATGACATATAAGAATTAAATAACATTGAAAAATAAAAATCTACAAACTACACAAGGTAGGAAGTTTAATCTAAACTCACTAGCATGCCACAACAAGCAATTTACTTCAAAAAAAAAAAAAAAAAAAATTTGCTTTTCAAATATAATTTATTTTCCATTACACATATAGAAATATAAAATTTGAAAAAATATTTTTTAAATAATATATTTTTTTAAATTAATGGCAAGATTTGAAAGTTTATAAATATTCTTTTATTATTTTTCAAATATAGTTGAATTTCCATTACACATATAGATATATAAAATTTGAAACGATATTTTTTAAATAATTTTTTTTACAATCAATGGCAAGTCTGAAAGTTTATAAATATTATTTTATTATTTTTCAATTATAATTGATTTTCCACTACACATATAGATATAAAATATTTGAAAAGATATTTTTTGAATAATATTTTTTTACAATCAATGGCAATATCTAAAAATTTATAAATATTCTTTTAAAATAATAAATGTTCCACTCCATAGCAATTTGCACAAATTTGAAAAGATGTGTTTTAAATTATAAATTTTCACCTGTAATAGAGTAACACAGAGTAACTCACACTGAGAGAATACCATACCAACTCTTCTCTCACTTCCAATTCTTACACATTTAAAATACGAGTTTCTTCACATTAGACAACCCGAAAACAGAAAAATAAGTCTTCACTCAAAAATAATCTCATAACGCATAAAAGACAAAATAACGTTAGGCGGTCATTTCTCCCACAACTGTGCAATTTGTTGTGCATACATAGAGAAATGAGTGGTTCAGATACCACGATGCAAATTTCATCAAATAAAAAATAAGAGGCAAAACATTTCATTAAAGTAGAACACAATGGTCTCCGTTATTGTTTATCAAGTATAAAAAAAAAAGCCAAACCATTAATGAAAAACTGGGAACAAAAAGGGATTTGATGGATTCATGGTATTTCTAGACATGTATAA
Organism: Pinus albicaulis; assembly: GCA_034641835.2. Classification (NCBI taxonomy): domain Eukaryota; kingdom Viridiplantae; phylum Streptophyta; class Pinopsida; order Pinales; family Pinaceae; genus Pinus; species Pinus albicaulis. The sequence goes on from CM076583.1 coordinate 1,017,898,846, forward strand.
CCATACACATCAACATGCGTATGTAGTTTTGTGTGAATGGCTTAGTGAAGGCCAAAATATATTTTTTCTATGGTTGTATGCACGTTGTCATAATATCAATAGAGCTATCGCTAAACTCATTGAAAATTTCAAACAAGCTTTCACAAGTCACCTATATAGTAAAAGCTATGGGATAATGGTGGACTAGGACTACTAAAAAATTTCACCCTAAATAACCGTGTTATGCCTTGTCTTGGATCTGTTCTCCTCATGATAGTAATTGAATTCGATGACCATTATAAGCGTCCACCCCATACAAACTCTGGAGCTCCATGTCTTGCAGCTTCTTCTCTCCACGTTTGACGTGAAGGCCTTCTAGATTCGAGAGCTTAAGAATAGTTGTTGTCTCATATAAGAATATATTTTTGAATTTGGAATCCCGATAATCAAAAGATCGGAAAATGACGATTTCTAAAAGGATCCATATGTATGCATGCGGTTACTATAGGGTATCTCATGACCATGAATCCATTTTTCTTCAATCCATGGGCTAAAGCGAGCTTGGAAACCACAATACCTCTAGCTAGCATGCATTTTACTTTCACTCCTTATTGCTTCCAGAGTACTTTCCGTAAACCAGGTAACATATCATGAGCGTTCAACGAAGGATTGAGAACCACATGGAGGTAAACTGGTGCTCCTCCAACCCGCTCCACCTACTTTTTGAGCGTTAGGAACCTTGGAAATAAGTCAGACAAGGAACTGAATACCGACCTTTGAGATCTGTAAACATATTTTCTTACCATCTCTCTTCCTCTGCAATTTGAAATTTTGAATTTGAGAACATTGCCTTCTTTCGACGCGGGAGATGGATCAAAAATTTAAATTTGAGAACAATGCCATCACATTAGCTGGATTGAAAAATATGGTGGGAAGGTGACAGAGTTTGAAATGGGATGGGAGGGTGGCATTCAATGCATGTCTAATCACCTACCTATATTTACTCCATTAACTACAGCGTCTCGCCTGCTCGAGAAGACGGAGCGATCGGAAAACAAACAACAGTCAATCACATCTCTGACGCTGCCTCCAGATGCATAGCATGGTTATGTATGGTGTATAGACGCTATCGGGCACATTAAAGGTCCGATAGCAGGCTGGTTATTGCTTTCCCTCTCGACTGTCTCATCTAATTCTACTGGGAAGCTAATCACTTCCACTAATGTCTTTACCTTTCGCCTCACCCAAAACAAGAGCGCACATGCAATGAAAAGCACACGAGGGTATGCATACCAACTGAACCCAGACTAAGGTTCAAGTTTACAGCGGTGCGGTTAGTGTTTGAGTGGGGGAAGTAAGTGAAGTTTCAGGAAGGTATCCAACGATTTATTCCACTCTGCGTTATGGATTCGGCTGTCTACTGGTCTCCGATAACACCATTCCCACAACCCATATATTGCCTTCAATTTCATATAAATCATGCAACGCCTATGCATATACATGCATCGATTCTAGTATTTATCTGAGTCTACCCATTGCTGTAGTAGAGGATTTGTCTATGTCTTTCCTAACATTAAGTTTATTAGACAAATGTCGAATTATGGAGCTGGCACTTGAAACTGAGCAAGCTCGACTGAGTTATGACAACAACAAGCTTAGTTACGAGATTTTCTCGTTTCTAGAGAACAATTTTTTGTTCGGCCTCGACTAGAAGAAGGAGAGGCTGACTGGTGGAAACATCCGCATTCTGAGCATCGACAGTGGGGGAATGTGGGGCATTGTAGTTGGGCTCATACTGGCATACCTGGAAGCGACGTTGCAGAGGAAAAGCGGTGACCCCAAGGCCCAAATTTCCGATTTCCTTGATGTGGCGATTGGCACTGGCGTGAGCGGACTCGTCTCCTCTAAGCTCTTCGCCAATAACGGCAGCGGCCGCTCACTTTGCCTGGTGGAGGGAGTGTGGAGGCTGCTAGTAGAGGAGGGGCACAGGATGTTCAAGCCAACATCTCCAGGGATATTGGAAAAATTCCAGTGGAAGGGCACTCATTTCTCTGGCAAGAGCATGTATCGTGTCCCGAAGCACCTGTTCACCGGTAAGGACGAGCGGAGATTGACTCTCAACGGACATGCTAAAGACATTGTTGATTCCCTGCTATGATCTGTCCATCGAAACCACCTTCCTATTCTCCCACATTGATGCACTCGACACCGACAACTTTGACTTCCATTTGTGGGAAATTTGTCGGGCGGCGGCGATGGTGCCTTGTTTCTTTGAGCCTGTGCACTTGAGTTCGGGCGACAGCCAGACTATCTGTACGACGATCGACTCAGGATTTGTGGTGAGAAATCCAAGCATGGCGGCCATTGTTGGAATTTTGGAAGTATTCAAAACAAGAGAGGAATAAAAATTTCCCAACTATAACACAAAGATTCAATTAAAATTTGTTGGACAGAGATGGCACACAAGAAACTATTTCATTAAACTTAAAAATTTATTACAGAGGATACCACGGAAGTGTTGTTCTCGCATTTACAAAAATTCTTCAATTGCTGCACACATAGTGAAAATCAAGTTCTCTTTGTCTCTTACAAAATGCACACTAAAAAAACTTTGTTTCTGCCTTGGCAACAAAAGTAATACACTATCTTTTTTTGTTTTTGCATAGTAAAAAAATAAATGTAGAGTCCCCCTTTTTTTACCGCATATTAAATTTACTGCATTTAAAAAAAATGCACATTCTTCTTGGATTCGGGTCTCCCTTTTTCTTTTTCATTTGGCACAACAAAAAAATAAAAAATAAAACCAAACTATTGAACTTATATATATATTATAAACCTGAAATTTTATAATATATATATTCATTAACCATACATATATGTTAGACTAAAGTCAAAATACTTTTCCTCATGGATCTTTAAAAACATATAAGGAGATATTACATTAAATTTTTTGAAACCATATATCACATCCCGCATAATAAACTTTTAAACCAAAGTATTAAAACTTTTGACGCAGATTTGAAACTGGAGATTAAACTCCATTGCAAACTTTATCGCATATCAATTTGCCCTAACGTCATCAGGGACCAAACCCGCCCAATCGGCCTGTGATTGGCTAGCGGTGGGACCCTTGGACTTGAAACCAAAAACTGAGCTGCATTTCATGAAATTATTGCATACCAATTGGCCTCCATGATGTAAACCTAAAATCTGCGCGATAAACTCCGATTGGTCCACATGTTCTGTTGACTTGGCCCATTCAAAAAATAATTCAAAGCTAGTGGTAAAACAAGACTATTGGTTGAGGTTTTAATGGTAGTGGTTGCAGGTATTAAGAGGCGACATGGTGAATATTGAAGAGGTGGTATGGTGCTGCAGAAATTTGATTGCACGGATGGAGAGCTCCATACTATACAGGCTACGACGATAACAAAATAAACTTGAATTGCAGAGTTTAGTAAAACCATAATTTAGTTCTCAGTGGCATGCAAGAAACAAACTAAAATTTACTGTTGTAGCGTTTGTCCTTCTCTGCGCTGTGGCAGTTGAAGTTAAAATTCAACACTCCCCCTTAAATTTAACTGCTGGTTTTTCTACCATAGCCAAACATTTCCTCAAGTAATTAAAAATTTTATGCCCCAATGGTTTTGTCAAAATGTCTACAAACTGCTCCTCTGTTCTGCAATGTTTCAAGACAATTTCTCCATTGTTAACTAACTCTCTAATGTAGTGATACTTGGCATCAATGTGTTTCGTTATCTTGTGAAACACTGAATTCTTTGAAAATGCTATCGCTGAGCTATTGTCACAATAAATTATTGTGCCTTTTACCTATTCATGACACAAACTCCTCAACATTCTTCTCATCCAAACTTCTTGACATGTTGCTGCTGTAGCTACCACATACTCTGCCTCTACAGTAGATAAAACCATAATTGGCTATTTTTTATAAGCCCATGAAATGGCTCCTGAACCCATATGAAAAACATAACGAGATGTACTTTTCCGGTCATCTATACGTCCAACCCCATCACTGTCATTATATCCAATCAATTCAGAATTTTCTGAAGTGGTATATAAAATTCCATACCTCTTTGTTCCTTTCACATACCTCAGAATTATTTGTGTTGCTTGCCAATGTGCCTCCTTTGGCCTTTCCATAAATATGGAAATTAAACTCACAACATGCATAAAATCTGGCCTAGTTGTAGTAAAATACATGAGACTGCCAACTATGCTCTTGTACAAGCTTGGATCAAAATCCTTGATGTTGTCTTCTTTGCTAAGTTTCAATCCCATCATTGTAAGAGTAATTGCTACCTTGAAATCCTGCATACTAAATCTTTCCAAAATTTCGTTTACATATTTAGCTTGAGAAATAAAAATTTTATTTTCATTTTGCTCTACTTCTATTCCTAAGAATTATTTCATCAATCCCATATCAATCATCTCAAATTCATCCTTCATGACTGATTTAAAATTCTCAATGAGGCAAACATCATTACCTGTAAAGTTCACATCATCAACATATAAAACAACAATCAGAATCTTACCATCTTTCTCCTTGATGTATAATGTGGGTTTTCCTTCACATTTTTCAAACCCATTTTCCAGTAGATAGGCATCTATCCTACTGTACCATGCTCTTGGTGCTTGTTTTAGCCCATAAAGGGCTTTATTCAATCTGCATACTTTGTGCTCTTGGCCTTTTTTCTCATAGCCCAGAGGTTGTTCAACATAAACCTCTTCCATCAATAATCCATTTAGGAATGCTAATTTCACATCCATTTGGTAAACTTTCCACTTGTGTTGTGCTGCTATGGACAACACTGCTCTCACTATTTCTATTCTTGCAACCGGTGCAAATGTTTGTTCATAGTCTCTTCCTTGTTGTTTCTTGTAGCCTTTGACAACAAGTCTGCCCTTGTGCCTTTCAATATTACCTTCAACATTGCTCTTGGTTTTATAAACCCATTTTACTCCAATTAATTCTGTGCCTTTTGGGAGATCAACCAATTCCCATGTTTTATTTTTCTCTATGGCATTCGTTTCTTCATCCATAGAATCTATCCATTTCTTATCTTTTATGGCTTCTTCAAAATGAATAGGACCATCTACATGATAGTACAATGCAAATAAAGATTTAATACCTTCATTTGCTGCCTCTTGCTGATAAATTTCATTCAAATTTATGAATTTGGTTCCTCTTTCACTTGGTGTACTTGTGCTTGTAGAAGCACTCAAATCTGCTCCTTGTTGTGTGCTTGGAGAAGCACTGACATCACTTCTCAAAGGTGTTTTCATAACTGTTTATGGTGTCCCTTGCTATCCTTTTTTTGGTGGAGGTGGTGCTACTAATGAGGTGTTCCTTTCAGCCATTTCATCATCATCATCATCATGAGACAAACGACTCTTCACGTTGACTGATTTTTCTATGCTTCCATCCCAAGCTTCTTCCTCAATGAACTGCACATCTCTGCTTATAACAAACTTCTTGGTGGATGGGTTATACAACCTGTATGCCTTGGATTCTTCACTGTATCCAATAAATATGCACTTCTCCCCCTTACTATCCAACTTCTTCCTTAGCTGATCTGGAATATAAGCCACACAACCAAAAACTCTGATGTGGGTGACACTTTGTTTTATGCCACTCCATGCTTCTTTTGGAACTCTATTCATTATTGCTTTGGTTGGAAATCTATCAAGATGTATGCTGCACAATGTACAGCTTCAGCGCAATACTCATTTGGTAAATTTTTTGCCTTCAGCATACTTCTTACCATGTCCATTATGGTTCGATTTTTTCTTTCAGCAACTGCATTTTGCTACGGTGTATACATTACTGTAAATTTCTTGTGTATACCATTTTCTCTGCAAAAACACAGAAATTCTTTTGAGATATGCTCACCTCCTCTATCAGTCCTTAAGACCTTAATATGTTGCCCACTTTGTTTCTCTACAACAGCCTTAAAGTGGCAGAATTTATCAAACACTTCACTTTTATATTTCAAGAAATAAACTCAAGTTTTCCTTCTATGATCATCAATAAAAGTCAGCATATACTGGCTGCTTGCTAGTGATGGTGTTTGCATTGGTCCACACAAATCTGAATGGACAATTTCTAAGGGTGCCTTTGCCCTTATGCTCTTTTCTGATGGAAATTTTTCTCTGTGTTGTTTGCCCAAGATGCAACCTTCACAAAGGCTGTCTGGTTTCTCAATCAATGGTAATCATTTTACCATTCCTTTCCTATGCAACAAATTCAGTCCTCCAAAGTTGAGATGTCCAAATCTCAAATTCCACAACCAGTTTTCATCTTTTGTTTCTCTTTGGAATGTCTCTTCTGTTACTGCTGCCATTTCAGCTCCTTTCTTCAAATCTACTCTCATTTGAGAGGGAACATTCTGTTCCTTGTCATCTTCACTTGTGCAATGCATTTCTTTCTTGGTGGTTTATCAATGATGGTGCATACATAATATTCAAAGAAAACATTGTACCCCTTTTGAATGAGTTGTCCAACGCTCAAGAGGTTACACTTCATTCCAGGCACATAGTATACATCTGATATGGATCTTCCTTCTCCTTTCTTTGTCAAAACATTCACTCTGTATTTTCCCATCACAGAGACCTTACTGTCTATCCCCAATGTTACTTGAGACTTTACATTTTCGTCTAATATGGAAAACATGGAAATGTTTCTAGTCATATGGTTGCTACATCCTGAATATAAAAACCATATATCCTCATTATTTTCTTCCTCGGCCATATTACATGCTAAAAACAACTTCTCTTTACTAATATTTTATTTTGTAAAGTTAGCGCTGGGTCTATTACCCATGTCACTCTATTTCTTCCTACATTCATTGGCATAATGGCCATACTTCTTACAGTAATGTCAATGGACTTGGGATTTATCATACCTTTGTCCATGTGCTTGATTTTGTCCACCTTGCTAGCTACTGCCTTGGCCTTGGTTCTGATTTTGATTGCTGCCCCTTCCATTTGCATTTGCAGGGTTGTTTCTTCCTCCTCTGTTTTGGCTTCTGCCTCTTCCTTTTCCTCTGTAGTTTCCTATGCCTTGACCTATTCCTCTTCCAAAGCACATTTGGGTCTTGAAGGCATGCTCCAAAGATGATTTTGTTGTTCTATCCAATCTTTGTTCATGAGTCACCAATGATGCATGAAGCTCATCAATAGTAAACTCTAAGAGATCCTTTGTCTCTTCAATGATTGTGACTATCACATCAAACCTTGAGGGTAAGCTCCTCAATAATTTCTCCACAATCCTTCTTTCTTCAAGTGTCTCTCCATGAGACCTTATTTGGGTAACCCACCCAATCAAACATGTGAGGAATGAGTCTATGTTATCAAAATATTTCATACAGAGAGTTTCAAAGTCTCTCCTTAGAAATTGTAGCTTTGTTGTCTTCATCTTCTCCATACCTTGATAGGTAGTCTCGAGGGTATCCCATGCATCCTTGGACCTCTTGCTACTGCTATCCGTGGAAACACACTCTCATCCACTGTTTGATAGAGATATAAGATGGTTTTTGAGTCCTTCTTCCTATTTCTCTTCAACAAATCCTTCTCTGCGTATTTTAGGGTATAAAAATAATTTTCATCTACTGGTTCTTCAAAACCATCCTCAAAAAACTCCCATAAGTCTTAAGAGGCAAACAGGGCTCTCATGGTGATTTCCCAATAGTCATAGTTCTTCCCATTAAACTGTGGGAGTTGAGTATTTCCAATACTCATGCTTGTGCTGGCTTCTGCCATGGCTAGCACACTGAACTATGCTCTAAACTTGACTGTGTTTTTAACAAACTGTCTCTTTGCTTAAGAGACAAACTCTGTCTTCAAAAATACTTCTCTGAACTGCACTTTTTAAACACAAAACAAGAACTGTGTTTTCTAAATACCTGGTCTTTGCTAAGCTTTCACACTTCTGGTCAAAAGCTGCAACAAAACTCCTTCCTTCAGCTTCTTTGACAATCCTTCAAAGAGCCTGGACTAGCTCTGATATCATATTGGAATTTCTGAAGTATTCCAAACAACAGAGGAATAAAAATTCCGCAATTAAAACACAAAGATTCAATTAAAATTTGCTGGACAGAGATGGCACACAAGAAACTATTTCATTAAAATTAAAAATCTATTACATAGAATGCCATAGAACTTCTGTTTTGGCATTTACAAAAAATCTTCAACTACTGCACACACAATGAAAATCAAGTTCTCTCTGTCTCTTAAAAAATTCACACTAAGAAAAAAACCTTTATCTCTGCCTTCTGGCAACAAAAACAATACACTGTCATTTTCTGCTTTTACATAGTAAAAAAATAAATACACAGTCCCCCATTTTTTTATGGCATATTATATTTACTTCATGCACATTCTTCTTAAATTCGGGCCTCCCTTTTTCTTTTTCATATGGAACAAAAAAAATAAATTAAAACCAAACTATTGAACTTATATATATATTATAAACTTGAAAGTTTATAATATATATATTCATTAACCATATATATATGTTAGACTAAAGTCAAAAAACTTTTCCTTACGGCTCTTTAAAAACATATAAGGAGATATTACATTAAGGTTTTTGAAACCATATATCAAATCCCGCATAATAAACTTTTAAACCAAAGTATTAAAACCTTTGACGCATATTTGAAACTGGAGATTAGACACCATTGCAAACTTTACCACATAACAATTTTCCGTGACATCATTAGGGACCAAATTGTTGAACCCTTAGTTAAACTGAGCGGGTGGGGGGGTGAATCAGTTTAGCACATACATGGACTTTTAAAACTTTTCCCTTAAGACTTATTTACACCTTCATTTCATGATCAACTTAATATGTGAGAAATCTTAAATTGTGAGTAGCAAGTATCAAGAAGATTTGTTTATGTAACAACAGTCTTAATATGTAAGCAACATGTATTAAGCAGATTAGATAAACCACATCAACACATAGACATCATGCACAGAGACACCAGATATAAGTGGAAACCCATAAAGGGAGAAAACCACATCTTATTATTGTTGTGATACAAAGGCAAGCTCCAACTCCCTCTCACCACTGATTTTCTGTAGGCACCAACCTACAGGAGGCTCCTACCTCAATTCTGCAAGCTACAACTTGCAAGGAGGCTCCAACTCCCATCAATTTTCTGCAGGCACCAACCTATGGGAGGCTCCAACCTCAGTCAGCTACAACTAATAGTTTATCAAGCTACAACTTGATGTGGAAGCACCAACTCCCATCTATTTTCTGCAGGCACCAACCTATAGGAGGCTCCTACCTCAGTGAGCTACAAATGACAGTTTATCAAGCTACAAATTGATGTGGAAGCACCAACTCCCATCTATTTTCTATATGCACCAACCTACAGGAGGCTCCAACCTCAGTCAGCTACAACTGACATCTATCAAGCTACAAATTGATAGGGAAGCTCGAAATTCCTTACTCTTTCAAAAGGAAAAGACTTGCTAATTTACCTTGGTTATCAGCTCTTTTCTGTATCATATTCACTACTGTGCATCAATCTTCATATCTGCCTTATATCATTTCTGCATCTTCTCAGATTCACTATTAGCTCCTCCTTCTCTGCCTCACTGCTTCATTTCTGCATTCTTTAACTTTTCACAACATCTTGTTCTGCTCCTCCTTCTTCTTCTCTTCTCTGCCTCAATTCCATACTCAGCATTCTCTATGCTCACTCTCTCTCACCTCTTGCAACTTTCTTATTTTCTTCAACTCTCTTCAATTCTGCTGCACACTCTCTTCTTCTCTCAATCTGTTTTCGTCAACCTTCTCCCCTTGGATATTACCTTGTTTTATACAAAATATCTTCATCGTTGTTTTTATTCTACTGGGAATTCGAAATGGACAGCCATGTCTCTTTGCCTTCTGCCTTCTCATCTCTTTTATATGCTCATTCAGAAAATATAAATGTAGGTACCAATTTAACATTACAGTGGGATATTTTTTCTCTTCTGGAGACTTGCCAATGCATCACAACAATATAAATTAAAATTATTTACATTTAATTACAATGAGAACTCCAGCTCACTCATTCAGCCTCTTGGCTAGCTGCGCATTTGTCTTTTCTTTGACTGTGTCTTTGTCCCTTTCGGCTCTATTTATTTCCTTATTCAATGTCACAGAGCAACGACTATCTGTCATATATATCTAACTGTTGACTTTAAATGTGGGCAAATTCTAACCCTTTGCACACAGCAAGTGTCTTGTTGATGTGGTGAGTTCCACAAGAGGAACATACATACACCACGACCTTTGTTTTATGGCCCGATGCGATTCCACACATCGCAATTGTATTATATTAATAATCTCCCTCCACCTTAAGCCGAGGCCTGTGGGTCCTCAGACCACGCGGCACATTTCAGTATAATCACAACAACGTTTTATATATATAACAACGCCTTTTATATATATAACCCAATTTCATTTCTCAGCACAATTATACAGAGTTTAATCATACAAACTGCCTTTTAATAAGACTTCAATAAACTCTCGGTGTAATAATAAAAACTGTTTAAACATATAAAAACCCCTTTCAAGCCCACCTGCCACATTTTCCGATGCGATATACTATTCCTCCAGCAATTTCCGATTGCGGTTGATCAGAATCGCAAACTTCATTAACTTGCTCCGATGCGATTGATATGCTCCACAAATTTCCAAATGCGATTGATCGCAATCGCAAGCTGCCTTGCTCCGATGCGATTGATATGCTGACAAATTTCTGATTGCGATTGATCGCAATCGCAAGCTGCCTTGCTCCGATGCGATTGATATGCGGACCCGACTATGTTTTATATGAAGAATTTTATATGACTATCGTGTTCGGTTTTTCCAATCGCAATCGCAAGTTTCATTAACCTATTCAGCTGTGCTTAGATTTTCCGATGCGATGAGAGATTTTCTTTGACACGGAACTTAAGCCTGTATAAATCATAGTCTATAATTCCATCAGGTCCGAAATTCAATCGCAATCGCAACTTCCTATTTGCATGTTCCGCTGCTTTGTTTTTCTCCGATGCGATTTTGTCCCACCTTATGGTACTTTGGTTATTTGTTTATCATAAAGCACTCCACTTATAAATATATATATATATTTATGCTTTGAACCTTTGTTTATATGATCTGGGCTTCATTTCAATCGCAATTTCTTCGTTTATATATGCTTCGACACATATCAATTACGGTTTATAAACCCATCGGGTCCGGGCTTCATCGCAATCGCAATTCTTTGTTTGTATATGTTCCGCTGTCAATTTTTCCTTCGATGCGATTCATACGGGTCGTACCTTATACGAATTTTCCTTTGATTATTTGTTTAAAAATCACTACATATAAAGAGTATATGCTATGGAACTTTATATATATATATGGCGCATCATATGTATCTCACTACACATATATATAAGCTTGCTTCCGCTTCGATCTTTAGTGAATCTTCCAACGGGGGTAGCGATTCTCGGAATTTGTTTGTATATATATATATATATATATATACTTGCCGCTTGGGTTAAGATTCCTGGAATAAGGTTTACGCATGGTTCCATTCCATAAAAACCCCGTCTATGTTCGCTGCCTCTGCCTCTGCCTCTGATAACAGCCCTGCTTCTGTCTTTGCTGTGATAACGGCTCTGCCTCTGCCTCTGATACCGGCTCTACCTCTATATTCGCTACCTTTGCTTCTGCTTTCGCTGTACATATTACCTACTTCTGTTCTTTGCATATATTTGCATCTGTTGCCTTCTTTGTCTATCTCTGTCTTTGCTGTCTCCATTGCCATATTGCTGGTTCAGGTACTTCTCCTTTGCCACATGGTTTATTCAAATCTGTTTATATTGGCCCTCATTTTGTCCTTACTACTTTTAACCTTGAATAGCTCTCTTCTTCTTTGCTATCCTCTGCTCTTTGACTGATGCTGCTCCTTACTTCTCTTTTTGCTGCCTCTGCTACCTCTCTACTGCCTCTGTTCCCTGTCTTCTACTTTGCCTTATGGATAGTTTAGGTGTTGCTCCTGTCTTTACCTTTGCCATCAATGCCAAAATTTCCAACAGTCTCCCCCTTTGGCATTGATGGCAACACATTAATACTTTCCTTTTAGAAGCCTCCTTTTGCTTTTCCTCCCCCTTTGACATCAATGGCAAGGGTTTTCTCATTTCCTAGTTTTCTTTCTGCATTTCGTCTCTCTGAGTTATGTTTAGGCCCTCTTCTGCTGACTTTGTACCATGCTGCTCCAGACTGATGTACAAGACTTGTTGAGAGAAAACTTTTAGGATTATTGATCTTGAATGTACACTACAAGTTGATACAATCCCAAGGCACTGACTCCTTTCACTTGTATAAAGACAAAAGTGAGGATAATGACACTTCATAGAACACATTGTACCATTATCTAATCATAAATGCATCATTGGTTCAAACCTTAAAGATTGTGAATGCCCCATGTGACATATCAAGCTTGCTTCAGCTATACTTCAGTATATATTATAATCTTCATCTGCGATGCATATCTATTGAGGAAGGTTGTGAATTTAAGTCTGTCTTTTTGGCAATAATCATCTTGATGTGCTTTGCATAATCCCTTTTGATCCACGAGGACTTTGTTTTATCCTTACCTAGCTGGCTGATCTCCCCCTGGAATGATATTCTCGTTTTTGTTCTCCCCCTGACACTGTGCTTTATATTTATATCAAATATACTACCCCTAGTCTATCCATTGTAACGCTAATTATACATGTATCGGCAATAAAACTGTTATGCATCCAACCAAATCAGAATCCCCATATTTCATAGGGTGCTGACTTCACAATCGTAATTACATGGCCTACTCCCTTAATATTTAAATCTTGTATGAATAATATTTGCAATGGTTCAAACATTAATAATACTCTTTGTTATATCCACAAACCTTAATAATGATCAACACACACGTACGCATGGGCCCCAACGCTAACAATATTCCACATCCAACGGCGGACAAGCTGTCGCACCGGCCTTGACGATCCAATAGATATCGCACGGTGAAGATGCACGGATGATAATGCACAATGGCGTGCTGTGGAAGTAGTTTTGCGAATTCCCTCAGGGCCACGTGTCGCCCTCTCTATGGAATCACTCTGATTTCTTGAATACCGCTTGCCCGTCGAAAGCGGTGCGATGAAAACCGGAATCCTGCCTTTACTGTTCACTCCACTCATAAGGTTTCGCCTTCAAGGTTCCTCTCTTCTCCTTTAATGTATTATTATAGTTAAGCTCCGCTTTAATGTTTTTCTTTTTATTATAGTTCCATCACGAAGTTTAAAGCGTTGTTCACAATTTTGTTTGATTCTTTTAACACACATTCTTTACAGTGGTTGCTGCCTTTCGACCTCGACGAAACACAATGCAATTCTGTGTTCAATTATGCTATGATATATAATATATCAACCTTCCATTGCATGTTCGGGGTTCTACCCTGTCACAGTTCCGCTTCTAACTGCACATTCAATTTCTTGATTTTGTGGACCTATATCATACTGCTGCTCCACTGATAATGCTTGGTGATCTGTTGATAAGCATGCTACTTGTACCTAAACACCAATTGATATTGACTTGATAAACCATGCAGAGATTTTACTTCAGCTTGCACATTTACCTGTAATTAAGACATCCTTCATAAATTCTATTATTGAGCTCTCCATTGTTTTCAACAACAATCATCAATATACTGAATCTGATCTTGTCATCATTAACCTTTTGCTTAGTCTGTCATTCTAATTTAAAAGAATGTCACTGCATTTCCTTTCTAGGACTGCTCCAGAATCATTACTATTTTAAGTACAATTCAACTGTCTAACATAATGATCTTCAGGAAGACATCTTCAATTTCTTTTCTATGAATTTTCATGGGCTGATTACTCAAAGATTTATTACTCACTTAACTGCATTTCTCCAAGTGGACCTTTTTAAAGATGTAATGAACTGATGATAGGCACTTTTCTTATTCATCCTTCTTAATGTGATACATTTTTAATTCTAGCAGTATGAGGCATAGTGTGATCATCACTTTAATTTGCTAAAGTCTTCTTAGCTTACATGTTCATTGCTAGGGTTTCCTCTATCATCATGGCTTCTTGCTCTCTTCTCTTCTTCCACCAATCTGTCAGCTACTTAATACTTCAGATGATCTACTTTCTCTATAGTTCTCATTTAGAGGAAAATCCTTTCACTTCCTGATCTCATAGCTATTCTCATTTCATGGAGCTCTTCTTATATTACATTCATGGGGATTATTTATGAACTGCTCTCCCCCTGGGATGTTGCTTCATATTTATCACTGGTTGGATATTTGCTATGTTTTCTAGAGCAGCTCCCCCTGAGACTATGCTAGATTCACTATGTTATTGAGATGATAGGCTCCCCCTTTCTCTTTTCCTTTCATACTTTATTGGGGTTCTTCAGAATTTCTGCACTTCTTTTAGATTCATAGTTTTGTTTGATTTGCTTTGTTTCTATCATCTGTCTAGAGTTCTTTAATATATATGGCAGTTTACAGTCTTTTTCTTTGTGGCGAAGTTTGAGGCATACATAACATCTTATTTTATCATAGTACATTTGAGTTGATGTACAATACTTTGTTCCCTTTCTTGAATACATTTTACATTAAACAAATTTATGTCCAAAATTATTGCATGCATAACAGTAGCCATGGAAGTAATTTGTGTACCTGGTGAAGGATTGTCTTTTCCATTTGCTTGCTTGAGGGGTTCTACTCTTTTGCTGCATCCTTTGCTGGTTGGACTGGATTGGATTTGTCTTACAATATGCTGCATTATGTCCTGGTTTATGACAAGAGAAACTTGTGCTATTTTTGATAGGAAGAAAGAACCTTCTTTGACATCTTCCAAATTTATTCATTTCATCCTCATGAAATTATGAGCCTTTTTCTGCTGAATGTTTCATCCCTTCATTCTCTATCCTCTCATGTTGCTGCTTGTTTTTGTTTGTTTCTTTGCAACTCATGTTCCTGCTGGTTTCTGCTTCTGGAGAAATTTGCTGAGCTGCTTCACTGTTCTTTACAGCTTTTACAAAAATTATTTTCCTATTATCTTCAACCTTGGACTTACTAGTTTCCCCTTCATATCCTATCCCAGCCTTTATGAGAGGTGACCTTTGAGCCTTTAGAATCTGGTCCAAATATGTAGAGCCTTTCATTAGAGGTGTATTCATTAATAGTTCTCTTTGGGATTTTTCTACGTTCTTTCTCAGGCTCACTACTTCTTCTTCAAATCTTTCACATTCCTGACTTTTCTCTCTCATTTTTGCAGTAGAGTGTCTTCTACTTTCTTTGCCTCTTCAAGATGTGTCTTCAGGTCAATAATTTCTTTACTATCTTCATATTCTCTCTCATCACATATTTGCACCACTGTCTTAAGGTCTTTGTTTTCATTTTTCAATTTTTCTATTTCAGTCAAAGCAGTGTCAAGCTTGGCTCTTTCTTCAGCTGTAATTTCTTCATGGTTCTTATCTCCATTCACACTAGCAGGTACTTCATTTGATTGAATATTTTCCTGTTGACATGAATTTTTCTTCTTCTTAATTCTCTTATCCTTCTTGTCAGTGCAGTCCTTAGTGTTTACTCCATGAATGAAGTGCAATCTATCCCAGATTCCTTTTGCAGAGGTTAAATCCATTATCAACTCAAGGTCCTCGTTATGAATATTGTTATATATCACACATTTTTCCTTGGCATTCCTCTGTTGTTCTTTCACCGTGGGTGAGTCTTTGCAGTAACCATCACACACAAGCTTCCATACCTCAGGTTCATAGGCGATTAAACATGTTTTAACCTTATCTCTCCATTCAGGAAAGTTTTTTGTATTTAACACAGGTGCATTTTGATAGTCCATGACTCAACCAGATCTCCTTCAAGCTATTAAGCTTACACTAAAGGAACCCGCTCTGATACCAATTGTTGAACCCTTAGTTAAACTGAGAGGGGGGGGGGTGAATCAGTTTAACACATACATGGACTTTTAAAATTGTTCCATTAAGACTTATTTACACCTTCATTTCATGATCAACTTAATATGTGAGCAATCTTAAATTGTGAGTAGCAAGTATCGAGTAGATTTGTTTATGTAACAACAGTCTTAATATGTAAGCAACATGTATTAAGCAGATTAGATAAACCACATCAACACATAGACATCATGCACAGAGACACCAGATATAAGTGGAAACCCATAAAGAGAGAAAACCACATCTTATTATTGTTGTTATGCAAAGGCAAGCTCCAACTCCCTCTCATCACTGATTTTCTGTAGGCACCAGCCTACAGGAGGCTCCTACCTCAATTATACAAGCTACAACTTGCAAGGAGGCTCCAACTCCAATCAATTTTCTACAGGCACCAACCTACAGGAGGCTCCAACCTCAGTCAGCTACAACTGACAGTTTATCAAGCTACAACTTGATGTGGAAGCACCAACTCCCATCTATTTTCTACAGACACCAACCTAGAAGAGGCTCCAACCTCAGTCAGCTACAACTGACAGTTTATCAAGCTACAACTTGATGTGGAAGCACCAACTCCCATCTATTTCCTGCAGGCACCAACCTACAGGAGGCTCCAACCTCAGTCAGCTACAACTGACATCTATCAAGCAACAAATTGATAGGGAAGCTCCAACTTCCTTACTCTTTCAAAAGGAAAACACTTGCTGATTTACCTTGGTTATCAGCTCTGTTATGTATCGTCTTCACTGCTGTGCATCAGTCTTCATATCTACCTTATATCATTTCTGCATCTTCTGAGATTCACTATCAGATCCTCCTTCTTCTCTGCCTCACTGCTTCATTTCTACATTCTTTAACTTTTCACAACATCTTGTTCTTCTCCTCCTTCTTCTTCTCTTCTCTGACTCAATTCCATACTCAGCATTCTTTATGCTCACTCTCTCTCACCTCTTGCAGCTTTCTTATTTTCTTCAACTCTCTTCAATTCTGCTGCACACTCTCTTCTTCTCTCACTCTGTTTTCGTCAACCTTCTCCCCTTGGATATTACCATGTTTTATACAAAATAGATTCATGGTTGTTTGTATTCTACTAGGAATTTGAAATGGACAACCATGTCTCTTTGCCTTCTGCCTTCTCATCTCTTTTATCCGCTCATTCAGAAAATATAACTGTAGGTACCAATTTAACATTACAGTGGGATATTTGTTCTCTTCCGGAGACTTGCCAATGAATCACAACAATATAAATTAAAATTATTGACATTTAATTACAATGAGAACTCCAGCTCACTCATTTAGCCTCTTGGCTAGCTGCACATTTTTATTTTCTTTGACTGTGTCTTTGTCCCTTTTGGCTCTGTTTGTTTCCTTATTCAATGTCACAGAGTAACGGCTATCTGTCATATATATGTAACTGCTGACTTTAAATCTACGCAAATTCCAACCCTTTACACACAGCAAGTGTCTTGTTTACGTGGTGAGTTCCGCAAGTGGAACATACATACACCACGGCCTTTGTTTTATGGCTCGATGCGATTCCACACATCGCAATCATATTATATTAATAATCGCCCTCCATCTTAAGCCGAGGCCCGTGGGTCCTCAGACCACGCGACACATTTCAATATAATCGTAACAACATTTTATATATATAACAACGCCTTTTATATATATAACCCAATTTCATTTCTCAGCACAACTATACAGAGTTTAATCATAGAAACTGCCTTTTAATATGACTTCAATCAACTCTCGGTGTAATAATAAAAACTGTTTAAACATATAAAAACCCCTTTCGGGCCCACCTACCACGTTTTCCGATGCGATATACTATTCCTCCAGCGATTTCCGATTGCGATTGATCGCAATCGCAAACTTCATTAACTTGCTCCGATGCGATTGATATGCTCCACAAATTTCCGATTGTGATTGATCGCAATTGCAAGCTGCCTTGCTCCGATGCGATTGATATGCGGACCTGACCGTGTTTTATATGGCGGAGTTTATATCACTATCGCGTCTGGTTTTGCCAATCGCAATCGCAAGTTTCATTAACCTGTTCCGCTATGCTTAGATTTTCCGATGCAATTAGAGATTTTCTTTGACGCGGAACTTAAGCCTATATAAATCATAGTCTACAAGTCCATCGGGTCCGAACTTCAATCGCAATCACAACTTCCTGTTTGCATGTTCCGCTGCTTTGTTTTTCTCCGATGCGATTTGGTCCCACCTTATGGTACTTTGGTTATTTGTTTATCATAAAGCGCTCCAATTATAAATATATATATATTTATGCTTTGAACCTTTGTTTATATGATCCAGGCTTCATCGCAATCGCAATTTCTTTGTTTATATATGCTCCGACACATATCAATTACGGTTTATAACCCCATCGGGTCTAGGCTTCATCGCAATCGCAATTCTTTGTTTGTATATGTTCCGCTGTCAATTTTTCCTCCGATGCGATTCATACGGGTCATACCTTATACGGCTTTTCCTTTGATTATTTGTTTAAAAAGAACTACATATAAAGAGTATATGCTATGGAACTTTATATATATATATATCGCGCATCATATGTATCTCACTGCACATATACATAAGCCCACTTCCACTTCGATCTTTAGTGAATCTTCCAACGAGGGTAGCGATTCTCGGAATTTGTTTGTATATATATATATATACTTGCTTCTTGGGTTAAGATTCCTAGAATAAGGTTTACACATGGTTCCATTCCATAAAAAATGGGTCTATGTTCGCTGCCTCTGCCTCTGCCTTTGCCTCTGATACCGGCTTTGCCTCTATATTCGCTGCCTCTGCCTCTGCTTTCGCTGTACATATTACCTACTTCTATTCTTTGCATATCTTTGCTTCTGCTGCCTTCTTTGTCTATCTCTGTCTTTGTTGTCTCCATTGCCTTATTGCTGGTTCAGGTACTTCTCCTTTCTCACAAGGTTTATTCAACTCTGTTTATATTGGCCCTCATTTTGTCCTTACTACTTTGAACCTTGAATAGCTCTCTGCTTCTTTGCTATCCTCTACTCCTTGACTGATGTTGCCCCTTACTTCTCTTTTTGCTGCCTCTGCTACCTCTCTGCTGCCTCTGTTCCCTGTCTTCTACTTTGCCTTATGGATAGTTTAGGTGTTGCTCCTGTCTTTACCTTTTCCATCAATGCCAACATTTCCAACAGTCTCCCCCTTTGGCATTGATGGAAACACATTAATACTTTCCTTTTAGAAGCCTCCTTTTGCTTTTCCTCCCCCTTTGACATCAATAGCAAGGGTTTTCTCATTTCCTAGTTTTCTTTCTGCATTTCATCTCTCTGAGTTATGTTTAGGCCCTCTTCTGCTGACTTTGTACCATGCTGCCCCAGACTGACGTACAAGACTTGTTGAGAGAACACTTTGAGGATTATTGATCTTGAATGTACACTACAAGTTGATACAATCCCAAGGCACTAACTCCTTTCACTTGTATAAAGCTGAAAGTGCGGATAATGACACTTCATAGAACACATTGTACCATTATCTAATCATAAATGCATCATTGGATCAAACCTTAAAGATTGTGAATGCCCCATGTGACATATCAAGCTTGCTTCAGCTATACTTCAGTCTATATTATAATCTTCATCTGCGATGCATATATATTGAGGAAGGTTGTAGCTAGAGTCTGTCTTCTTCGGAAATAATGATCTTGATGTAATTTTGCCATAATCATTTTGATCCCGAGGACCTGTTTTATCCTTACCTAGCTGGCTGATCTCCCCCTAGAATGATATTCTCATTTCTGTTCTCCCCCTGACACTCTGCTTTCTCTTTATATCAAAGATACTACCCCTAGTCTATCCATTGTAATGCTAATCATTCATGTATCAGCAATAAAACTGTTATGCATCCAACCAAATTAGAATCCCCATATTTCATAGGGTGCTGACCTCACAATTGTAATTACATGGCCTACTCCCTTAATATTTAAATCTTGTACGAATAATATTTTCAATGGTTCAAACCATAATAATACTCTTTGTTATATCCACAAACCTTAATAATGATCAACACACATGTACGCATGGGCCCCAACACTGACAATATTCCACATCCAACGGCGGACAAGCTGTCGCACCGGCCTTGACGATCCAACGAATATCACACGGTGAAGATGCACAGACGATAATGCACGATGGCGCGCTGTGGAAGCGGTTTTGCGAATTCACTCAGGGCCACGTGTTGCCCACTCTATGGAATCGCTCTGATTTCTTGAATACCGCTTGCTCGTCGAAAGCGGTGCGATGAAAATCGGAATCCCGCCTTTATTGTTCACTCCGCTCATAAGGTTTCGCCTTCAAGGTTCCGCTCTTCTCCTTTAATGTATTATTGTAGTTAAGCTCTGCTTTAATGTTTTTCTTTTTATTACAGTTCCATCGCGAAGTTTAAAGCTTTGTTCACAATTTCGTTTGATTCTTTTAACACACATTCTTTACACCGGTTGCTGCCTTCCGACCTTGACGAAACACAATGCCATTCTGTGTTCAATTCTACTATGATATATAATATATCAACCTTCCATTGCATGTTAGGGGTTCTACCCTGTCAGAGTTCTGCTTCTAACTGCACATTCAAGTTCTTGATTTTGTGGACCTGTATCATATTTCTGCTCCACTGATAATGCTTGGTACTCTGTTGATAAGCATGTTGCTTGTACCTAAACCCCAATTTATATTACTTTGATAAGCCATGCAGAGATTCTACTTCAGCTTGCACATTTACTCGTAATTAAGATATCCTTCATAAATTCTATTATTGAGCTCTCCACTATTTTCAACAACAATCATCAATATACTGAATTTGATCTTGTCATCATTAACCTTTTGCTTAGTCTGTCATTCTGATTTAACAGAATGTCACTGCATTTCCTTTCTAGGACTGCTCCAGAATCATTACTGTTTTAAGTACAATTCAACTGTCTAACATAATGATCTTCAGGAAGACATCTTCAATTTCTTTTCTATGAATTTTCATGGGCTGATTACTCAAAGATTTATTACTCACTTAACTACATTTCTGCAAGTGGACCTTTTGAAAGATGTAATGAACCGATGATAGGCACTTTTCTTACTCATCCTTCTTAATGTGATACATTGTTAATTCTAACAGTATGAGGCTTAGTGTGATCATCACTTTAATGTGCTAAAGTCTTCTTAGCTTACATGTTCATTGCTAACGTTTCCTCTATCATCATGGCTTCTTGCTCTCTTCTCTTCTTCCATCAATATGTTAGCTACTTAATACTTCAGATGATCTTCTTTCTCTATAGTTCTCATTTAGAGGAAAATCCTTTCACTTCTTGATCTCATAGTTGTTCTCATTTCATGGATCTCTTCTTATACTACTTTCATGGGGATTATTTATGAAATTCTCTCCCCCTGGGATGTTGCTTCATATTTATCACTGGTTGGATATTTGCTATGTTTTCTAGAGAAGCTCCCCCTAAGACTATGCTAGATTCATTATTTTATTGAGATGATAGGCTCCCCCTTTCTCTTTTCCTTCCATACTTTATTGGGGTTCTTCATAATGTCTGCACTTCTTTTAGATTCATAGTTTTGTTTGATTTGATTTGTTTCTATCATCTGTCTAGAGTTCTTTAATATATATCGCAGTTTACAGTCTTTTTCTTTGTGGCCAAGTTTGAGGCATACATAACATCTTATTTTATCATAGTACATTTGAGTTGATGTATAATACTTTGTTCCCTTTCTTGAATACATTTTACATTCAACAAATTTATGTCCAAAATTATTGCATGCATAACAGTAGCCATGGAAGTAATTTGTGTACCTGGAGAAGGATTGTCTTTTCCATTTTCTTGCTTGAGGGGTTCTACTCTTTTGCTGTATCCTTTGCTGGTAGGACTGGATTGGCTTTGTCTTACAATATGCTGCATTATGTCCTGGTTTATGACAAGAGAAACTTGTGCTATTTTTCATAGGAGGAAAGAACCTTCTTTGACATCTTCCAAATTTATTCATTTCATCCTCATGAGCGTATGAGCCTTTTTCTGCTGACTGTTTCATCCCTTCATTCTCTATTCTCTCATGTTTCTGCTTGTTTTTGTTTGTTTCTCTACAACTCATGTTCCTGCTTGTTCCTATTTCTGGAGAAATTTGCTGAGCTTCTTCACTGTTCTTTACAACTTTTCCAAAAATGATTTTCCTATTATCTTCAACCTTGGACTTACTAGTTTCACCTTCAGATCCTATCCCAGCCTTTATGAGAGGTGACCTTTGAGCCTTTAGAATCTAGTCCAACTGTCCAGAGCCTTTCATTAGAGGTGTATTCATTAATAGTTCTCTTTGGGATTTTTATACGTTCTTGCTTAGGCTCACTACCTCTTCTTCCAATCTTTCACATTATTGACTTTTCTCTCTCATTTGTTGCAGCAAAGTGTCTTCTACTTTCTTTTCCTCTTCAATCTGGGTCTTCAGGTCAATAATTCGTTTCCTATCTTCATATTCTCTCTCATCACATATTTGCACCACTGTCTTAAGGTCTTTGTTTTCATTTTTCTATTTTTCTATTTCAGTCAAAGCAGTGTCAAGCTTGTCTCTTTCTTCAGCTGTAATTTCTTCATGGTTCTTATCTCCATTCACACTAGCAGGTACTTCATTTGATTGAATATTTTCCTGTTGACATGAATTTTTATTCCTCTTAATTCTCTTATCCTTCTTGTCAGTGCAGTCCTTAGTGTTTACTCCATGCATGAAGTGCAATCTATCCCAGATTTCTTTTGCAGAGGTTAAATCCATTATCAGCTCAAGGTTCTCGTTATGAAGATTGTTATATATCACACATTTTGCCTTGGCATTCCTCTGTTTTTCTTTCACCATGGGTGAGTCTTTGCAGTAACCATCACACACAAGATTCCATACCTCAAGTTCATAGGCGATTAAAACTGTTTTAACCTTATCTCTCCATTCAGGAAATTTTGTTGTATTTAACACAGGTGCATTTTGATAGTCCATGACTCAACCATATCTCCTTCAAGCTATTAAGCTTACACTAAAGGAACTCGCTCTGATACCAATTGTTGAACCCTTAGTTAAACTGAGATGGGGGGATGGGGGGGTGAATCAATTTAACACATACATGGACTTTTAAAACTTTTCCCTTAAGACTTATTTACACCTTAAGTAGATTTTTTTATGTAACAACATTATTAATATGTAAGCAACATGTATTAAGTAGATTAGATAAACCACATCAACACATAGACATCATGCACAGAGACACCAGATATAAGTGGAAACCCATAAAGGGAGAAAACCACATCTTATTATTGTTGTGATGCAAAGGCAAGCTCCAACTCCCTCTCACCACTATTTTTCTGCAGGCACCAACCTACAGGAGGCTCCTACCTCAGTGCATGGCTAACCACGAGGAGGCTGCAACTCCATCGGTACTGCACGCACCAACCTACGGGAGGCTTCAGCCTCGTCGGCTACAACTAATAGTTTGTGACTACAACTTCATGTGGAAGCACCAACTCCCATCTATTTTCTATAGGCACCAACCTACAGGAGCCTCCAACCTCAGTCAGCTACAACTGACAGTTTATGAAGCTACAACTTGATGTGGAAGCACCAACTACCATCTATTTTCTGCAGGCGCCAACCTACAGGAGGCTCCAACCTCAGTCAGCTACAACTGACATCTATCAAGCTACAAATTGATAGGGAAGCTACAAATTCCTTACTCTTTCAAAAGGAAAACACTTACTGATTTACCTTGGTTATCAGCTCTGTTATGTATCATCTTCACTGCTGTGCATCAGTCTTCATATCTACCTTATATCGTTTTTGCATCTTCTCTGATTCACTATCAGCTCCTCCTTCTCTTCTCAACTCCTCCTTCTTCTCTGCCTCACTGCTTCATTTATGAATTCTTTAACTTTTCACAACATCTTGTTTTGCTCCTCCTTCTTCTTCTCTTCTCTGTCTCAATTCCATACTCAACATTCTCTATGCTCACTCTCTCTCACCTCTTGCAGCTTTCTTATTTTCTTCAACTCTCTTCAATTATGCTGCACACTCTCTTCTTCTCTCACTCTGTTTTCGTCAACCTTCTCCCCTTGGATATTACCCTGTTTTATACAAAATAGCTTCATGGTTGTTTGTATTCTACTGGGAATTCGAAATGGACAGCCATGTCTCTTTGCCTTCTACCTTCTCATCTCTTTTATCCGCTCATTCAGAAAATATAACTGTAGGTACCAATTTAAGATTACAATGGGATATTTGTTCTCTTCTGGAGACTTGCCAATGCATCACAACAATATAAATTAAAATTATTGAGATTTAATTACAATGAGAACTCCGGCTCACTCATTTAGCCTCTTGGCTAGATGCGCATTTGTCTTTTCTTTGACTATGTCTTTGTCCCTTTCGCCTCTGTTTGTTTCCTTATTCAATGTCATAGAGTAACAACTATCTGTCATATATATGTAACTGCTGACTTTAAATCTGGGAAAATTCCAACCCTTTACACACAGAAAGTGTCTTGTTGATGTGGTGAGTTCCGCAAGCGGAACATACATACACCACGGCCTTTGTTTTATGGCCTGATGCGATTCCACACATCGCAATCATATTATATTAATAATCGCCCTCCACCTTAAGTCGAGGCCCGTGGGTCCTCATACCACGCGACACATTTCAATATAATCACAACAACGTTTTATATATATAACAACGCCTTTTATATATATAACCCAATTTCATTTCTCACCACAATTATACAGAGTTTAATCATACAAACTTCCTTTTAATACAACTTCAATCAACTCTCGGTGTAATAATAAAAACTGTTTAAACATATAAAAACCCCTTTCGAGCCCACCTGCCACGTTTTCCGATGCGATATACTATTCCTGCAGCTATTTCCGATTGCGATTGATCGCAATCGCAAACTTCATTAACTTGCTCAATGCGATTGATATGCTCCAAAAATTTCCAATTGCGATTGATCTCAATCGCAAGCTGCCTTGCTCCGATGCGATTGATATGCAGACAAATTTCCGATTGCGATTGATCGCAGTCGCAAGCTGTCTTGCTCCGATGCGATTAATATGCGGACCTGGCTATGTTTTATATGGCTGAGTTTATATGACTATCACGTCCGACTTTTCCAATCACAATCGCAAGTTTCATTAACTTGTTCCACTGTGCTTAGATTTTCCGATGCGATGAGAGATTTTCTTTGACGCGGAACTTAAGCCTATATAAATCATAGTCTACAACTCCATCGGGTCCGAACTTCAATCGCGATTGCAACTTCTTGTTTGCATGTTCCGTTGCTTTGTTTTTCTCCGATGCGATTTGGTCCCACCTTATGGTACTTTGGTTATTTGTTTATCATAAAGTGCTCCACTTATAAATACATATATATATATATATATATATTTATGCTTTGAACCTTTGTTTATATGATCTAGGCTTCATTGCAATCGCAATTTCTTCGTTTATATATGCTTCGACACATATCAATTACAGTTTATAAACCCATGGGGTTTGGGCTTCATCGCAATCGCAATTCTTTGTTTGTATATGTTCCGCTGTCAATTTTTCCTCCAATGCGATTCATACGGGTCCTACCTTATATGGATTTTCCTTTGATTATTTGTTTAAAAAGCACTACATATAAAGAGTATATGCTATGGACCTTTATATATATATATGGCGCATCATATGTATCTCACTACACATATATATAAGCTTTCTTCCGCTTCGATATTTAGTGAATCTTCCAACGGGGGTAGCGATTCTCGGAATTTATTTGTATATATATATATATATATATACTTTCCGCTTGGGTTAATATTCCCGGAATAAGGTTTACACATGGTTCCATTCCATAAAAAATGAATCTATGTTCGCTTCCTCTACCTCTGCCTCTGATAACGGCCCTACCTCTGTCTTTGATGTGATAATGGCTCTGCCTCTGCCTCTGATACCAGCTCTGCCTCTATATTCGCTGCCTCTGCCTCTGCTTTTGTTGTACATATTACCTACTACTGTTCTTTACCTATCTTTGCATCTGCTGCCTTCTTTGTCTATCTCTGTCTTTGTTGTCTCTATTTCCTTATTGTTGGTTCAGGTACTTCTCCTTTGCCACAGGGTTTATTCAACTCTGTTTATATTGGCCCTCATTTTGTCCTTACTACTCTGAACCTTGAATAGATCTCTACTTCTTTGCTATCCTCTGCTCATTGACTGATGCTGCTCCTTACTTCTCCTTTTGCTGCCTCTGCTACCTCTCTGCTGCCTCTGTTCCCTGTCTTCTACTTTGCCTTATGGATAGTTTAGGTGCTGCTCCTGTCTTTACCTTTGCCATCAATGCCAACATTTCCAATAGTGTCCCCCTTTGGAATTGATGGAAACACATTAATACTTTCCTTTTAGAAGCCTCCTTTTTCTTTTCCTCCCCCTTTGACATCAATGGCAAGGGGTTGCTCATTTCCTAGTTTTCTTTCTACATTTCGTCTCTCTGAGTTATGTTTAGGCCCTCTTCTACTGACTTTGTACCATGCTACTCCAGACTGATGTACAAGAATTGTTGAGAGAACACTTTGAGATTTATTGATCTTGAATTTACACTACAAGTTGATACAATCCCAAGGCACTAACTCCTTTCACTTGTATAAAGCTGAAAGTGAGGATAATGACACTTCATAGAACACATTGTACCATTATCTAATCATAAATGCATCATTGCATCAAACCTTAAAGATTGTGAATGCCCCATGTGACATATTAAGCTTGCTTCAGCTATACTTCAGTCTATATTATAATCTTCATCTGCAATGCATATCTATTGAGGAAGGTTGTAGCTAGAGTCTGTCTTCTTCGGCAATAATCATCTTGATGTACTTTTTCCATAATCCTTTTGATCATGAGGACCTATTTTATCCTTACCTAGCTGTCCGATCTCCCCCTAGAATGATATTCTCGTTTCTGTTCTCCCCCTGACACTCTGCTTTCTCTTTATATCAGAGATACTACCCCTAGTCTATCCATTGTAATGCTAATCATACATGTATCAGTAATAAGACTGTTATGCATCCAACCAAATCAAAATCCCCATATTTCATAGGGTGC
Source organism: Pinus albicaulis (assembly GCA_034641835.2). Lineage (NCBI taxonomy): Eukaryota > Viridiplantae > Streptophyta > Pinopsida > Pinales > Pinaceae > Pinus > Pinus albicaulis. Next base: position 1,017,926,026 of record CM076583.1, read on the forward strand.
TGACTTCACAATCGTAATTACATGGCTTACTCCCTTAATATTTAAATCTTGTACGAATAATATTTGCAATGGTTCAAACCATAATAATACTCTTTGTTATATCTGCAAACCTTCATAATGATCAACACACACGTACGCATGGGCCCCAACACTGACAATCTTCCACATCCAACGACGGACAAGCTGTCACACCGGCCTTGACAATCCAATGGATATCGCACGGTTAAGATGCACGGAAGATAATGCGCGATGGTGCACTGTGGAAGCGGTTTTGCGAATTCGCTCAGGGCCACATGTTTCCCACTCTATGGAATCGCTCTAATTTCTTGAATACCGCTTGCCCATCGAAAGTGGTGTGATGAAAAATGGAATCCCGCCTTTATTGTTCACTCCGCTCATAAGGTTCTACCTTCAAGGTTCCGCTCTTCTCCTTTAATGTATTATTATAGTTAAGCTCTGCTTTAATGTTTTTCTTTTTATTACAGTTCCATCGCGAGTTTAAAGCTTTGTTCACAATTTCGTTTGATTCTTTTAACACACATTCTTTACACCGGTTGCTGCCTTACGACCTTGATGAAACACAATGCCATCATCTGTTCAATTCTGCTATGATATATAATATATCAACCTTCCATTGCATGTTAGGGGTTCTACCCTGTCAGAGTTCCGCTTCTAACTGCACATTCAAGTTCTTGATTCTGTGGACCTGTATCGTACTTATGCTCCACTGATAATGCTTGGTACTCTGTTGATAAGCATGATGCTTGTACCTAAACCCCAATTTATATTACTTTGATAAACCATGCAGAGATTTTACTTTAGCTTGCACATTTACCCGTAATTAAGACATCCTTCATATATTCTATTATTGAGCTCTCCACTATTTTCAACAACAATCATCAATATACTGAATCTGATCTTGTCATCATTAACCTTTTGCTTAGTCTGTCATTCTAATTTAAAATAATGTCACTGCATTTCCTTTCTAGGACTGCTCTAGAATCATTACTGTTTTAAGTACAATTCAACTGTCTAACATAATGATCTTCAGGAAGACATCTTCAATTTCTTTTCTATGAATTTTCATGGGCTGATTACTCAAAGATTTATTACTCACTTAACTGCATTTCTCCAAGTGGACCTTTTGAAAGATGTAATGAACTGATGATAGGCACTTTTCTTACTCATCCTTCTTAATGTGATACATTGTTAATTCTAATAGTATGAGGCATAGTGTGATCATAACTTTAATGTGCTAAAGTCTTCTTAGCTTATATGTTCATTTCTAAGGTTTCCTCTATCATCATGGCTTCTTTCTCTCTTCTCTTCTTCCATAAATCTGTCAGCTACTTAAAACTTCAGATGATCTTCTTTCTCTATAGTTCACATTTAGAGGAAAATCCTTTCACTTCCCGATCTCATAGTTGTTCTCATTTCATGGAGCTCTTCTTATACTACTTTCATGGGGATTATTTATGAACTGCTCTCCCCCTGGGATGTTGCTTCATATTTATCACTGGTTGGATATTTGCTATGTTTTCTAGAGAAGCTCCCCCTAAGACTATGCTAGATTCATTATGTTATTGAGATGATAGGCTCCCCCTTTATCTTTTCCTTCCATACTTTATTGGGGTTCTTCATAATGTCTGCACTTCTTTTAGATTCATAGTTTTGTTCGATTTGCTTTGTTTCTATCATCTGTCTAGAGTTCTTTAATATATATGGCAGTTTACAGTCTTTTGCTTTGTGGCCAAGTTTGAGGCATAAATAACATCTTATTTTATCATAGTACATTTGAGTTGATGTATAATACTTTTTCCCTTTCTTGAATGCATTTTACATTCAACAAATTTATGTCCAAAATTATTGCATGCATAACAGTAGCCATGGAAGTAATTTGTGTACCTGGTGAAGGATTGTCTTTTCCATTTGATTGCTTTAGGGGTTCTACTCTTTTGCTGCATCCTTTGCTGCTTGGACTGGATTGGCTTTGTCTTACAATATGCTGCATTATGTCCTGGTTTATGACAAGAGAAACTTCTGCTATTTTTCATAGGAGGAAAGAACCTTCTTTGACATCTTCCAAATTTATTCATTTCATCCTCATGAGATTATGAGCCTTTTTCTGCTGACTGTTTCATCCCTTCATTCTCTATCCTCTCATGTTGCTTCTTGTTTTTGTTTGTTTCTCTGCAACTCATGTTCCTGCCAGTTTATGCTTGTGGAGAAATTTGCTGAGCTGCTTTACTGTTCTTTACAGCTTTTCCAAAAATTATTTTCCTATTATCTTCAACCTTGGGCCTACTAGTTTCACCTTCAGATCCTATCCCAGCCTTTATGAGAGGTGACCTTTGAGCCTTTAGAATCTAGTCCAACTGTCTAGAGCCTTTCATTAGAGGTTTATTCATTAATAGTTCTCTTTGGGATTTTTCTACGTTCTTTCTTAGGCTCACTACCTCTTCTTCCAATCTTTCACATTCTTGACTTTTCTCTCTCATTTGTTGCAGAAAAGTGTCTTCTACTTTCTTTGCCTCTTCAAGCTGTGTCTTTAGGTCAATAATTTCTTTCCTATCTTCATATTCTCTCTCATCACATATTTGCACCACTGTCTTAAGGTCTTTGTTTTCATTTTTATATTTTTCTATTTCAGTCAAAGCAGTGTCAAGCTTGTCTCTTTCTTCAGCTGTAATTTCTTCATGGTTCTTATTTCCATTCTGTTGGGAAAAATACTGAGAGGGGGGGGGGGGGTGAATCAGTATTTACAGCATATTCAAAACTTTTACTTTTCTTTACTTCAAAACCCATACGCGACTTTCCTGAAGCAGACTTGCGTATATACGCATATACCCTTTATTAAACTTGCGTATACACAGAGAACTAATTATGTCATTAATTCTTCACTTAAACCATTCCATCATTTATTCATCAGATATTCAATAAGCAGTAAACATGTGCAGTAAGAACAGAATAAACCATCACACAAAGCATCACACATGAACACCGGGATTTTTAGGTGGAAACCCAAATCGGGAGAAAACCACCGCTGCAGTTGCTCAGCCTTCAATATTTTATTATAGAGAAAACATCTTACAACAAATGTGCTGGCGCAGACTCATGACACCAGGGCACCCTGCGCTGGTTTTGACCTCTCCTGGCTGGGAGCTCCAACCCCGGCTCCTCTTGGAGTAAACCAGCCTTTCTTGGAAGGGAGCTCCGACCCCCTGACTCGTTTACCAGCCTCTCCTGGAAGGGAGCTATGACCCCCTGAGCTCGTTTACCAGCCTCACCTGGAAGGGAGCTACAACCCCCTAACTGAAGGCTACAACCCTCAGCACCTCTATGGACCACGTTTCATCAATTTTCACACTGGATCCAAAGCTTCCTTTAGGACACCACTTGCAGGCCACGTTTCATCAATTTTCACACTGGACCCACTCCATACTTTTAAGCACAGTCAAACATCAACAACGATTCTTATCCGTCAGACAACACGGATCGGATAACGATGGTGTTGAGAACGGTCGGATGTTTCATACCCAGTAACCGGCCAAACCCTGGTTTATACGCGCTTTCGTCCACATCAACCGGCGTATACCTCTGTACAAATTACAGAGTTAATTTCACTGCGCATACGCGCTTTCACTTCAGCGAAACCGCGTATATACGCGCTTCCTCTGTGGCTAACTAGCGTATGGATCTTCAACCATTACAGAGCTGCATAGTTCTTCAGATCAGATATTCAGTTCAGATTCAACCCTTTACTTCAGACAGATGTTTGCCTCATCACAGATCTAATCACTCCATAAACAGATCTAGTAGATACAAATACATTTCAGATCTAGATCCCCTTCTTCATCATTGGTGCATCATACATTCAGATCTATCATTCAAAGTAACCCTTTCCTTTCAGATCTACTTCAGAGAGAAGTATTCATTCAAGCTCAGACATCTTGCACCCACTCACCTCATTTGCATAATAAGTTTCATCTCTTTATATAGGATTATCCTTTTTCAATACCATGAGCCCGTTTTTCAATACCATGAGCCAAAACAACATTACTTCCGATGGTATTCCTGGACGGGGTCAAATAGGCGGATCATTACCCAATACAATGGGTCAATACCATGGTGGTTACCCCTAGTTTTGCACTTTTTGAGCGCTTTTGCCCATACGCGACTTGGCACGTTGATTCCCGCGTGCATACGCGACTTCCCCTAGACAAATCCGCGTATGCATTGAGACATACTCTTTTAGGCATATAATTAGCACATGTTTGAATTTCTTTCTTCAGAGCCTTGAACATCATGGTCATGTGAGATTACATCGGAACATATTCTATCAAGCACAACTTCATCAAGTAAGTTTCCATCATCTTCATCAAGAGGGTTGCCTTTCAAGGACAACACTCAGCATCATATTGTCAACAAACATCATATCACATCAGATTTACATCATTTACCAAGTCCATCAGGTCAAGTATTACTTCATCAGGTGGTTTTCCATCGGACAACACATGTCCAACGATCGCATGTCTTCATCTTCATTAGGTGGGTTGCCATGCAAGTCCAAAGGGGAGATTGTTGGAAATATGATGCGGGTGACCATTAAGGTCTGATGACACCATGTCACTTTCTTCATTTTTGACACCATTCTTTCTCTTCATTCAAACACCATGTCACTCTCCCTCTTTGACATCAAGGGCAAAGGGCGGATCAAAAACCGACATGCTCTTCCCCTTTTCTCCTCATGTGGAAGAAACGTTCTACAGATCTGATATGTACTGAAGTGGCCAAGCTCCCCCTGAGTTCATGCTGAATCGTCAAACATATTTTTCAATGACGTACATGACTCTATGAACTTCCCTGTCACCCAAAGACTCATACTTACATCAATTATCCATCCAAGTGGATTTACATATGAGACTCAACTACCCAACCAAGTGGGTTTACAAATTTGACAAGTCCTTACATGACTGAATATTACACTTTTTACATCAAGGGTCTCAACTTGACCTTTTCATCAAACATACAAATATGACTTTTCATAACCAATACCAAGAAGACCTCAAGAGAGATCATATAACAGAACCATCATAATGCATTATACTCAGAAAAGCTAATGCTCCCCCTGAATCTGTGTGTCCATGCATCCTTTTCATATGACTAAGGCTCCCCCTTCGTTTGTGCATCCTGAACACTTTCACCAATAAATCATCAAAACATCTTCATAAAATCATTAGAAATGGCATTATGAGAACTGGAACACCACCATAGATACCAAACAGTATCAGAGATACCAAACAGCACTGCAGCTGTGCTGAAGAGAGCTGACTTCAACCAAAAATTGTCAGCAATCAGACATACGCGGTTTTCTGTGTAGGAACTCGCGTATATACGCGACTGTGTTTCAGGAAACCCGCGTATCCCAAGCCATCTTCTAAATTTCAACCAGATATGATTCTCTGTGAGGCAAAGACAGTGTTCAACTTCTTTCTAAGATATTTGAATGCTTCCCTGGACTACAGATAGATAGAAAAGTGTAGTTGTGTCTTCAAGCGTCATCCAACGGTTGTAGCATCAGCACAATAGTAACCAAGCCTTCAGATTCTCATATCAGAACAACATCTTCACATAGGTGTCAAGCAATCATCCATGTGGTCCAACATCACCATGATCTTCAAGATTTAACATGAAGTAACATATGTAGGCAAAAGATATCTCAACCATAGTAACAAACTCTGCATGATTTATTTCTGAATCAAATGACATCCAACTCATCCATGTGTGAGTACAAAAGATACTTATCAACAACCAGGGCTCAAAGTCTCATCACAATAAACCATGTACTAAGTCATCATCATTTTGAGCATGAGTATCACAATGACCAAATAATAAGCAGTCATATTGCCAACAATGCAATCATTAGTATTCAACCTGCTACTCCCCCTAAACCAGTGCTCTTCCTTAACTTGTGCAATCTGAAACACCTTCAACAGCAAGTCATCAGCAACAATCTCTGCATGATCTGTCCTTGTCTCTAAATTATAAGACTTTCATCTCAGCAACGAATATTCAAGCAGACAAGACTCATCCATAGTCTTCAACATAAGAAGCCATGTATCATATCATCATTATTTAGAACTGATAAATTAAGCTGATACAGAGTCAATAATACAGTTATTATCAGTCAGATTGATGCTCCCCCTGAACCTCTGCTCCTGATCTTCAGCTGTCATCCAAATTCTCTTATCCTCAATGCATACGCGACTGTGTCTGCTGTAACTCGCGTGTATACGCGAATTTTATTAGTATAACCCGCATATGGAAAGTGAAGCATAGAAATTTTTCACATTCCTTCATCTCCCCCTGAACTTGTACTTCCTGTACCTGTCTTCTTCATATCAGATGCTCTGTCAGAAATACATATAACCAGAATAATCAAATCAATCATGAGAGACATCATACATTGCTCCCCCTGTGAAGATACATTACTAAATCTCATAATGTATCCCACATCATTCCTGCAGTCAATCAGAGAAGTAAGCTTCAGAAGCGGATGACTGCAGTAGGGTCAAAATTCCCTACGTTTCTGATCGGTCCTCCATCTTTTTCCAGATTTGTTTGAACTTTCTATTTGTGTACTGGAAGTTATCCAATTTCTCATATCTGTTCAACCTGCATTCCTTTTCTACATGTCCATACTTGTTACAAGAATAACATCTCATGTGTCCAGAGAAATAAGCATAAGAATCATAATGAGTATTTCTAATCTTCCTCCTTTTACAATCAGCTGCTTTATGTCCATACTTGTTACATGAAAAAAAATATCCCTTGAAGAAATCAGAGTACCTTTCTGAGTAGAATCTGTTTGTTTGTGGCTGAATTGTTCTGCTTCTGCAATTTGCTGCAACATGCCCATAATTATGACATTTAAAACATTCAACGTTCTTGAATGAATTCCTTTGATAATTCATGATTGTTGGTTGATCTTTTGTCTCTTTCAACACTTCAGGTTTTGTATTGACATCCTCTGAATTTTTAGCACTTCCTTGTGAGCTAGATTCTCCTTTAACAGTTTCATGGAAACCAAGACCAAGTTTGATAGCAGGAGACCTTTGATTACTCAGAATATTGTCCAAAATATTAGTACTATCTTGAAATCTCAAAAGTTTGACCTTTTCTTCTAATTTACCTTTGAGAATGTTTACCTCAACCTCCAAGGCTTGACATTGCTTTGTCATGCTTTCTTCTTTCCTTCTTCCATCTTCTACTTGATCCTTCAAATTTAGAATCTCTTCTTTCAACCAATTTTCGTTTTCTTCACATGTTTGTTGCAGCTCTTCATTCTTCTTCTTCGATGCTTCGAGATTTACTTTCAGGGATGTGTTTTCTGCTTCAAGTCCTGCATTCTTCTTATTTGATTTATCCAAGTCTTCTTTGAGGGAAAAGATTTCTACTTCAAGTCCTTCCTTTTCAAATAATTGTAGAGGTTCCTCATTCTTCTTACTTGATGCTTCAAGTTTTGCTTGTAGAGAGATGATTCCAGCTTCAAGACCTTCATTCTTTCTTTTTGATTTTTCCAGATCTGATTTTAGAGAAATGTTTTCTGCTTCGAGTTCTGCCATCTTCTTCTTTGATATTTTTGGATCTTTGATAACTTCTTCTAGGTTCATAGCATTATCATCACCATTCATTGAACCAATGAGACAATCATGACCCCAATCACTATCTGATTCATCTTCTTTGATTTCTGGTATCCATGTTCTCTGAAATATCTCCTTTCTTCGAGTAGCCTTCTTCTTTTGCTTCTTTCCCATTGCGACGGATCTCCTTCAAGCGATCAAGCTTCTATAGAAGGACCTGCTCTGATACCAATTGTTGGGAAAAATACTGAGGGGGGGTGAATCGATGTTACGGCCATCTTGTTCAGCTTTTACTTTTCTTTTCTTCAAAAACTTCATACGAATTTCTTTTGCCGGACTCGTATATCATGATACCTTTATGAAACTAGCGTATACACAGAGATTTAGATATGTCATTAAATCTTCACTTAAACCATTCCATCATTTATTCATCGGATATTCAATAAGCAGTAAACAGGTGCAGTAAGAACAGAATAAACCATCACACAAAGCATCACACATGAACACCAGGATTTTTAGGTGGAAACCCAAATCGGGAGAAAACCACCGCTGCAGTTGCTCAGCCTTCAATATTTTATTATAGATAAAACATCTTACAACATATGTGCTGGCGCAGACTCTGCCCGACAGAGGCACCACTGTGGCTCGTTTGCCAGCCTCTCTGGAAGGGACTCCAACCCATTCGTTTACGGCCTCTCCTGGAGAAACCTCGACCTCTCCGAGCTGGTTTTAGGCTCACACGGAAGGAGCTCCAACCCACGACTAGTTTGACCTCTCACGGAGAGAGAACTCGACCCCACCGACTCGTTTACCAGCCTCACCTAGAAGGGAGCTACAACCCCCTGGCTGAAGGCTACAACCCTCAGCACCTCTATGGACCACGTTTCATCAATTTTCACACTAGATCCAAAGCTTCCTTTAGGACACCACTTGCAGGCCACATTTCATCATATTTTCAGACTAGACCCTTTCCATACTTTTAAGCACAAACATACATCACCAACAGATACTTATCAATCCAGACAACACAGATCATATAGCAGTAATTCAGCAGAACAGATCAGATGTTTCATACCCCATGCTTCAGCAAACCCTAGTTTGCATACGCGCTTTTGCTTCACTGATGTCGCGTATATACGCGCTTCCGTCCACATCAACCAGCGTATACATCTGTACAAACTTCACTGCGCATACGCGCTTTTTCTTCAGCGAAGCCGCGTATATACGCGCTTCCTCTGCGGCTAACTAGCGTATGGATCTTCAACCATTACATAGCTACATACTTCTTCAGATCAGATATTCAGTTCAGATTCAACCCTTTATTTCAGACAGATGTTCGCCTCATCACAGATCTAATCACTCCATAAACAGATCTAGTAGATACAAGTACATTTCAGATCTAGATCCCCTTCTTCATCATTGGTGCATCATACATTCAGATTTATCTTCAAGTGTAACCCTTTTCATTCAGATCTACTTCAAAGAGATGTATTCATTCAAGCTCAGACATCTTGCACCCCCGCTTGTCCTTTGCATAATGAATTTCATCTCTTTATATAGGATTATCCTTTTTCAATACCATGAGCCACTTTTTCAATACCATAAGCCAAAACAACATTACTTCCGATGGTATTCATAGAAAGGGTCATTTAGGCGAATCATTACCCAATACAATGGGTCAATACCATGGTGGTTACCCCTGGTTTTGCACTTTTTGAGCACTTTTGCCCATACGCGACTTGGAACGTTGTTTCCCGCGTGCATACGCGACTTCCCCTAGACATATCCGCGTATGCCTTGAAACATACTCTTTTCATCATATAATTAGCACATGCTGAATTTCTTTCTTCATTGCCTTCTGAACATACTGTAGATACATCAGATTTACTACATCAAGAACATATTCTATCAAGCACAACTTCATCAAGTAAGTTGCCATCATCTTCATCAAGAGGGTTGTCATTCAAGGACAACACTCAGCATCATATCACTATTTCACATCAGATTTACATCATTTACCAAGTCCATCAGATCAAGAATAACTTCATCAGGTGGATTGCCATCAAGGACAACACATGTCAACAGTTGCATGTCTTCATCTTCATTCAGTGGGTTGCCATCAGGACAACACTCTACATCATATTTCCAACACATTCACACTAGCAGGTACTTCATTTGATTGAATATTTTCCTGTTGACATGAATTTTTCTTCCTCTTAATTCTCTTATCCTTCTTGTCAGTGCATTCCTTAGTGTTTACTCCATGCATGAAGTGCAATCTATACCAGATTTCTTTTGCAGAGGTTAAATCCATTATCAGCTCAAGGTTATCGTTATGAAGATTGTTATATATCACACATTTTGCCTTGGCATTCCTATGTTGTTCTTTCACCGTGGGTGAGTCTTTGCAATAACCATAACACACAAGCTTCCATACCTCAAGTTCATAGGCCATTAAACCTGTTTTAACCTTATCTCTCCATTCATGAAAGTTTGTTTTATTTAACACAGGTGCATTTTGATAGTCCATGAATCAACCATATCTCCTTCAAGCTATTAAGCTTACACTAAAGGAACACGCTCTGATACCAATTGTTGAACCCTTAGTTAAACTGAGAGGGGGGGGGGGGGTCAATCAGTTTGACACATACATGGACTTTTAAAAATTTTCCCTTAAGAATTATTTACACCTTCATTTCATGATCAACTTAATATGTGAGCAATCTTAAATTGTGAGAAGCAAGTATCAAGTAGATTTGCTTATGTAACAAAATTCTTAATATGTAAGAAAAATGTATTAAGCAGATTAGATAAACCACATCAACACATAGACATCATGCACAGAGACACCAGATATAAGTGGAAACCCATAAAGGGAGAAAACCACATCTTATTATTGTTGTGATGCAAAGGAAAGCTCCAACTCCCTCTCACCACTGTTTTTCTGTAGGCACCAGCCTACAGGAGGCTCCTACCTCAATTCTGCAAGCTACAACTTGCAAGGAGGCTCCAACTCCCATCAATTTTCTGCAGGCACCAACCTACAAGAGGCTCCAACCTCAGTCAGCTACAACTGACAATTTATCAAGCTACAACTTGATGTGGAAGCACCAACTCCCATCTATTTTCTGTAGGCACCAACCTACAGGAGGCTCCAACCTCAGTCAGCTACAACTAACAGTTTATCAAGCTACAACTTGATGTGGAAGCACCAACTCCCATCTATTTTCTGCAGGCACCAACCTACAGGAGGCTCCAACCTCATTCAGCTACAACTGACATCTATCAAGCTACAAATTGATAGGGAAGCTCCAACTTCCTTACTCTTTCAAAAGGAAAACACTTGCTGATTTACCTTGGTTATTAGCTCTATTTTGTACCATCTTCATTGTTCTGCATCAGTATTCATATCTGCCTTATATCATTTTTCCATCTTCTCAGATTCACTATCAGATCCTCCTTCTCTTCTCAGCTCCTCCTTCTTCTCTACCTCACTGCTTCATTTTTGCATTCTTTAAATTTTCACAACATCTTGTTCTGCTCCTCCTTCTTCTTCTCTTCTCTGCCTCAATTCCATACTTAGCATTCTCTATGCTCACTCTCTCTCACCTCTTGCAACTTTCTTATTTTCTTCAACTCTCTTAAACTATTCTGCACACTCTCTTCTTCTCTCACTCTGTTTTCGTCAACCTTCTCCCCTTGGATATTACCCTGTTTTATACAAAATAGCTTCATGGTTGTTTGTATTCTACTGGGAATTCGAAATGGATAGCCATGTCTCTTTGCCTTCTGCCTTCTCATCTCTTTTATCTGCTCATTCAGAAAATATAACTGTAGGTACCAATTTAAAATTACAGTGGGATATTTGTTCTCTTCCAGAGACTTGCGAGTGCATCAAAAAAATATAAATTAAAATTATTGACATTTAATTACAATGAGAACTCCAGCTCACTCATTCAGCCTCTTGGCTAGCAGCGCATTTGTCTTTTCTTTGACTGTGTCTTTGTCCCTTTCGGCTCTGTTTGTTTCCCTATTCAATGTCACAGAGTAACAGCTATCTGTCACATATATGTAACTGTTGACTTTAAATATGGGCAAATTCCAACCCTTTGCACACAGCAAGTGTCTTGTTGATGTGGTGAGTTCCGCAAGTGGAACATACATACACCACGACCTTTTTTTTATGGCCCGATGCGATTCCACACATCGCAATCGTATTATATTAATAATCACCATCCACCTTAAGCCAAGGCCCGTGGGTCCTCAGACCACGCGGCACATTTCAATATAATCGCAACAGTGTTTTATATATATAACAGTGCCTTTTATATATATAACCCAATTTCATTTCTCAGCACAATTATACAGATTTTAATCATACAAACTGCCTTTTAATATGACTTCAATCAACTCTTGGTGTAATAATAAAAAATGTTTGAACATATAAAAACCCCTTTCGGGCCCATGTGCCACATTTTCCGATGCGATATACTATTCCTCCAGCGATTTCCGATTGCGATTGATCGCAATCAAAAAATTCATTAACTTGCTCCGATGCGATTGATATGCTCCACAAATTTCCGATTGCGATTGATCGCAATCGCAAGCTGGCTTGCTCTGATGCGATTGATATGCGGACAAATTTATGATTACGATTGATCGCAATTGCAAGCTGCCTTGCTCCGATGCGATTGATATGCGGACCCGTCCATGTTTTATATGGCAGAGTTTATATGACTATTCCGTCCAGTTTTTCCAATCGTAATCGCAAGTTTCATTAGCCTGTTTCGCTGTGCTTAGATTTTCCGATGCGATGAGATATTTTCTTTGACGCAGAACTTAAGCCTATATAAATCATAGTCTATAAGTCCATCGGGTCTGAACTTCAATCACAATTGCAACTTCATGTTTGCATGTTCCGCTGCTTTGTTTTTCTCTGATGCGATTTGGTCCCACCTTATGGTACTTTGGTTATTTGTTTATCATAAAGCGCTCCACTTATATATATATATATATATATTTATGCTTTGAACCTTTGTTTATATGATCCAGGCTTCATCGTAATCGTAATTTTTTCGTTTATATATGCTCCGACACATATCAATTACGGTTTATAAACCCATCGGGTCCGGGCTTCATTGCAATCGCAATTCTTTGTTTGTATATGTTCCGCTGTCAATTTTTCCTCCGATGCGATTCATACGGGTCCTACCTTATACAGCTTTTCCTTTGATTATTTGTTTAAAAAGCGCTACATATAAAGAGTATATGCTATGGACCTTTATATATATATATATATATATATATATATATATATATATATATATATATATATATGGTGCATCATATGTATCTCACTGCGCATATATATAAGCTTGCTTCTGCTTCGATATTTAGTGAATCTTCCAGCAGGGGTAGTGATTCTCGGAATTTGTTTGTATATATATATATATATATATATATATATATATATATATATATATATACTTTCCGCTTGGGTTAAGATTCCCGGAATAAGGTTTACACATGGTTCCATTCCATAAAAAATGCATCTATGTTCACTGCCTCTGCCTCTATATTTGCTGCCTCTGCCTCTGCTTTCACTGTACATATTTCCTGCTGTTGTTCTTTGCCTATCTTTCCATCTGCTGCCTTCTTTGTCTATCTCTGTATTTGCTGTCTCCATTGCCTTATTGCTGGTTCAGGTACTTCTCCTTTGCCACAGGGTTTATTCAACTCTGTTTATATTGTCCCTCATTTTTTCCTTACTACGCTGCACCTTGAATAGCTCTCCGCTTCTTTGATATCCTCTGCTCCTTGACTGATGTTGCTCCTTACTTCTCTTTTTTCTGCCTCTGCTACCTCTCTGCTGCCTATGTTCCCTGTCTTCTAATTTTCCTTATGGATAGTTTAGGTGCTGCTCCTGTCTTTACCTTTGCCATCAATGCTAACATTTCCAACACAAACTCGCGTGATCGGCCTGTGATTGGCTAGCGGTGGGACCCTCTGACTTCAAACCAAAAACTGAGTTGAATTTGATGAAATTATCGCATACCAATTGGCTTCCATGACGTAAGCCTAAAATCTGCGCGTCGATTGGTCCACGTGTTCTGTTGACATGGCCCGTTCAAAAAAAATAATTCAAAGCTGGCAGTAAAACAAGATTGTTGGTTGAGATTTTAATGATGGTGGTTGCAGGTATTAAGAGGCGGCACGGTGAAGATTGAAGAGGTTGTATGGTGTTACAGAAATTTGATTGCAAGGATGGAGAGCTCCATAGCATACAGGCTACGACCATGACAAAATAAACTTGAATTGCATAGTTTAGTAAAAACAAAATTTAATTCTCAGTGGCGTGAAAGAAACAAAGTGAAATTTACTGGCTTAGCGTTTGACCTTCTTTGCGCTGTGGCAGTTGAAGTTAAAATTCAACAGCCATAACGCAGTTGTTCATAACAAGCAGGAGTTTCCATTGGTTGTAGGCATTGAGGATTTGCTGGTGTTGTCCATGAGAATGAGGCAGTTCGATCGGGCTTACGATTATGAGAAGGTGAGGAGACGGGGTGTCGGGTAGTGGGGTAAACATGTCATTACAATTGTGGGAGATGGAATTTCACACACAGTCAATCACGCAATCAACATGTTATTCAGCAAAAGTAGGTGCAATTACTTCAAGATTCAGGTAATGTAATAGTTGACGGTCATGTATAATTTTTGGGCTTAAAAACAAGTCGAAAGTGCATTGTAAATTTTTTTCCTAGACCACAAATTTGAAGCATGCACCTTGCAAATGCTTGTGTAGTGAAATTTTCTATTTATTCCCCTTTTTCTGTTGATTGAACAAGATCTCGATTATACAATATACAAGGCAAACATGAAGATGCTTATGGATTTTGCAGATATGATGCTGAAGGAGAAGAGCACGGAGTCTGTCCCGTTCATAGGAAACCGAAAAATATCCCTCAACAATGTAGAGCAACTCGAATGTTTAGCAGAGGAGCTCATTAGTGAGCACCGATCAAGGCATTCAAGGCAGATTCTGACCGTAGTACTGAAGCATGTGAACCCTAGCCACTAATGACTCTGCATGCTTAACAACATTACCATTTTGGTCATTCTTAATAATTACTTATGTTTTACCTCACAAAATACAATGAGGGAGGGGAACATAATTGGAATGGCACGACTCTTTGTTTTATTGATACTTTCTTTTTGGTATTGATGGAACAAGTAAGTAATTAAGGGTGTTCCTTAATTGGATTTACAAGTAGTAAATGGCCGTTGGCCTGCGATCAAGTGCGAGATCCAAGCGGAGTTGTGATGTTGCGTGTTTGTATATGTGGGTATTAAATGTAACTATTTAGTGAGTAAGTTGATTTCTGAATTGATGGATTTTTTTATATTGAAAGTTTTGTTTTTGGTTAACTGTAATCAATTTTTCAGACTTACGCTGCCACCGTAATATGAAAAATCCAAGTTGTTATATGTGAAGCCAAACGAGGTCAACATCTGACACTTTGTGGTTGATTTCTAGCCAACATGATCAATTTTTATAGGGGAAAAATCTAGAACTCTTTTCTCCTCATTTATAAATTTGTAATTTTACTTTTCTCTAAGTAATCCTAGCAAAGTTAAGACTAATTTTATGTCAAGAAAAATATTAAAGTTTTTTCCCTTTATTTATAAATTTGTAATCTTACATTTTCATGAACAACCAAAACAAATTCAATGCATGTATGTAATAAAAGTGTGATTTTTGTTCTCTATCACTTTAATATCTTATTGCTTCAAAATTTTGTATGTGGCTATCTCTAAAATGTGAATTGCTACAAGGTAATTTGTCTAAATTGTGCTCTGATTCTCATCACAATCACATGCAAGTTAGATATACTTCTAACTTGTATACACAAATTAAATTTAAAATTAAAATATGATTACTAAAAATAAAATATCTATCATCATGGCTAAATAAATTAATTTTCAAAAAAGAAACCACATCCAACTTAATTAAAAAATAGAATAATTTAGATAAGTAGGATCAAGCTTTCCTCAAGCCTAAGATATCGAAAAACCTACCAGCTGAATATACTAATAAATACAACTTATTTACAAATATCTAATAAGAGATTAAAAATACCATAAATCCCCAACTTATATAACTGTATTGCGATTAGCTTATATTCTGGAGGTCGCAATGCTATTTCACACCATCGCCATTATATTTGACATACTCTCTAGTAAATATGAATTATATAAATAAATTCAAAGTAAATTAGTATAGATTTTTTTTAAGTACGGATGTGCCATAAGTTTAGTTGGATCAAATTTCTTCAAGTGAAATGTATTTTAAGTGCAAAATATAGTCTATTATTTTTCATTGTTTAAATTGTATTTGTGAATGCTAAATAAAGTATATATAGACTGAATTAAATTTTAACCATAAAAAGTTCGCCAACTTAGACAACCACACAAGGATGGTTCGTTAGCGTATTAAGACGAAAGAGGATGATGAAGCTTTTGCATGGATCCCAGACCCTGGCCTGGCTCAGGCAAGGGAGAATCTCTTCATTCGGGCTATTGACTTGCACTGGAAAACTAAAACAATGTTGGGCCTCGCCATGCATGCTTAAGTGGAAAGAAATAGTGCTTTGGAGAAAGATTAATGGACTCACTGAAAAATTTAGGCTTTATGTCGGGGCGGTCCACTGGTGACACTTTGTAACAAAAGAGTCATCGCATTAATATTTGTTGAGGAAAAGGATGGCTAGCACTGAAGCCATGCCAATTGTGAAGGGACAAGCCGCGGGTGCCACGACGAGCTGACGTGCCTATGTTGCCATCAATGGAAGTAGCACCCTAGAGTGACCCATAAGCCTTGAAGTCAACCTGACGGAGGACACACCCTAGTCTTCTTCTTTGTCACCAGCTCCTCTCAGGATTTTTCATGGGGTTCTTTAGTCTCTTTATTATCGACTTCTACATTTACTATGTTTATGTTTCTCGGCCCACAAGGGCCCTCACTCTAACCGAGGCTAGGTAGACCATCAGTATGAGGCTAGAATGTCCCTCAAATTTTGTAACAGATTTTTTCCCCTTCTAAAATTCACCATTAAGAACTATTCTAGGGGATTTTGGTCTCTGTTTTGACCTCAGGCCAACATGTACTGTACAAATGTATACACCAGCTGCTCCAAAAATTAGTCATGACTAAATATTTTTGGTTCAGGGGTGTTGAAGCATGTTTCTCAGACCAACTCTTTATGGATGTAAATAATCTTCTGTTTTTGTGATAGTAGAACTATCTTATTTACAAAAAAAAAAAAAAATAACCATAAAACTTAATATTTTTATATTCGTTTTTTTATTATTATAACCGATATTATTTTTCTATTTATAACAAAATTTTTATTTTAAAATAGAACAAAGAGAAAAACTTACACATCTGTTCATATTAGACTATAGAATAAACCTCTAACCTCAATAAATTTTAAAAATTCCAATCAATAAACATTTAGTTTTTCCTCATATTAGAAATATGGAATGACTACACCAAATTTTCCATTGAAAGCGCTTGTTTTTTCAAGCGAGTGGTATAAATTTACAATGCTTAAAAAGCACCAAGTCATATATATTTTTAAAATATATCATGTTTGGGTTCTTTTATTTATTTATTAAGGTTGATTTTTATGTTGATTGTAAGGAATATTTCAAAGTTTAATAGATGAGTGAAGTTACATATTTTATTCCATTGATTATATTTAGAAATTCACAATCAAAATATAATCATTATAAATTCAACTAGTCCATGCAAAAGTTAAAATCAAAATAGACAGAATAAGAACATTTCCTTACCACCTAAATAACATCCCAAAATATATATCATATTTAACGAAAAAAATGTTGAAGATAATGGAGAAACTTAATTAGAGACAGTCGGTTCACCAGAACCTTAGATTAGGAGTTTGTCCCTATTTCTTAGGTATTTGTTCTAACTTCCCTATTAGCATGTAAGATATATATTGATTTCATCGGAATGAGAATGTAGAGTGACCCACGGACGCAGTCCCTCCTAGTGTAGTCTCTCAGAGTAGAGCTAACCAATATTGCTTTAATTAATTTGATCCTACCATTTTTATCATGGTATCAAATCTTCATGGCTGAATCAAAGCCAAAGTGCTTTGATCCCTGTGAGTGTCTAGCTGGTAGAAGAGAAGCCCCTGGTGGCCTGAGTGAGGCTGAGTAAGGTTGTTTTATTTTTTGGATGAAACGTTGATCAACGCGTTTGTTGGCGGCACATAAGCAATGATTAATGTGGATCCATGCCAGAGAACAACATTGATCTCTGAAATCAACGTGAAGTCGATTGGAAAAGGAACGTCCATTTTTCTTTTCCTTAAGGGGATTTTTCCCAGCACGACATCTAGATGATTGTGGAGTGTCGATTGAGACAATGAGCTCATGAAATAAGACCCATTGTGCTCCTGTTGAAGGTGCCAGAGTGCTCATGTTGGTGGAGCTAGAGAGCTCATGATGAGGAGTGTCGTTGAGATCAGAGTGGCTGAGGAGCACCGTTGAGCCAAAGAGCTCGTATTGTGGAGCGCACTAGAGCCAGAGTGCTTGTGTTATGGAGTGCCTATTGAGTCAGAGAACTAGTGCCTCTAGAGCTAGAGAGCTCGTGTGCCTGAAGATCTAGTGATATTGTGCCAAAGAAGCCGATGAACAGTGGTAGCAGAGGTAGTAGCAGATCATTGGTAAATTGTGAGGATCGCTTAAAGCATGACCCGTGAGAGAGGATCCCGTGAGATCGCAAAAGAAGAGGCCGTGGTAGAGGAGCCCGTGAGACCATGGTGTAGTGCGTAGAGCAGCCTACTAGAGTGGTCGAAGATTAGGTAGATCTGTTTCTTGACATTGTTTTATTGTGGATCCAGAGTAGATCCATTTTTTTTTCAATTGCTAGAGGTCATTTTTTTTTAAGTATCAAGATGAATAATCTAATAGAGATATACTTGAAGGACAGAAATAAGCTCGACGGTTTCATTTATTCTAATTGGAAATTCCAGTTGTAGACTATGTGGAAGGAAATAGAATATGAGGGATCATGACTGACGATAAAGTGAGACTTACAGTTGCAGGAGGTGCAATAGCTGCGACAGTGCAAGAGCGAGAGAAGACGGAGAACAAGGAAAAAATGATGTTGAAAATGGTAGTTACAGACTACATTATCCCACACATCAGAGATTGCAAGTCAGCAAACGAGATCTAGACAAATCTCAAAGATCTATACGAAATCAGAAATACAAATCACCTATTATTCCTGAAAAGCAAGATTCTCTCCATTAATATGGAGGAGAATGAAATAGTAGTTGTGTTCATCTCTCCCGTCAAGCACCTCAAAGACAAGCTTGGTGACATAGGAGAGGCAGTACTAATATTGATATGGTAAAAATTAATATGAATGGTATGACTGACAACTATTATATGTTTATCACAGGCTTGAATGCAAGAGAGAAAGCCCCCAAATTTGAATATTTTATAGGGGTCCTAATGCAAGATGAGGAGAGGAAAATGATCCTAAAACTCCAGAATTCGGATCTTGCTTTAATGGTGAAG
Organism: Pinus albicaulis; assembly: GCA_034641835.2. Taxonomy (NCBI): domain Eukaryota; kingdom Viridiplantae; phylum Streptophyta; class Pinopsida; order Pinales; family Pinaceae; genus Pinus; species Pinus albicaulis. The sequence goes on from CM076583.1 coordinate 1,017,945,279, forward strand.
AAGAAGCCCTTCAAAGGGAAGGCAAATGGAGGACAGAGAGGTGGAGGTACAACATAAAAAAGGCCGAATCCATCTCAAGGTATGCTATCAAATAGGAATGATTCACCATTAAAATGTTTCTATTGTGGTAAAATTGGTCATATAGCTAAACACTGTCGATAAGAAGTTTGATGAAGGTCTGCAGAGATATAAGAGACATGAAAGAAACTTTGATGATGATGACCATAACCATGACCTCAGAATGTTTATGGTTGATTCTGAGGAGAAGGATGAAGCTGATACATGGTATTTGGATTCAGGAGCGTCCACCCACATGACGGGTAACATACAATGGATTGAAGACTTCAAACAAACCAACACTGGAGAAAAAATCTACCTTGGCGACGATATAGGGTACCAGATCAAAAGACATGGTATTGTTCATGTAATTTTTCCTGACGGAAATATTAGGCACATTCAAAACATGATATATGTACCCGAAATCAATAATAATCTGATTTTTGTTTCAATGATAACAGATCAAAACCTTAAGGGATATTTTTTTAAATCATATTGTGTTGCTAATGATTTGCTGGATAGTATGAAGACAATTGCAACATGGATTCTTGCGGGCGGTCTTTACAAGTTGAATGTGAGAAGTGTGCCACATCAAGCTTTGACATCATCAGGTATGTCTACAGAAGATTTATGGCATTACAGATTTAGCCATATTAATTTCAATGATTTGCTGCTACTTCAGAAGAAAGTTATGGTCAATGGTCTCCATGATTTAAAGCATATTGATGTTGATTGCGAAGCATGTGCTCTTGGGAAGATGCACAGAGATGAGTTTCCTGTAAATGTAAATAGAAAAAAGAGAGATATACTAGAGTTAGTCCACACTGATTTATGTGGGCCTATGCAATCAAGATCATTAGGAGGTGCTTATTATTTCTTTTATTTTTTGATGGATATAAAAGATTTACGTGGATATATTTTCTCAACAAAAAGAGTCATACTTTTGAATATTTCAAGTAGTTTATAAGCATGATTGAGAAGCAGACATGTAAATTCATCAAGATTCTCCACTCGGATCAAGGGGGAGAGTACATGAAGGATGAAGCAGACATGTAAATTCATCAAGATTCTCCACTCGGATCAAGGAGGAGAGTACATGAAGGATGATTTTAGTAAATATTGCAAAGACTGTGGAATACTGTAGCAGTTTACACTACCCCACACTCCTCAATAGAACAGGGTCATAGAGAGGAAAAACAGAACCCTTGTGGAGTGTGCTCGAAGCATGTTGAAAGGTAAGAATATTTATAATGGTTTTTGGGATGAAGCGATAAACACTGTAGTGTAATTGAAAAACAGGAGTCCAACAAAGAGCCTTGAATTTAAAACTCCATTTGAATCCTTATTAGGATTTAATCTTGTAGTTAAACATTTAAGAATTTTTTCATCCAAAGCCTTTGCTCATGTATCAAAGGAGGATAGAAATAAACTGGATTCAAAGGCCATCAAATGCACTTTTGTTGGGTATTGTCTAAATTTAAAGCTTACAATTTTTTTGATCCCTCTACTCATAAAGTTCTTGTGAGTAGAGATGTAGTTTTTCATGAATAGGTTAATGATGGAAACAACAATAAAAACAATGAAGAACGAGACATTCATTTATTGATGGAAGAAGGGAGTGGTGAAATAGTGGAAAACCGTGAGGAACAACAGAAAAAGGAAGAAGAATAAAGTACATATACTGTCATCGAACCAAGTCCATCAAGGGATAATCAGAACAATTTTGATGCCACTCCAACACTCACGAGATCAGGTAGGAAAACACAACTGCCAACAAGATATAGGGAGAATGTTTTTATAACTAGCATGTTAAATGTTGTTGAACCCTCTAGTTATAAAGAAGCCAGTCAATATAATGAATGGAGGGAAACCATGGAAGAGGAACATGAATCAATTCTTAAAAGAAAAACTTGGGAGTTAGTTGAATTACATGAGTGCAAACAAACCATAGGTTGAAAATGGCTATACAAGTCCAAATATAAAGCAGATGGGAGCATAGATAAATATAAAGCTAGGCTGGTTGCAAAAGGACATTCGTAGAAAGAAGGTATAGACTATGAGGAAACCTTCACCCCTATAGCTAAACTTAATACAATTAGAATGTTAATTTCCTTAGCTACTAAACATCACTGGATAATGCACTAGCTAGATGCTAAATCTGCTTTCTTAAATGGGGAGCTGAAAGAGAATGTTTATTTAGAGCAACTCGAGGGATTTGTTAAACAGGGAAAATAACATTTAGTTTGTAGATTAAAGAAAGCTTTATATGGACTAAAATAGGCTCCTAGTTCATGGTACAATAAAATTGATTCATTTTTCTTGGATCACAGTTATAAAAGAAGCAAAAATGACCCCAATATCTATACTATGTTTGATGAAAAGGGGCGAATTGTTTTTATTTTTTTATATGTAGGCGATCTTATCATTAGAGGAAATGCATATAAACTCATTAAAGAAATCAAAGAGCATATGTCACAAATGTTTGAGATGAAAGACATCAGTGAGCTTTGCTATTGTTTAGGTCTTGAGATCTAGAGAGATTCAGGACAAAATTTTCTAGCACAGAGAAGGTATGTCAGGAGTCTACTGAAATTTTTTAATATGGATTAGTGTAATGTTGCTGCAGTGTCGTTACAACAGAATACCAAACTTCAATGTGATGACAGTTCTAAGGAGGCAGATGCAGCATTGTACAGATAGTGGGTTGGGAGTTTAATCTACTTGACCACTACTAGAACTTATGCAGTCAGTGCATTGAGCCAATTTATGTCCAAGCCACTTGAGAGCCATTGGATTGTAGAAAAAGGTGTCTTAAGGTATCTAAAAGGAACCTTAGACTATGGAATTAAATACACTGATTATTGTGATGTCAAATTGACATGTTTTTTAGACTCCGATTGGGCTAGAAATGTAGATGGAAGGATAACCATAACAGGTTATGGATTTAGAATTGGGTCTGGGGTAATTACATGGAGCCGTAAAAATCAGAACACAATTTCCTTGTCTTCAGTGGAAGCTAAGTACCAACCGATGTGTGTACTGACTTGTGAGGCAGTTTGGTTGAGGTGACTTCTCCAAGATGCAGGAGAAGAACAAAAAGATGCAACAGTTATCATATGTGATAACTAGAGCTCCACCAAACTTGCAAACAATATCATGTTTCATAAAAACACTAAGCACATTGATACACAATTTCACTTCTTCAAGGAGAAAGTTTGGTCAAAAGAAATTAGTTTTGAATAATGTAATACTTGTGATAATGTTACCAATATTTTTACTAAGCCTCTTGGTAGAGTTAAATTTGAAATGTTTAGGGAAATATTAGGAATATTTGTGAACCCTTTCTCCATTAACGGGGAGTGTTAAAGATAATGGAGAAACTTAATTAGGGAGAGTTGGTTCACGAGAACCTTATATTAGGAGTTTGTTCCTATTTCTTAGATATTGGTTATAACTTCCATATTTACATGAAAGCTATATCTTTATTGCATTGTAATGAGAAAGAAAAGAGACCTGTGGACGAAGTCCCTCCTATTGTAGTCTCTCAGAGGAGAGCCAACCAATATTGCTTTAATTAATTGATCCTGGCATTTTTATCAAAAAAAGTCTGTATTGTAATATTTCTCCTGTTCAGAGTCAAAGGATTCTCGTATTTTCGCACTCTACTTTCCATTTTAAAGGGTGGATCAGTATTTTCACACCTGAAATCCAGTATAGCAGTGAGGTTCGATAGCCATCTCACCAAGTAAAACTATATTTGGCCCGACTCTGCTACTTTTTGTTAGTTGTGCCCACTGAAAATATTTGGCCTTTAAAAGCCTAAGGTACCAATTTCCTGTCACAAAAAAGTCAAGAATGTGTGTGCCCACTCCCAAAACACCACTGATTTATTGTGACACAAAAACCAAATGGATTATTCATGTCTATAGACATGTAAGAGGGACAAGCTTATTTCCTAGACTATCTACCATTTAATGTGGTGTGGCATATACTACCCACTGTTAGATTTAAACGACTTTAAATCTAACGATAATCAGTATATGCCACACTGCATTAAATGACATATAAACCAAGAAATAAAGCTCACCATGTAAGAGAAAGCTTATTGTTAAACAAAATTCCATGGAATTTTTCAGAAACTGTGGACAGACATACAAAGGTCTTTCACGAAAATTAAGTTTTCAACAACAACAAAATCCACAAAATCAAAGTTTTAGATGTTATTACTTAAAAAAATCTTAGAATAAACAAATTCAAAATACTTAGCTACTAAATTAAAAAAGGCAGCGTAGGTGTTAGATTGAAGTAAAATATGTTTGGTGGGATATTTATGGATGTTATATCGTTTTCAAAAGAACATGTGTCTACATTTCTTCACCTCTTTTGAGACGGGAAAAGATTCACATGGTGATGATCATAACTTCGATGTGGCTGTAATATTGTGTTTTAGCTTGTTTTTTTTTCAATGACGTGGGCTGTATTGTATTTGGCGTGTTTTTTTCAATGTTGAAATAACGCACACACCATACGATTAGGATAATTTAAAATATTATATTGTGTTTATGTTTGTGGAATTTTTTATATTATATAAATTTTTAAATAAACTTTAGACACAGAATATGTTTCTTGAAATAGGTATGAAATAGGTATGTTTTTATTGGAAATTAAATTTTAATTAAAATGCTTTAATTTATATTGGAAAAAAAAAGAAATGAAAAAGTGTTGAAAGTTGTGATTGTAATTTTTAGTAAATTGTTATGATAAATAGTTAATGTTTAAAAATAAATAAAATAATATAAATAATAAAGTTATAGTAAGAATGGTTAGAATAAGTGAAGACGTTAGAAGATGCAAATTTTAGCTAAATTATTTGAAATATAAAAATTTATCATTTCTCAAAATTATTAATAATATTAAACAAATTATTATATCTAAATTTAAAGAAAATCTATTATATCATCAAGAATTAAAAGATAAAAGTTGAGATACTATTAAAATCACAATTTCAAAAAAACATTATTTTTTAGAATTTTGGCTTATGTGATCCATTTTAAAATTGTATAGAATTTTTTCGGTAATAATCACATTTAAATGAACTTTGTCGAGGCTTTTCAAACTAACTAGTGTGGTTTACCTAGTCTTGATGATGAACCACACTGGTTCGAAAAGCGTCAACAAAATTCATTTGAATACCGAAAATTTTTTATACAACATTATTTTTTTTTAAGTAAATTATAAAAAAAATCTAAATAATTTTTTATTTAAAGAAAAATTTAACTAATTCTAATTTTAAAAAACATTAATTAATTATTATTTCAAAAACTATTTAATAGTTAAAATAAATTTTATATTTTTAATATATATATTTTGCTATGATATAATTAAATATAAAATTATAATATTTAATAAATTATGTTAATATATTTTGAGAAACAATGATAACAATAAGGATAATTATAAATAAAATTAACACATTAAAATTTATATATAGCGAAGATATAAGTAAATATAAAAGTCTACAGTAAATTAGAATAACATTTATAAAATTGTTAAATTAATGTAATTTATCTTATTTTGATATTTTAATTATATGAGATTTTTAAATCAATATAATTTATCTAATTTATTTTAATGAAATAATTATATTTATGAATGTATAATTTAAATGATTTATTATGACTTTTAAATATGATTCGTTTATTTTATAGATCATTAATTGTTTATATATATTTAAATATAACCTTTAAACGAGGAATTGTCTGATGTTGAAGGACGAAGCATGCCTATCTCGAAAGGAAACATCCGATGGTTTGTGCGAGAACAAGAATCTTAAATCCCATGGTGGAATTGCCACTTCATGGACGATTTTGAAAAGCTTAACAAATTGCATTATACGAAGTTAATGAGATCCGTTACAGCTTGAGGATTATATGAACAAATATTTTGTAGGCCAGTTCATTTTTTTTCCAGAGGGAGAAAAACACTAATATATGTTAGTATATTTGTTCATACATTTCTTTCTCAGCTGTGCTACAGCAAGAAAACATCAAGACATCATTGCCACATGTAACCGGTACATCATTCTTGAGAAAGAAAAAGGTTCACAGTAAAGTGGCAAGTGGAATTTCAGAGAGGAGAGATCTCATAACGTATATACCTCAGCAGAAACTGTGTAGTCTGCACCCCTGTATAATACAAAAAAACAAAAACAGATCATTATAAGAGGGCACTATTTAGATGAAATGGTAAACATCGTTGACCAAACCTGTAAACATCGTTGACCAAGACTTTTGATGAGCATCAACGCGTTCAGTCTGCCATGAAGATCTTCTGGCTTGCTTGATAAAATGTATAGTGATTCGTCGGGCTTGCTTGATAGAGTTTTTAGGTACACAGGCTCGCTTGCAGGTCGAGAGGAGTCCAAAAAAGAAGAGTGGAACTATATATCAGCTGCAGGTACATTTGTATAAAAAAACTCCATATCAGGGCAGAGCAACAGAATTACAGAATTTTGCCATATTAGAGAACCATCTCTGTAATTTAAGGCCAGTCCATCTTATGCGATGGAGATTTTCCTACGGCATCAAACTGCAAACTTGCACTGGCATGTGATCGAAGAAAACTATTTTTTAGTTCTGTATAAACCCATTTTATCGCATACGTACACAACATTTTTAAAATAAAATATTTACTTAAAAGTGGAAAGAACTTAAAAGTATAGTGTTGCAACATATTTTTTGATCGAGAGGTTGTTTATCTGCGCGAGAGTTTATTTTTTAATCGAGAGGTTGTTTATCTGTGTGACAGTTTGTGGGTCTAATTTGGTTCATTTCCATTTTTCTTTGGCTCTCTATGTCGATAGGTTTAATGTACTGGATTATTGTCAAGGTCAGATAAATCGGATCCTTCATTTTTAACGGGAATCACACCTTCATAGATCGATCTACCAAAAAATTATAAGATGAATTGGATGACCTTTTAAGAAGCTCTTTTTCTAAGAAATGACAAGCTCCCAAAATGACAAAGAAAGAAAACAAAGGAAATTTATTTTCTTAATGTGTACCTTCCTTATTGTGATTTATGCATGCTTTGAGCTAATCTTTAGTAGATTTTATGATGTATAAATATATGAGTTTGACTTCAAACGCTGTCAAACTAGTTATTAAAATCTTGTAAAGCATATATTTATGTTTTATGATTAATATATTTGATGCATATTCGTAAATTAGTGCAGAAAATTTTTAGCTAGTTCTTGATGCATATAGGTAAATTTACAGTCACACTCTCGTACTATAAAATCTTCACTTGTTTGTTTAGTATTTTTTTTTCTTTCATGTCCATCTTGATGGTTGTTCAATTTATGGATAATTATTGTATTTTGTTAGAGTATTGTAAACAGTTGGAGCTGGATTTTTGAATAATTGAATAATTACTTTTTAGTTCGGCGCTGTTCTACTGAATAATGGGGTAGGGAAGAATAGGTTTTCCTGTTCTTTCCATATGTGAAAGGCATGTGATAAGAATTGAGGTGATAATTATTAGGGTCACTAGAGTTCTCTCATTTTACAAAATTGTTATAATCCTTTGTAGACACATCTTTCAAACTATTTAGAATTTTCTTTGTATTGATTAAAGTTTTCTATACCTAGATGAAGTGATCTAGAAGAAATATGAAGGAATTGTAACAAAAGTACCTTTGATTTCGAAGGTAGAAAATCACAATCTATTTCTTTATTTAAGAGGCGTTCATGTTGGCATAATCATACAAGGTATTTAACTTGAACATATGCCTCGTGATTTCTAGGGCTCATGGAAGAAATATTGCATTAAGATTTCATTATAGCACAATCCTTACCTTTCATTGATATTTTTTTTTTTCAACAATTGTCAAAGAAGTATTAATTAGTGTTATATGCTATTTCATTAAGGTATTTCCTCAATAATTTGTATAAGTGTGTTTATGAGATTTTGGATAGATGGTCATTGGGTGCATTGTTAAGGCACTTCTCCCAACCTTACAAAAAAAATATTGAATAAATATAAATATGATTATACTTATAAGGCTAAATGTCAACATGATGTAAACTTCAATTTAGTTACATTGATTAGGTTTTAGAGAATATTTTTTGGTACCTCACAAGGTAAGGAGAAGAAGTATTGTTAATAATTGAAATGATATTTAAAATGATATTTAATTTGTTCATTATAACATGGTTTAATTATGATTATTAAGAAGCAAATGGTATTTATAATTAATATAGGAAGAGTGGATTTTTTTGTTTAGATCTAGGTGAATTAAATATTTTTCATTAGAACCTAATAAGAAAGAGATAGTGTTACTTAAAATTACATTTGAAAATAATAAAATAACACTTATATTAACAAATTAAAAATAATAATAACTAAAAGAAATTAATGTATTCTATAAATAAAATACTTCAATTTCTACCTTAATTGTAAGTCAACTTTATATACAAAGATGAAATAATTGAAAGTGAAAAATAATTAATTTACTTTTTAGCATGGAGGGTATGGACGAGATATGTAATTTCTTCACTATTTAATATGGAGTTTCCAAAAAAAGAATAATGTATTGTTAATATTACATGATGTGTAATTCATTTTATTTTTAATTTACATGTAATATATAAAACAAATATTTATTAATAACAAAAAAATTGTTTTACTACCATAAATAAAATATTGGAATATCCATATTAAATAACGTAATTTTAAATCAACTTTATAAAAAGAAAAATAAAATAATTTAAACAAAAATATTATTACAAATTTTCCTTTATTATATATAATATTTTAAAAATATTAATAATAGTCAACTTTAATATGGATTATAAATCAAATATTTTAAGGTGCATATTGAGTAAAATATTTTTATAACAATCATATGGGAGTGGGAGAATTTTGATTTCACTAATAGGTTGTAACCACTGCCTTAGTGGGTGACAAATTTGTTAAGATGTTGTTAAGAAGTAGACATTATTGTTGTTTTATTTTATTAAAAAGAATATTTGAAAAAGAAAATTAATTTTTGTTTTGAAATAAAAGATTACTTGTGAAATTAGTTTCATAAGTAAAGACTGGTGGTACAATTAAATTCAAGATTAGGATTTAGTTGAACAAAAAAAAAGTTCCACAGTTACCCAAAGAAACTCTGAAATATATAGGAGATTTTCAGGAGCTTTGGGGGTTTTGTTGGAGAACTGAGAAATGAATGGTCATCTTGAGAAGTAAATCCCTGTAGGGAAATTTACAGTGAAGACCTTTCAATGGGATTAGAAAGTTGGACCGGATTGTCTCGAAATTTTCTTCCAGATTTTTGTCTTGGAGCTCGGGGGAGAGTTGGAGGACGTGATTGCCCCATTCGTGGAAGGGAAGAAATCACACATCAGTTAGAAAATATTATACAGATGAGTAGAAATATGTTGTTTCTTATATTAGTAGTCTTTTTTGGTTATCGGTTCCTAAATAACCATACTAGAAAAAAATCACTGTAGAATTGAATGTTTACTGGAGTTAATAATTATAATAGGAGAACTTCGAGGTATGAAGAAAGCTAGAGAAAAAATATTATTTAGTAGGCAAATAATAATATTTCTTGTTCTTATTTCCTCTCTGTGCAATTATTTAAGTTTTGTTTTCTTCTTATTAAATGGAGTAATCTAGGGTTAGTAAGGAATGTTAACAGAACCTCTGCGACCAGAATCTTACTTGTTCATCTTTATCCTATGATAATACATGGAACTTGAAGTGGTTTGGTCACTTACTGTTAGTGTTAATGTTCTTCTTTTATGTCTTTAGTATACTTGAAAACAATGAAAAGAAGCTAGAAAACCAGTAAAGAGAATAATGAAATACCACAGGTGTACATTAATAGAAATAATTGAGATGTAACACAACCTACAGGGTAAAGAAAGACTGTGGAAATTACTTTCTTAACATTACCAAGACAGAAGCTAAATAGAAAAGCATGCAAAGGAGAAATCATTGATAAGTGCGCTAACGAAGTTGAACATCCATGCATGAAAGTAAATGCAACCATAATATAAATACTGTATATAGAATTTCCGACAATAGGAACACAAAATGTGAGATGAATATTTAATCAATAACTGTGTAGAAAAGAACAACAAAGACTGTATAATAATCTTCAGAGAAATTTTTTTCGACATGGTAAAGTATAGATATATATTATATGCATCAAAACTCCATATATCACAAGAGTTTACTCATTAGAAAAAAAAAGACAATATAGTATCAGTCAGTTGTGTGGGTGTAAAACCCTGACCCTCTGGAGCAATAGTCTATTGCAATCGAAGGAATGTATCATTACAAGTATAGTTCTTTAAATAAAACTATCATAGTTAACTATTTATACAGAATGAGGCCCGTGGCCTAAACCAGAGAAAATAACCCTTACGCTCATGAGATATAGGGTAATACTTAAATAAAACAAATATCAACCCCAACGAACAATAGCTTCAAGGGAAGAGATAGCCATAATCTAAGACTTCAAGGTTGCCACTCAAGAGCTTTAAGAGATAACTATCCATGGCCGAAAACTAAACCAGTTGATTGCTGACTTAGTGTTGAACCCAATAATTTATGGAGGTACCTGTGAACGAAACGAGAACCTGTTTAGAGCTGGAAGCCTGGGATTAGGCTCGTACTCCGGGCAGAAAATCTGAAAAGAATTTTAGAGACAGAAGTCACAATACCTGTAGCAAGGACAACAGAGGTGATTATGGTCACGAAGGCAAGGAAATACAACATATTTCTGAAATAATAAATCTCGAAATTCTGCGAGTAAAGAAACTTGCCTGAAGAGTATGAGTCAAAAAAGGGTGTGCCAAAGCCGATTTGTAGAGAAACTGATAATTACAGAAAACACCATGCATAATACCAACGAAAAAAAAAATTAAACTCAGAGACCATATGTGTAATCAGAAGCAAACTAAGAATTTTTAGTCGGCATTAGTGCTGGTCATAGATCAGAACCAAAAGGGCTAACATCAGCAGCTTACCAGTAATAAGGCCGGGCATTCTCTGCCGAGCAGATGCTTTTTAGCACTGTGTTGCATTGAGCCGAAAAGGCCAAAGGAATCAAGCCAGTGGAGAAACCCTGGAGCTGCAGAGAAGCAACCCAAAACCTCGAACGAATGAATGGAAGAGGAGAAACAGTTACAAAGGATAGTCATTAGATAACCCTAATGCATGCTCACCATTCGATCAAATCCAAAATGACAGTTGATGAGATGCCAAATGCCAAACAAGCCGGATAATGCAGGCAAGCTGTGGAAGGGTCAAGAAATACAATTTGTAAATACCCTTTGTACATTGAAAATCCAATGATATTAATTGCCATGATGATGTCCATTAAAATAATCATGTGGGCATGATGCAATCGCATCGAATTTATATTGAAGAAATTATAAAACCAATGTTTGTGTAAGTTAAATGTCAAGGTTTTATAAAACTATAGTATAGTACCCAGATTACATTGCGTGTGCATATATATTGATAGTACCATAGCAATAATATCTGGGAGAAATAAATTCAAAACCCAAGCCTCGAAAATGTAATGAATTGATATTTGATGCAATGGTAATTTCCATAAGGTCCGTGCTTGGTTAATATAGTTAATGACTCACGGATAAACAGTAAATGCATACAATAAATAATTTATTATTATTAATTTTTTTTTTTTAATTTATTTTAACATGGTTGGATTGACATGTTACAAGTGGTATCAGAGCAGCGTTACAATGCTGGGACCCTATGGGTCAACTAACGTCAAATTGTGTGTTTAATAATGCACAGTTAGATGGAAAGGTTAACAGGACAAATGAGAAGGACACCCTTACAGCAACCACCTTGAAATGATGAGGAGACCCAACCCAAACAGAAAAGGAATTCTGAAATGTGGGTTCAGTTGGGGGTGGAACAACATGAACAGGCTAGCAGGCTGTTAGAAGAGCAACAACATCAAATCAAAATATTGTTAACAACGGTGCAAAAGTTGCAAGAAGAAATGGAAAGAGTACGAAATGAGAATGCAAGGTTGATGCAGGAGAAGGAGAGAATTTTGAAGAGTCTCTCAAATAAACAAAACCAAAGAATCGAGAAGCCTAGTACTGATAGAGAATCTAAGGAAGGAAGTGAATAGCAAACGGGAGACCATGATATAGGCCGAAAAGAAAGAAGTGTCTCTCAGCGAAGTAATAAAAATAAAAATTTCAATGAAGCCGAATCTGATAATTAGACAGAACAGAAGGAAAGTCAAAAGTAGAAGATAGAGCTGCATGGTGAATTTAGAAAGATAAAGCCACCCACATTTGATGGAGTGGAAGAAGAGGTAGCTGAGGTGTGGTTGATTAATATGAACAAGTATTTTCAAGTATACAATTATAACAGTAAACTTAAGGCCTGGTTAGCTATTTACCAGTTAAGAGAGAAAGCCACCTTGTGGTGGGAAGAAGTGAAAAACATTCGCAGAATAGAAGATCAAGATGTAACGTGGGATAGGTTTCAACAGTATTTTAAATATAAGTACCTGACAGAGTGCTTTTATGATGAAAAAGCTCAAGAATTCCATGATTTTAAACTCAGAAAACTGATTATGGATGAGTTTATCACTAATTTTACTTCATTACTATGTTACGTACCTTGCTTAAGGGATGAAAAAGCTAAAGTACAAAGGCTCCTGAGAAGTTACCCACTCATATGAAGGAATGCATAGAATTTGTAAATCCCAAAAAAATGGATGAGGCCATTAGAAAGGCCATAATGTGCTATCAACAAGCTAAAGCTAAGACAGATCAAGGAAAAGGATGGCATCCAAAGAAAGAAAGAAAGAGTAGTGCTGGTTTTAAAAGAGGGAAAACAAGTAATTTTAAAAGCACAGCAAAGAGCTCAGTCAGTAGGTAGTTTGGTAAGAACCACCAGAGGGTAAGGTGGCCTATAGAAGATAAAACCATTGAAGCTTCTAGTAAACCGGAGCAACCTAAAAACCAGAAGCCACCTCTACAGTGCTGGGGTTGTGGAGAGGCACACTATTACCGAAGCTACCCACAACAGGGTAGAAATGAAACGGTAGCCAATCTGCAGGAAGCCTCAACAGTGGGAGATGTTGCTCGAAATATATCCAGAATTAATGCATCATTGGAGGATCGACAAGCTCATTACCAACCTACCATGATTGAACTAGAAGGTAAACTTTTATCTCAAACTGTTTCTGTTTTGGTAGATCCGGGAGCATGTTTAAGCTATATAAGTCCTAAATTAGTAGAGATTTGTAAATTACAAAGTCAAAAATTTAGGAAATCATGGTTAGTCCAGTTGGCTACTAGAGCTAAGAGAAAATTTAGTGCCAAAATACCAAATTGTGCACTACAAATCGATGGACAGCAACTAACTGTGGATTTGAATATTTTTCCCTTGGGATCTTATGATGTGCTGCTTGGTATGGATTGGTTGGAAAAGCATTGGACTCTAGTATATTGCAAAGAGAATGTTATCTACTACAGAAATCAGGATGGCACCCATCAGGAAATTCAAGGAATAAAGAAACCGGTACAGTTGCGCCCAATTACAGCTTCCCAGATGGGTAAATGCATGAGCAAGGTATGTCAAATGTATGCTATACAAGTGGGTTTTTATAATTCTAAAGAAAAATATCCTATGCTGGAAAATATACCTATAGTGCAGGAATTCAAGGATGTATTTCTAGAAGAAATACCAGGATTTCCACCCAGAACGGATATAGACTTTACAATTGAATTGCTACCAGGAGCATCACCGATTTCAAGAGCACCCTATCGAATGAGTGTGCCAGAATTAACTGAGTTAAAAATGGAGCTTCAAGAATTATTAGACAAGGGATATATACGACCAAGTGTATCTCCCTGGGGAGCACCTATATTGTTCGTTAAAAAGAAGGACAAAACCATGCGTATGTGCATGGATTACCGTCAATTAAACAAATTAACCGTCAAGAACAGATATTCCACACCATGAATTGATGATCTGTTTGACCAGGTAAGAGGAGCTACTGTATTTTCAAAAATTGATTTGAGATCAGGTTATCATCAAATCTGGATCAAAGATGAATATATACACAAAACTGCTTTTCGTACAAGATATGGTCACTATGAATTCGTGGTGCTACCTTTCGAGCTGACTAATACACTAGCCACTTTTATGAGACTGATGCATAGTAGCTTTCACCCATATTTAGATAAGTTTGTTCTAATTTTCATTGACGACATTCTAGTCTATTCTAAGAATGCGGAATAACATAAGTAGCATTTGCGAATGGTACTAGAGATGTTAAGAAAGAATTAGTTACATGCGAAATTTAGCAAATGTGATTTCTTCAAGGAAGAAATACAATATCTAGGACATGTGATATCTGCGGAAGGTATAGCAGTGGACCCGGAGAAAATCAGAACTATCATGGAATGGAAAGTGCCACAAAAAGTGGCAGATATAAGATCATTTATGGGACTTGCTGGTTATTACCGATGATTTATTAAAGGATTTTCAAAGATTTCCTTCCCTATTACCTCTCTGCAAAGGAAGGGAAAAATATTTAAATGGACAAAAGAATGTCAGGACAGCTTTGAAAATCTGAAACAATTATTAACATCAGCACCAGTGTTAAGTGTAGCTGACTCAAATAAGAAATTCGAAGTTTGCACGGATGCATGTAAGGAGGGTGTTGGGGAAATTTTATCACAAGAAGGAAAGGTAATTGCATATGAATCTCATAAGTTAAAATATCACGAGCAGCGATACTCAACTTATGATTTAGAGCTGAATGCAGTTGTGCACGCCCTCCCGGTGTGGAGACACTACTTACTTTGGAAAATATTTGTGTTGAAGACAGATCATATCAGTTTAACCAGCTATTTCAAACAAGATGATTTAAACTCCCGACAAGCAAGGTGGAATGCCTTCCTGAGCGAGTTTGAAATTGACATGCAACATGTAAAAGGAAAGGAAAACAGGGTTGCGGATGAATTGAGACGAAAGTTGCATAACATCTATGAACTATATGTTAATGAAGTTGAATGCAGATTCCTAGATCAAATCAGAAAAGAGGTAGGAAAAGATCCTGAATATGAATTTTTGTGGCAACAAGCACAGGAATCTAAAGAAGAAGGAAAGTTGGGAGATTATGAAATCAACCAGGATGGATTGCTGGTTTTCAAGAAAAGAATAGTCATCCCAAATAGAATGGAGTTAAAGACTCTAATATTGGATGAATATCATAGAAACAATTATGCAGGGAATCCTGGATACCAAAAGATGTTGACAACAATAAGAAAGGACTACTGTTGGCCGGGTATGAGAAAAGATGTAGCAACCTATCTAAACAAGTGTTTAGAGTGCCAGCAGGTGAAAGTGGAACACCGACATCCGGCTGGGTTAATGCAACCTATACCAATTCCTGAATGGAAATGGGAAGTGATTTCGTTAGATTTCATCACTGGACTACCAAGATCAAAACGAGGTAATGACTAAATATTTGTAGTAGTAGACCGATTGAGTAAATCGGCACACTTCATATGAGTTCAGTCCACATATAGGACAATACAGATAGCATATTTATTTATGCGGGAGATTCTTAGACTGCATGGCATTCCTAAGACTGTGATTTTAGATAGGGATGTAAAATTTACATCATCTTTTTGGAAAGCACTGTTTATGGGTTTAGGGACTCAAATTAATTTCAGTACTGTGTACCATCCACAAGCGGACAAGAAAACAAAATGAGTAAATCAAGTGCTGGAAGACATGTTGAGAATGTATGTTATGCAGCAACCGACTAAGTGGGAAGAATATTTACACTTAGTAGAATTCACATATAATAACAGTTATCAAGAATCG
Organism: Pinus albicaulis; assembly: GCA_034641835.2. Taxonomy (NCBI): domain Eukaryota; kingdom Viridiplantae; phylum Streptophyta; class Pinopsida; order Pinales; family Pinaceae; genus Pinus; species Pinus albicaulis. Next base: position 1,017,961,245 of record CM076583.1, read on the forward strand.
TTAAAAATGAGTCCGTCTGAAGCCCTATACGAGCGACAGTGCATAACTCCTATCAATTGGAGTAGTCCCGAGACCAAGCTCATGCTAGGACCAGACATGCTTGTAGAAATGTAGTTAGAAGTGAAGAAAATCAGATAGAATTTAAAGGCAACTCAAGACAGGAAAAAAGTGTACGTAGATAAAAAGAGATCATATCGTGAATATGAAGTGGGGGATCACGTGTATGTGAGAATTAAGCCAAAGAAGAGCACGTTAAGATGGGAATCTTGTGCAAAACTAGCTCCCAGATTTTGTGGTCCTTTCCAAATACTAGAAATAGTAGGGCCAGTGGTGTATCAGTTGGCCCTTCCCAACCATATATGAGTACATAATTTTTTCCATGTATCGTTATTAAAGCGATATAATCATGATTCGAGACATATAATACATTAGCAGAACATTTAGGTAGTGGATAAGCACAATAATTAAAATATTACATGTTAAAGACTTATGTAAACTAATACAAAGTCTATTGTATGTAGGTAGAACCGGACGGAGAATTTCTGGTCGAGCCTCATAGTAAAATCGACCAGAGGGAAATCATGCTCCGAAAATAATCCATCACCCAGGTTAAAGTGAAATGGAGTAACTTTGGCTCGAAAGAGGCCACCTTGGAGGACGAAAGTTTTGTGCGGGAAGCATATCCTGAACTTTTTGATAATCTGGAGTAAGAACACAGAGGACAGTGTTCTATTTTAGAGGGGGAAAAATGTAACCACTGCCTTAGTTGCTGAGAAATTTTTTAAGCTGTTGTTAATAAGTAAAAATTATTGTTGTTTTATTTTATTAAACAAAATATTTGAAAAAAAAATTAATTTTGGTTTTGAATTAAAAGATTACTTGTGAAATTAGTTTCATAAGTAAAGACTGCTAGTAAAAGTAAATTCAATATTAGGAGTTAGTTGAACAAAAAACCAGTTCCAAAGTTACCCAAAGAAACTCTGAAATAAATAGGATATTTTCAGGAGCTTTGGGGGTTCTGTTGGAGAACTGAGAAATGAATGGTCATCTTGAGAAGTAAATCCCTGTAGGGAAATTTACAGTGGAGATCTTTTCACTGGGATTAGAAAGTTGGACCGGATTGTCCCAAAATTTTCTTCCAGATTTCTGTAATCAACGAAGACTCAGTCTTGGAGCTCGAGGGAGAGTTGGAGGACGTAATTTCCTCACTCATGGAAGGGAGGAAATCACACATCAGTCATAAAATCTTATATAGATGAGTAGAAATATGTTGTTTCTTATATTAGTAGTCTTTTTTGGTTATCTATTCCTAAATAAGCATACTGGAGAAAAATCACTGTAGAATTGAATTTTTACTGGAGTTAATAATTATAATAGGAGAACTTGCAGGTAGGAAGAAAGATTGAGAAAATAATATTATTTAGTAAGTAAATAATAATATTTCTTGTTCTTATTTCCTCTTTGTGCAATTATTTAAGTTTTGTTTTCTTCTTATTAAATGGAGTAAGCTAGGGTTAGTAAGGAATGTTAACAGAGACTCTGAGACCAGAATCTCAGTTGGTCGTCTTTATCCTATGATAATACACGAAACTTGAAGTGGTCTGGTCACTTACTGTTAGTGTTAATGTTCTTCTTTTATGTCTTTAGTATACTTGAAAAAAATTAAAAGAAGCTAGAAAACCAGTAAAGAGAATAATGAAATACCACATGTGTACATTAATAGAAATAATTGAGATGTAACACAACTTACAGGGTAAAGAAAGACTGTGGAAATTGCTTTCTTGACATTACCAAGACAAAAGTTAAATATAAAATCATGTAAAGGAGAAATAGTTGATAAGTGCGCTAATGAAGTTGAAAATCCGTGCATGTAGGTAAATCCAACCATAATATAAATACTGTATATAGAATTTCCAAAAATAGGAACACAAAATGTGAGCTGAAGATTTAATCAATAACTGTGTAGAAAATAACAACAGAGACTGTATAATAATCTTCAGAGAAAACATTTTCAATATGGTAAAGTATAGATATATATTATATGCATCAAAAATCCATATAACACAAGAGTTTACTTATTAAAAAAAAAAAAAAAAGACAATATAGTATCAGTTAGTTGTGCGGGTGTAAAACCCCGACCCTGTGGAGCAGTAATCTATTGTGACCAAATGAATCTATCATTACAAGTACAGTTCTTTAAATAAAACTATCATAGTTAACTGTATATACAGAATGAGGCCCGTGGCCTAAACCATAGAAAATAACACTTACGCTCGTGAGAGTTAGGCTAATACTTAAATAAAACAAATATCAACCCCAACGAACAATAGCTTCAATGGAAGCAATAGCCTAAATCTAAGACTTCAAGGCTTCTGCTCAAGAGCTTTAAGAGATAACTATGCATGGCCGAAAACTAAACCAGTCGATTTCCGACTTAGTGTTGAACCCAATAATTTATAGAGGTACCTGTGAACGAAGAGGGAACCTGTTTAGAACTAGAAGCCTGGGATTAAGCTCATACTCCGGGAAGAAACTCTAAAAAGAATTGTAGAGACAGAAGTCACAATACCTGTAGCAAGGACAATAGAGGCAATTATGTTCACGAAGGCAAGGCAATACAACATATTTCCGCAATAATAAATCTCAGAATTCTAGAATTAAAGAAACTTTCCTAAAGAGTATGAGTCAAAGAAGGGTGTGTAAAAGCCAATTTTTAGAGAAACTGATAATTACAGTAAACGCCATGCACAATACCAACGAAAAAAAATTTAAACTCAGAGACCATATGTGTAACCGAAAGCAAACTAAGAATTTTCATTCGGCATTAGTGTTGGTCATAGATCAGAACCAAAAGGGCTAACAGCGGCAGCTTACCAGTAATAAGGCCAAGCATTCTCTGTCGAGCAGACGCCTTCTAGCGTTGTGTTGCATTGGGCCGAAAATGCCAAAGGAATCAAGTCGGTGGAGAAACCCTGGAGCTACAGAGCAGCAACCCAAACCCTCGAACGAATGAATGGCAGAGGAGAAACCGTTGGGAAGGATATTCATTAGATAACCCTAATGCATTCTCACCATCCGATCAAATCCAAAACGATGGTAGATGAGATGCCAAATGCCAACCAAGCCGGATAATGCAGGCCAGCTGTGTAAGGGTCGAGAAATACAATTTGTAAATACCATTTGTACATTGAAAATCCAATGATATTAATTGCCATGATGATGTCGAGGCAAACAATCATGTGGGCATGATGCAATCACATCGAATCTCTATTGAAAAAATTATTAAAAAAATGTTTGAGTAAGTTAAATTTCAAGGTTTTATAAACCTATAGTATAGTGCCCAGATTACATTGCGTGCGCATATATATTAATAGTACCATAGAAATAATATCCAGGATAAAGACATTTAAAACCAAAGCCTCGAAAATGTAATGAATTGATATTTGATGCAATGGTAATTTCCATAAGGTCTGTGCTTGGTTAATATAGTTAATGACTCACCGATAAACAGTAAATGCATACAATAAATATTTTTTATTTTTATTTTTACTTATGTTAATTTATTTTAACATGGTTGGATTGACATGTTCCATAGGTTCCTTTAGAGAGATTTGCAATTATTTTGGTACTAAATATGGATTTTATATGTGAAATTTAAAAAAATATTAATAATAAAAATAATTAAATATATGCATGTAAGGAAAAATATAAATAACGCACATTTAAATAGAGAATGTGAATCATAAATAAAATATTTTAATGTCAATTATGTATATATTATATAAAAGAAGTGAAAATAAAAAAATTCTTATAGTTAAAATACTTTATTAGTGTGTTAGCTCAAAACTTGAATAGATCCATTTAAACTCTAAATCAATCCTTTCTATAAATTCTGCATTCGAAAGAGGTTTGTATTTTGAGAGATTTGATCCCTCTCTACCCTTTATCCAAAATTAAAATAAATCTATACTAAACAATAAAAAATTAAAAAATATATAAAAATATTATTAGCTTTATACTTTAAAAATTTATATGATTTTTTTTATTAAATTTTAACACAGTTTAATTCTTTAGAAATCTAGAAAATGGTTAATAATTTTATATTTAAAAATTCATGATTTTATTTTTTTTAATTAAAAAAAAAACGTCTTAAATCCTTTTTACATTGATTCTTTTAATAATTATTATATATATTTTTAAAATAATTATTAAAAAATAAAAAATATTTATACAAAACTAATATAAAATTTCAAATAATATATATTACAATTCATTAATTATTAAAATTACGTGAACAATATTCAATATGGAGCACTCTCAAAATAATAATGAGATATTAAGAAAATAAATTTCAATTATGATAATAATATTTCCATAGATATAATCATGACTATAAAATATTTCCATAGATATAATCATGACTATAAAAACCTACAGTATACACTGAATATAAACATATATTACTTCAATATGTAAATCATAGTGACATTACGTAGAATAAATTTTTTTAATAAAAAAATTATTTTCTCATTAAAAAAATCATATATGTATTGATTGACCATTTATTTTTTATTCTACATATAACATTATAATCATTACAATAGTTTACCTATATATATTGAAAATATTTTCTTTTACAATTTTGTAATGGAATTTGTTTGTATTGGAAGTGTTCATTTTATTATAAATAATTGTATTTTTTTATATTTTTTTATATTTTGTATTTATTGTATTTATAATTTGGTGTGGATTCATTGAAATCACAAGTTGATAAGTGAATCTTTCACAATATAAATGACTTGTAATGAATGGTTTAAATTTTCTTAAAAGACATTTTAATTTGGAGATTTGAATTATTTTGAATTTAAGCAGGATTAACAAGTATGTTAATCAAGTCATGAGTTAAATTTATTCTTTTTTGAATAAAGATTTAATTATGGCATGTTTTCATAAGCTAATGGTAAAAATATTTTCCAAGTTACCTTTCCTCTAGGAAAAACAAAATCCTAGAGAAGGAAAGTGGTTTTGCTGAGGAGGAAAAAGGAATAACTAGAGAGTTGTAAGGAGAGTGTGTCGAGAGCTGGTAGGAGCCAGTGGAACTCTGTTACCTCACATTGGAGGAAATACTGGACTAAGGTCTTGAGGTCTATCTCCTGTATAACTATGACACAAATCCTACTCTGATGAGGAGCATGTGGGACATCATTCCCTCTCTCACGGTTGGAAGGATGCCATCAATAGTAATTATATGAGATAAGTATACAAGACTAATATGAATGGAAAATGGCATTTATGTTATGTTAATTTTTGCATTTAGTTTTCTGGTAATGTGCACTCTTTGTCACAGGAAAATTAGACTAGAAGGAAGTGTTTATATTTCTCTGTATGATGCATGAGTTAATCTGTTTGCCTAAAAATTAGTTTTGCTGTAAAATTATCTTGTGGAAAATAAAAGATCTAATTTGTAATGATAATAAAAGTACAGTAAAGAAAAGACATCCACTAGGGAACCAATTTCTAGACGAACAATTAAGTCCATTCAGGGAAAGTTAACCCTAAACGAGACAATCTGTCCTGTATAAATAAGAGAAGGTTTACATGGACTGAGAGTTTGGTATTAACCCCCTCGAGGTGGTCCGGTCACCTGAATAACCGTCCTTCTACTATGTAGATTATTACTTCAGAAATAAAAGGAAAAGCCAGAAAACGAGAAACTGAGCAAACATAGGAAATTGTAGAGTTTCTTGCCAGAATTTAATTAATTAACTATAAGTATTATAGATATTAATACAATGGAATTAAACCCAAAATAACTAGTAATGAAAACATGAAAAGAACAAATATTCCTATTATAACAACATCCTTTGCTAAGAGAAATTACCTCTATAAGGATAATAATTACACATGAATTTCATATAAATTCAAAGACAACAAGTAATAAATAATAAAGACAGAGGCAAGTTGAGCGAGTAAAGGTCGAATAAGAAGAGTAAGCGAATAAACTTCATATGAGCATTCATAATCTTAATAAGGATGCAGTGAACAAAATAATAAAAATGTCTTAGTTCATATGATTCATTACAAACTTCAAAAACTTAGTACAATCCTATGTTAACTGTCATAGCTGAGAAATTATACATTTCACAACATAAATACTCTACTATGGAGAACCGAAAGGTCATGGAGGGAAAAAAATTGACCTGCAACCAAAGCATGGATTAAAGAAAACTTAATGGATCAAATATATAAATTTTAGTACTCAAATGCATTTAAGGAAAAACCAACTAGGTTGCAGCTGCCAAAGAAAATACTAGCTATGAGAAAACCATCGACAAGGCCGTAGCGGTTATTTCCATTTACATGCATTAAAACGAAAAAAAAAATACCCTTGACAGGGACAGAGGAACAGAATGGGTTCTGGACCTGAGACTCAGAGCCATATCCAAGAAAAACTTCAATATGAAACCCTTAAGTGAAAACTGAAATGGGACAAGAAATTCATACACGGAGAAGCTCCATGGGACATGTAGAAGAGAGTAGAGCATTAGTCCAGAAAGGCTGGAGTATTTACTAAAATGCACTAGGGTTGGGGGCTTCAAGTTACCTGAAAATAGAGGAATATAATTAGTAAACAAAATTATTTAGCTTTAAAAATATCAAGTAAAAAAAAAACTGGGTTCGACCTGAACTTATCTTTTGGGCTATGTAGTAGGCGAACTTCTCCCACCTGGAAAAGAAGGGAATTGGATTAACATTTATGCAGCAATATAATATCGAAGTGATGGAAAAAAATATAAGAAAAAACAACTCACCTATCCGGGTTGCCAAGGCTGTGTTTATCTTGGCTGCAACACGAAAATCACTGTAAAACCCTCCACTAGATAACACATGAACAAGAGTCGTAGTAAAGAAAACACCATAAAACAGTTAACTGCAAACTACAGGCAGGGGATCGAACTCAAACCACAAAAAACCATTGCAATCAGGCCAAAAAAACACACGAAGTGTAGGCAAGTAATCAATGAAATGCATCAGGGATAAACACCTAACATACCATGACAAATAGACCAACAGAGGAGCGGAATACCTCGATAGGACAATGATAGAGTAGATCTCTGGCTGCCAGGAGTGGTGTCGAATGAAGAATTTCATTAGGGTTTGGGGGTAGGGTATTACACTAACCACCACAGAATTCATTAGGTTCATTGATCAACAAGGAAAAACAACAACGGTGGAAATATGAATAACTGTTCTTCCAAAATTAAGTGAGGGACGACACTGATGCCATGACAAAAATGACAAATTAATAATGTTCAATCTACTCACAATAATGTTGTATTAATACACAACATATTGTTTGGTACCATGTGAATCAATGTAATAATTAAATCAGCTCACCTATAGAGTTCGTGTGTTATGTATTGCATACATATACATACAAGCACCCAAGGCGAGAAACATGAACTTATATTATAGTTGCAAAATTAAAGTTTAATGTTGTAAAGTCTAACATCAACTTTATAGAGTCGTCCGGTTAGAAACCATATTTGCATAATGAGATCCTAATTCAGTGGTTTATGAATTATGCTCATAAAAGTAGAAATAAGTGGTAAGTAATGTAAATGGTAAAATTTTAAGAGCAAACTTTTATGGTAGTAGTTTTAACGAGTAAAAATAGGAATTTTATTGTAGATGTATTTTTTATATTTTTTTGTTAAGGTAAATAGTTTGTGCTAGATGTTACAGGTGGTATCAGAGCAGCGTTCAAATGTTGGGACTTAAAAAGGGTCTCCTAAATAACATTTGGTATGTGTAAAAATGTGCACAGAATTTATAAGAAGAAGTGAAACAGAGTGTAATGAGGAGGGGTGTTTCACATAAAAATCTCAGGACTACAAGGGAAATTCATCCCCAGCCTAACCCCAAAATGAATCTAGAGGTGTGGGTGCAGCTGAGTTTAGACCAACATCAACAAACCAGTAGGTTGCTCGAAGAGAAGCAACGCAAACCAGCACAATTATCGATACTTTGCAACAGCAAGAAGAAGAAATGGTTTGAGTAAGAAGTGATAATGCTCTAGAGGTTGATGTGGGAACAAGAAAGAATCCTTAAAATCCTCTTAGATAAACAAAACCATGATATATCTCAACCAATCCCAGAAAGAGACACCTAAGGAGAAGTTGAACAACAAAAACAAACAAATGATAAGATGGAAGGTAGTTAAACCCAACGAAGTAATAAAACTATATCTTATAATGAAGCAGAATCAAAAAATGTATCAGACCAAAAAGATATGAAAAAAGCAGAAAATGGAGCTGCAGGGTGAATTATGGAAGATTAAGCCTCCCACATTCAGCGAAGAAGTTGAAGAGGTGGCAAAAGCATGGATAATTAACATGAAGAATATTTTCAGGTCTATGAGTACAACAACAAGCTGAAGGCTCGTCTAGCCATTTATCAACTGCGAGAAAAATCCACTTTATGGTGGGAAGAAGTCAAGAATATGAGGGGAATTGAGGACTAGAATGTGACTTAGGATGAATTCCAGCAGTACTTCAAAGACAAATATTTAATAGAGAATTTTTACGAAGAAAAATCTCGAGAATTTCATGACTTGATATTGGGACAACTATCTATGGATGAGTTCGTAACTAAATTTACCTCCTTATTACGCTATGTGCCATATGTGAGGGAAGAAAAGGAAAATGTACATTTATTTTTTAGTAGCTTACCTTCTCATATGAAGGAGAAAATCGAATTTTTAAACCCAAAGACCATGGACGAAGTGATTCAGAAAGCACGTATGTGCTATCAATAGTGCAAGGTGAAAGCAGAGGCTGGAAGGAGTTGGCTACTCAGGAAAGCACAAAAAAGTAATTCAAACTTTAAAAACAACAGATCTGGAAATTTCAAGAATGTTGTCACGAATACATCAAATAAACAGCAAGGAAGGAACCAAAAAAGAACTAGGTAGCCAATAGAAGAGCGACCCACTGAAGCATCCAGTATACCAGATCATGGGTAGATCCAAAAAATTCCATTACAGTGCTGGGGATGTGGTGAGACACATTATTATAAGAATCTTCGCCATTGAGGAAGAAATTAAATTACAACTAATGTGCAAGGGGCATTCATAGTTGGAGATGTAGCACGAAGTATACCCAGAATCAATGCTACACTTGAAGATCGACAAGCAGATTATCAACCAACCATGATAGAACTGGAAGGTATGATGTATTCTCACCCTGTTTCTATTTTGGTTGATCCTGGGGCCAATTTAAGCTATGTAAATCCCATGATAGTGCAGAAATGTAATTTATAGAGCCAGAAGTTAAAAAATCCTTGGCTAGTACAACTAGCCACTCAAGAAAGGAGAAGATTTAATGCTAAAGTTTCTGACTGTCCCGTAGAATTTGGAAACCAACATATAAATGTATAATTGAACATATTGACTTTAGGCTCCTAAGATATATTACTCGGAATGGATTGGTTGGAAGTGCAATGGTCACTAGCAGAATGTAAGGATAAAATAATTTAGTACAAGGTTGAGGACAAAACTCGCCATGATTTGGAATGAATTAAAAAGCTACTTCAACTACGTCCTTTTACCGCATCTCAGTTGGGAAAATGCATTAGAAAAGGGTTTCAAATCTAACCAATTCATGTAGGATTCGTTAATTCCAAAGATAAGACCCCCATAGTATAGAACGTACCAGTGGTACAAGATTTTATGGATGTGTTTCCAAAAAACATACTGAGGCTGCCACCAAAGAGGGACAACAAATTTACCATGAAATTAATGTGAGGGGCAACTCTGGTATCATGGGCTCCATCCTGAATGAGTATGCCTGAACTGACAGAGTTGAAAATGCAACTAAAGGAGTTGCTGGACAAAGGATATATTTGTCCTAGTCTGTCACCTTGGGGGGCACTAGTGTTGTTCATAAAGTAGAAGGATGGCACAATACGGATGTGTATGGATTACAAGTAACTTAATATATTAACTATTAAAAACAAGTACCCACTACCGCAGATAGATGATCTTTTCCATCAAGTAAAAGGGGCAACCGTTTTCTCTAAAATAGATCTAAGGTCTGGATATCACCAAATACGGATAAGAGATGAAGACATCTATAAAACAACTTTCTGTACCCAATATGGGCAATATGAATTTTTGGTTTTACTGTTTCGATTAACCAACACACCAACAACATTCATGAGTTTGATGCATGGCATATTTCATCCATGCTTGGATAAATTTGTTCTACTTTTTATTGATGATATACTAATCTACTCAAGGAATATGGAGGAACATAAGGAACATTTGTGTGTTGTGCTAAAATTTTTGAGAAACCATCAACTTTATGCCAAATTTAGCAAGTGTGATTTTTACAAGGAGAAAATCCGATATCTAGGCCATGTCAATTCTGCTGAAGGTATTGTAGTAGACCTAGAAAATATAAACACTATCATGGAGTGTATGGTACCCAAAAACGTAGCGGAAATATGATATTTTATGGGATTAGACGACTAATATCAACGTTTTATAGAAGGATTTTCTAAAATTTCTTTTCCCATAATCTCCTTGCAATGAAAAGGGTGAGTGTTTAAATGGACTAATGAATGCCAAGCTAGTTTTGAAAATTTAAAACAATTGCTGACCACAAATCCTATTTTGAATTTGACAGATCCAAATTTAGAATTTGAAATTTGTACCGACACAAGAAAGGATGGAGTAGGAGCGGTGTTGTCACAAGATGGAAAGGTTGTGGCATACGAGTCCAGGAAATTGAGAGATCATGAAAAAATATATTCTGCTTATGATCTAGAGTTAACCGCAGTGGTGCATGCACTCAAAAATATGGAGGCACTATCTATTGGGAAAAAGGTTTGTGTTGAAAAAATATCACAGTAGCCTATCTAGTTATTTCAAACAAGCAGATTTGAATCCTCGCCAGGCCAGGTGGAATGAATTCCTGAGTGACTTTGAATTTGAAATGAAACATGTTAAAGGAAAAGAAAATTGGGTTGCTAATGCGTTAAGTAGAAAATTGCATTATGTGTATGGATTATACTTCAATCAAGTGGAATTCAAGTTTCAGGAACAAGTGAAAGAAGTGGCGGTAAAAGATCCTGAATACAAGTTCCTATGGCAGAAAACACAGGACATAGAAAATCAAGGGAAACAAACGGATTACTCAATCAACAATGAACAACTACTGATTTTTCGAGGAAATATATACATTCCCAATTAAATAAGTTTAGAGGAGCTAATTTTGGATGAGTATCACCGAAGCTCTTATTCCAGGCACCCTCGATATCAGAAAATGTTAACAACCATCCAAAAAGATTACTTTTGGCCTAGTATGCACAAATACAATGATGAATACTTTACTGAATGTTTGGAGTGTTAGCAAGTCAAGGTAGATCATTAGCACCCAACAGGTTTACTGCAACCCACACCTGTACTGAAATGGAAGTGGGAAGTTATATCGCTGGATTTTATTATCGACTTACCAAGGAAAAAGAGACATAATGATTCTATTATGGTAGTGGTTCATCGGCTGAGCAAGGTAGCTCATTTTTCTCCTCTACATTCCAACTTTAAAATGGTGCAAACTGTTGACATATTCATGAGAGAGATATTTAGATTGCATGGTATTCTGAAAACAGTCATCTTGGATAGATATGTCAAGTTTAATTTAGCCTTTTCGAAAGCACTTTTTACCGGTCTAGGTACACAAATTCAATCTAGCACAGCATATCATCCTCAAATGGATTGAAAGATAGAGCAGATGAATCAGAGATTGGAGGACATTCTACGAATGTATGTTATGAAACAACCAATGAAATGGGAATATTATCTGCATTTGGTGGAATTTTCCTACAACGATGGCTACTGGGAATCTCTTAAGATGATTATATTTGAATCCTTATACGGTAGACAGTTTCGAACTCCCATTAGTTGTAGTATTCCAAAAACAAGACTAATTCTTGGGCCATAAATGTTGGCTAAAATGGAGCAAGAAGTAAAGAAGATCTGAAAAAATTTAAAAGCTTCCCAAGACATACAGAAAGTGTATGTGGATTGTAAAAGGACATACCGGGAATTCAAAGTGGGTGATCACATTTACATGAGAATTAGACCCAAGAAAAGTACTTTAAGGTGGACTACCTGTGCCAAGTTGGCCCCCTGATTCTGTGGATCCTTCCAAATATTGGAGAGGGTGGAGCCAGTGGCTTATCGGCTAGCCTTTCCAGGACACACACATGTGCACAATGTGTTCCATGTATCTATGTTAAAAATATATGTACATGATCAAAAGAATTTAATACACTAGAATAATATTTAGGTAGGAATGAAATGGGAATTAATATTATATGGAAGTTAAATAATTGTTTAATTATTAAAAATATTTATTGGTTACAGGTTGAACTGGACGACTAATTTCTAGTATAACCTCAACGTATTCTTGATCAGAGAGAAATAACGCTTTGGAGGAAATCCATCACCCAAGTTAAAGTGCAATGGAGGTGCTTTAGCCTGGAGGAGGTGGCTTGGGAAGATGAAATATTTGTGTGAAAATCATATCCAGAACTATTCACAGGAATGGCATAAAACCACTGAGGACGATGTCTTCCTTAAGAGGGGCAAAATATAACGACTGGTTTAAATTTCCTTAAAATACTTTTTAATTTAGACATTTGAATTATTTTGACTTTAAACAATATTAAAAAGTATGTTGATCAAGTCATGATTTAAAGTTATTCTCTTTTGAATAAAGATTTAATTATGGTATGTTTCCATAAGATGATGGCAAAAATACTTTCCAAGATTCCAGAGTAGTTGGATTAAGCAGTTATGAGAAGTTACCTTTCCTCTTGGGATAAAAATAAAACCCTAGAGAACGAAAAAGGAATAGCTAGAGAGATGTAAGGAGAGAGTGTCCAAAGCTGGTAGGAACCAGTGGAACTCTGTTGCCTGACATTGGAGGAAAGACTGGACAAAGGTCTTAAGGTATATCTCTTGTATAATTGCAACACAAATCCTACTCTGATGAGGAGCATTGGGGGAGCTGAGGACATCATTTCCTCTCTAAAGGTTGGGAGGATGCCATTAGTAGTAATTATCTGAGATAAGTATACACGACTGATATGAATGGAAAATGACATTTTTGTTATGTTAAATCTTGTATTTAGTTTTGTGGTAATGTGCACTCTTTGTCATAGGAAAATTAGACTGGAAGGAAGTGTTTATATTTTTTTGTATGATGCATGATTTAATTTTTTTCCTGAAAATAATTTTTTCTCTAAAATTATCTTGTGGAAAAGAAAATATTTAAGTTTTAATGATAATAAAAGTACAGTAAAGAAAGGACCTCCACCAGGAAACTAACGGCGAGACAGACAGTTATGTCCATTAAGGGAAGGTTAACCCTGAATGGGAAAGTTTGTCCGGTATAAAGAAGAGAAGGTTTACACGGGCTGAGGGTTGGGTATTAACCCCCTCGAGGTGGTACAGTCACCTGAATAACCTTACTTGTACTGTGTAGATTATTACTTCATAAATAAAAAAGAAAAGCTAGAAAACGGGAAACTCAACAAACATAGGAAACTGCAGAGTTTCTTGCCAGAATTTTAATTAATGAACTGTAATTATTACAGATATTTATCCAATGGAATTAAAACCCAAAATATTTGGTAATTAGAAGAACAAATATTCGTATTATAACAACATCTCTTGCTGGGAGAAACTACTTGTGTAAGGAGAAGAATTACACATGAATTTCATATAAATTCAAAGACAAAAATTAATAAATAATAAAGACACGGGCAAGTTGAGCGAGTAAACCTCGAATAAGTATAGTAAATTAATAAACTTCATATGAGCATTCATAATCTTAATAAGGATGCAATGAAAAAAATAATAAAACTACCTTAGTTCATATGATTCATTACGGGCTTCCAAAACTTAGTACAATCATGATTTACCTGTCATAACTAAGAAATTAAACATTTCACAGCATAAATACTCTGTTGTGGAGAACTGGAAGATCATGGAGAGCAAAAAATTGACATGAAACTAGAGCATGGCTTAGAGAAAACTTAATGGATCAAATACATAACTGTCAATACTCAAATTAATTTAAGGAAAAACCGACTAGGTTAGGGCTGCCAAAGAAAATACTAGCTAAGAGAAAATCCTCGGGGGGATCATAGCGGTTATTTCCATCTACATGCATTAAAATGAAAAACAAAACCATCGACCAGGACAGAGGAACAGAACGGGTTCTGGACCCCAGAACTCAGATCCATATCCAAGTAAAACTTTAACATGAAACCCTTAAGTGAAAGCTGAAATGGGACAAGAAACTGCTACCCAGAGAAGCTCAATGGGACTTGTAGAAGAGAGCAGGGCATTAGTCCAGAAAGGTCAGAGTATTGACCAGAATGTGCTAGGTTTGGGGGCTTCAAGTTATCTGCAACTGAAGGAATATAGTTAGTAAAAAAATTATTCAACTTTAACCATATCAAATAAAAAAAAAACCAAGTTCGACCTGAACTTACCTTCTGGGGTATGTAGTAGGCGAACTCCTCCCACCTGCAAACGAACTGAACCGGATTAACATTTATGCAACAGTGTAGTACAAAAGAGATGGAGAAAACCATAAGAAAAACCAACTCACCTATCTGGGCTATCGAGGTCGTGTTTCTCTTTGTAGAAACACAAAAATCAATGTAAAACCCTCCACCAGATAACACCAGAACGAGAGATGTAGTAAAGAAAACACCATAAAAATTAAATTTCATAGTACATGAAGGGGACCGAACTCAAACCACAGTAAGCCATTGCCATAAGGTCAAAACAACATATGAAGCGCAGGTAAGTAAACAATGAAATGAATCAGGGATAAACTCCTAACATACCGTGACAAACATATCGACAGAGGAGCAGAAGACCTCGACAGGCCAATGACAGAGCAGAGCTGTGGCTTCCAGGAGTGACGCCAAATGAAGAATTCCATTAGGGTTTGGAAGTAGGGTATTACCCTAACCACCCTGGAGTTTATCAGTTCCATTGATCAGCAAGGAAAAGCATCAACGGTGCAAATATGAACAACTCTCCTTCCAAAATTAAGTGAGGGATGACACCGATGCCATGGAAAATATGAGAAATTAATAATGTTAAATCTACTCACAATGATGATGTATTAATACACAACACATTGTTCGGTACCATGTGAATCAATGTAATAATTAAATCCGATGACCTATAGAGTTCAAGTGTTATGTATTGTAGACATATACATACAAGCACCCAAGGCGAGAAACATGAACTTAGATGTATACCCAATGCACAAATATATATATATATATATATATATAGTTTCCAAATTAAAGTTTAATGTTGTAAAGTCTAACATCAACTTTATAAAGTCGTCGCGTTAGAAAAAATATTTGCATAATGAGATCCTAATTTTGGTTTATGAATTATTCTCATAAAAGTAGAAATAAGTGGTAAGTAATGTAAATGGTAAAATTTTAAGAGTAAATGTTTATGGTAGTATTTTTAAGGAGTAAAAATAGAAATTTTATTGTAGATGTAATTTTTTTTTTTTAATGTGAAGGTAAGTAGTTTGTGCTAGATGTTACATGCCCCACAAAATTTGAGTGTATTGAATCCACATATATAATAAAAAATCTATAAAAAAATCTCACTTATAAATAACATTTTAAATATATTTTTTCCCCAAAAGTTAAAAAAATTACCAAATTTCAATATACCCCAAATGATAAAGATATTCCATTTAAATATAATGTATTCCAGTAAGTAATCCTCTCGATCAAACTTTTACATCTTTTATTCTCATATGAAAAAACAATGAATTATATCTATATGTATGCACTTTTGTCTTTTGTTTTCCAAAGTTTATATCGTGGAGATTTAAAACAATTCACTCAGCTACAAAGTATAACCTCCATTTAACTTCAGTTTTCCTTTTCAATAGATTCCCTTTTAAATATACTAGCAATTGCACCGGGGGTGCAAGGGAATGCTGAAAGGAGCTGTCAATTATGTTGTGCTACATGTAAGGGTACATAATGAATGTGAACTTATGGGGTGAAAAATCTCACATTGAAGAGAAAAACGTATGAAATGGACATCTTATTGATTACATGGATTGTTGGCTTTTAGTCTATGAAACATAATTATTTGTGCTATCCCCAGTTAGCCAATTTGAATTTCTTATGCCATGAAGACAAGTCTTAGTTGATATTAACTTGTTTTGGATTTAAGCACTCCCATTTGGGAAACTTTTAGGTCCCACAATAGATCAGCGGTGAGAAAAAGTGGGAGGTCATGTCGCCAAACCTTTCTTTGAAGGAAATATTTAGATCAGAATTGAAATATTAATGTTAGGGTTGATGCCAATTAGTGTTGTTAGAGGACATTTGACCTTATTAATAGAAATATGATCTGTGTGAAATTGTATTTGAAAAATTAAGATTTATGTGAAATTGAATTTTATATTGCATTATGATTGGGAAAATGGAAATCTTCTCTAAAAAATCTTGAAATG
Source organism: Pinus albicaulis (assembly GCA_034641835.2). Taxonomy (NCBI): domain Eukaryota; kingdom Viridiplantae; phylum Streptophyta; class Pinopsida; order Pinales; family Pinaceae; genus Pinus; species Pinus albicaulis. The sequence goes on from CM076583.1 coordinate 1,017,977,828, forward strand.
TTATGTAAAGAACGCAATGAACATGGATGTGGATGTGGATATGTTTGGAATCCAAATGCATGAAATGAAAATGTAAAAATGAGATTTCATTGAGAATTTCTATGAAAAAAAATTAACTTTATTATTATTGATTTCAATCATCATGTAGAAGAGAGCATTTTTTTTTCTGCACTCCCCCTTGGATCTTGAACTACAATATATATAAGTTTTTTTTTTACATGGTGGTTGTGTTATGTATTTATGCTCTGTTGTTGTTTGCGAGTTATTAAAATTAAACTATTTTTGACACAATTGTGGAGGAAGCATTGAATACTTATGACAAGAATTTTTTACATTAACGTGGATGAAATATTCAATACCTATCAAAGCCATTTTTGAGACAATTGTGGATGAAAAATTCAATAGGTATCACAATGTTTACACTGTTTTTAGAAATTTTTCATATAAGCATGGCTGTAATTTTCTTACTTAGATGGATCCAGCTTAAATAAACTTATATCCTGAAAGTTATTGTTGGATGGATCCAACATTGGTATGAGAGAAGGGGATATTTTCATTAAATTTTTCCCAAGAAAGTAAAATTTTAAAAGTCAACATAAGGCATTAGGAAAATTTTAAAAGCATAAAATGTAGGGTCTGATATTTAGAAACTTCACCATTAAATTATAATATCGTGATGTCTTAGAATAGAAAAATCTGGTAACCATTTGTAGTCTGAGTTTTCAACACTTATTATACCTATCCTCATAAAAGTGAGGCCCCATAACTAATAGAACAGACTACAATAAAATGGGTGTTAATACAAATACTTCATGCTTTGTTCCTCTTGAAATACAAGTTTGAAGGAATACGAATGTAGTTCCAAACTTCTAAATTCAAAAATCAATTTCATGTTTATCTGTAATCTTTTTTTATGCCCTGTTGCATAGAAAGGGTAGAGTAGTCCTTTCCAGGATATGAAGAGCAAAATTAGGTTGCCCAATGTGAGCAATATGTTGACTCCCTGCATAACCCATTGTTACAAAAATAGGTTTTGCTAGATTGGTTTCGAGATAAATCTAGGAATTAGAATTGCACTATTGGTGTGACATACTACCATCTTCTTTGGAGGATAAATCTAGGAATTAGGGTTGAACTATTCATGTGCGATAGTACCATATGCTTTGGAGATAAATCTAGGAATTGTATTTGCACCATTGGCATACCATCTGGATTTTGGTAAAATGATTGCAAAATTTCACTCATTTTTCCCTTTATGTTTCAATCATAAACTAAAATCTATGAAAAACAGAAATTGTTGCAATCATAAGGACTTCAAGTTGTCTCTAAAAATAAGCTCTTGAACTTCCAACAGGTTGTAATATCTTCCTTTGGTATCCCTATATTTTATATTTCCTTAAATAATTCGTAAATAATTCTATGCAAGTACTATGACTTTGAATTTTTATATTTATTAGAAAGTCGCTGAATTATCTAGAAGAAAATCATGTGTGAATTTTTAGTCTGTATATTGTCCTTTACATGTTCTGAATCTAATTTTAGTGAAGTATTATTCTCAAAATGGCACTACTACTTTTCTGTGTCGCTACTTTTCTGTTTCAGGGTTCCCTAAAATGATTGAAATGTAGTGTAAACTTGTAGCATAATGAGCGGAGATGAATTGAAGTTCCTTTCTATTACAAAAAATTAGAGAAATCATTGATATATATATATATATATATATATATATATATATAGGAGTACATTTATTTAAAATTTTACAAGCCTGAAAGCCATTACAACAATATTTATCTAAAGTATTGCAGTTCATCGTGTCACTAGTAAGGTAGGAATTTGAATCTAACATGATCTTAATTCTCTCACACACACACATATATATGTGTGTGCATGTGAGAATTAATATCATGTTAGATTCAAATTCCTACCTTACTAGTGACACGATGAACTGCAATACTTTAGATAAATATTGTTGTAATAGCTACTATATATATATATATATATATATGATAGTTGACACATTATTTAGATATATATTTAAGTGAAATTAAAGAATTAGAATCTGTTAGAAATTTATTTAAATGTGTAGCGATGGGAGAATATAAATTTCTGTGGAGGTATAGTGGGCATTGACTCCCTAAATTTTGTTGGGGGAGAAAAGACTTGTAAATCCATTGTCTCATGCGTGTCCTTCATGAATAATACAATGGGTAAATTTGTTTTCATATATGTTTTATTTATAAATAAAGAATCTCTGTATTAATATGGAATTTGTTATAAAATGTTGTTTTTTTTTGTAAATATAAATTTTAAAAGGTTATTTATAACCCCAATTCTAATTTTTATGCTTTTTTTTTATGGATTGGATCCTAGAAACCTAAATTGCATCTTTCTCCATCTGATTTTGAAATCCATCTCAGTTTGAAAGAAAAGCATATGCAGAGCCAAAAATGTAACTCAATCTTCAAGCTATTTCTTGTGTTTTTTGTTAACCCCAATTCCAGAAATGACATTTATTGTCTTCCAATGTAGAATCTAATTTTCTTCCTCTCCTGTCAATCTCAAATTGAGAATTGAGACGTGCTGTTGTTACTGTTCCTGCATTTTGCATTAAACCCAGATCCAAAAATGACATTTATGTGTATGCAAAATAGTTGCCTCTTTTCTGACGCTCGTACATGCATTTAATCTATAGAGGAGAAGGTTCATCATTCACCACTGAGTATATGCAGTGAACATGTAGATCAAATTTGAGCTGAGAAATTTCACCCCTTAGACAGTTAGCTTCAGTGTCATCATAGAGATATCAGGTATGCTTTATCAAGGTAGTTTTTGCTTCTTTATCAGTCTAGATTATTATTTTTTCCTTCATTTGATTTGAATACAGTGTTGATACAGTGTCGCTTTGTATGGCTACCTTAGCTTCCAATTCAACAAGTTAGAAGACCCTGTGTGCTTGGAAATGATAGAGCCAAATGGTGTAGCTTCATATTGGATCATAGAAACCCAAATTGCACCTTCTCTTTCTTAGTTTGAAAGAAAATCATATGCAACAACAATATAAATATTCTGATATTTTTTGAATTAATGGAACCCCTCAGTAGAATTACACATTGTTCCCATGTAATTTGATAATTTTGAATAAAATACTAATCTGATCAGACAGATAGGAAGCTTCAATTATCCTTATGTTTTGAGTTTTTAACTCCTTATGTTTTGAGTTTTTAACAGACAAGTAAAATAAAATATTGAACAACTGCTATAATATTATTGTGGCTATTACTAATCCTAGTCACTATTAGTAGATATAGGTAGTGTAAGAGTTATGAACTACAAAAACAAAGACCTATAGTAGCTTACAAAGAATACAAAGAAAAATAAAATATAAATTCGATCTTCAAATAAGCTATTTGAAAACATACATATTTCACAATTTACTTACCTTATTGCACAATTACAGTATAACCTTCAAGTTCACATATTTTGAGCCTTTTGCTAATTTTTGAATTAATGTATAACAGCTGGCCATATGATAAAACCATTTTTCTCTTCTCTTCCCTCTAATTATGCGCATTTATCAGAAAAAAATTTAAAAAAATTCTGAAAAAAATTAATATTTCACTTCTATTAAGGAAAAAATGGTAATAGATTGTTGAAAGGTTAATTTCACCTTCCCAGTACTATAGCCACTTTCCATATTTGTAAGAAGGGATCTGCCACAGAGATCCACTTTCTAAAATGTGAGTCAATTTCAGTAGTTGTTAATCCTTACTGTACCTACACACATCGAAACCAGCCTCTGGCCGCTTGTTATTTTCGTATTGTTTTGGAGAACAGAGCTTTCATTTATAAATAGGAAACTAAGTCTGTATATGGAAATAAGGGTTTTGATTTGAATTATTCTGAAGACAGAGGCTACAAAGAAAAAGACAGAGTGTATTTGTTTATGCACGGGAGAGTTTAATTTGAAAAACGTGGTCCCCAGACCACGTGGCAGGTTTACACTCGTTTGGATTTTTTATGGGCTAGTTTGCATTGCATTTTTCTGGACCCGAAAAAGATTAAGTTGGAGTTGATTGAGGTTTTGGGTCACATTTTTCCACTGTACCTCAAGCCCATTTTTGGACCCGATATGAGATTATAGGGTGGATTTAATTCTCATTGCACTCACAGAAGTTCATGTGACGTCAGCTAGAATTGGAACACGATTTCGGCATTTCATTTTGGTTGAATTTTGTTTTGAAGTCTGGGGTATTCGTTTGCAAAGTTTAATGGTCTGTTATGATTTTATGTTATATGCCTTGCATATCATGCGAAAGAGGTTTTACCTTTTGGCTGTTAGAGTTTTCGTTTAAATGTTTTTTGAGTTATATATGTTATAATATATACATATGTTTTAAACATGTGTTATATATTATGTGCGTGATTGTAATGAGGTGGGCTCGAAAGGGCAATACATTTAGACTTAATAGTTTTTAGTTTTATTTTAAAAAAAAGCTTTGTTTTTTTTTATATGTTTATATGTCACGTCATACATAAAAAGAAAAAGTGAGCTCGAAGGTAATGTAATTTTTTATTATATACAATAGCAGTGTATTTTTTTGTAAGCACAAAAGTGCATTTTTATATGTAAAAGACAGAGTGTTGTTTGAACACAATAGTGTTAATTTTGAAGAGACAGAGTATAATTTTGAGTGAAACTGAGACAATTTGTTTTTGTTTTTAAAGCACCGTGTTAATGCAGCATTCTTGATTATTTTGTAATCTCTCTGTGTGAGGAAGAAGAAGAGTTTGTAATATATTTTTTTTTGAAGTAAATGAAATAGTTTTTTTTAGGTGCAAAACTTTGTCTCCAGTGAAGAATTTTTTTTATTCTCTGTGTTGAAAAGGAGAGTATTATTCTCTCTCTATTGGTTGTTCTGGAATTCTCAGAAATTCCAACATGGTATCAGAGCTATTCCAGGCTCTTTGAAGGTCAAAGAAGCTGAAGGAAGGAGTTATTTGCTGCAGCAACTTCTCCAGTAGAGTGAATACTCAGTCAAGAAGAATCCAAAGTATTTCTCAAGTAATTTTTTTGTGTTACTGTTGAAGGCAATCAGTTATTTTAAATACACAGTCAAGTATTTTTAAGCATAGTTAAGAGTGCAAGAATGGATGGAGCCAACACTAGCATGTGTATTGGAAATACCCAGCTCCCACAATGTAATGGGAAAAACTGTGACTATTGGGAAATAACCATGAGAGCCTTGTTTTCTTCCCAAGACCTATGGGAACTTGTTGAGGATGGATTTGAAGAGCCAGCAAATGAAAATGAGTTTAATGATTTAACTCAGGCAGAGAAGGAACTGCTGAAAAGCAATAAGAAGAAGTATTATATATCCCTCTACTTTTTGTACTAAGCAGTGCATGAGAGTGTGCTTCCAAGGATAGAAGCAACCAAGAGATCCAAAGAAGCATGGAAAACTCTCAAGACAACCTATCAAGGCATGGAGAAAGTGAAGACAACAAAACTTCAGTTGCTGAGGAGAGACTTTGAGATTCTCTGCATGAAGGAGTTAGATAACATTGACTTCTTCACACATGTGATTGGAATGGTCACACAGATAAGGTCTCATGGAGAGACTCTTGAAGAAAGGAGGATTATGGAAAAACTCTTGACGAGTCTACCCTCAAGGTTTGATGTGATTGTCACCATCATAGAAGAGACCAAGGATCTCATAAAATTTTTAATTGATGAGCTACATGCATCACTGATGACACATGAGCAGAGATTGGGTAGAAATGAAAAATCATCTCTGGAACATGCCTTTAAGACCTAGATGTCTTTCAGAAGAGGAAGAGGGCAAGGCAGAGGAAACAAGAGAGGAAGAGGCAGAAGCCAAAACAGAGGTGGAAGAAACAGTCCAACAAATGCTCAAGGAAGGGGTAGCAATCCAAATCGGCATCAAGGCCAAGGCAGCAACCAGCAAAGTGGTCAACAACATGCTCAAGGAAAAAGGTATGATAAATCCAATGTCCAATGTCACTATTGTAAAAAATATGGACATTATGCAAATGAATGTAGAAAGAAGCAACATGATATGGGTAATAGAACAAATGAAAATTTTACTAGAGAAAATATCAGCCAATATAATTTTTTTTTAGCTTGAAACATTTCTGAGGAAAAGAGTGAATATTTATGGTTTCTAGACTCTGGTTGTAGTAACCATATGAATAGAAACATAGCCATGTTTTCTATGTTAGATGAGAGTGTGAAGTCAAAATTCACACTAGGGACTGATAGTAAAGTTTCTGTTATGGGAAAATGAGATGTAAATGCTTTAACAAGGAAAGGAGAAAAGAGATCCATAGCAGATGTCTATTATGTTCCAAGAATGAAATGTAACCTCTTGAGTATTGGACAACTTGTTCAAAAGGGGTAAAAATTTTTCTTTGAGGATGATGTTTGTACCATCATGGATAAAACACCCAGCAAACAATGTATTTTTGAAGTGAAGATGACAAGGAACAGGATGTTCCCTCTCACGATGAGAGAAGATTTGAAAAATGAAGAAGAAGTAGCAGCAGTGACACAAGAGGCTTTCCAAAGTGAACCAAAATATGACAATTGGTTGTGGCACTTAAGATTTGGACATCTCAACTTTGGAGGTCTTAACTTGTTGAACAGAAAAGGAATGGTAAGAGGTTTGCCATTGATTGAGAAACCTGACAGCCTTTGTGAAGGTTGTATCTTGGGGAAACAACACAGAGAAAGTTTTCCTTCCGAGAAAATCATAAGGGCAAAGGCACCCTTAGAGATTATCCACTCAGATTTGTGTGGGCTGATGCAAACTCCATCACTTGCTAGCAGCCATTACATGTTAACATTTATTGATGATCTTGCTAGAAAAACTTGGGTTTACTTTTTGAAAAACAAAATTGAACTGTTTGAAAGATTTTGCAATTTCAAAGCACTTGTTGAGAACCCAAGTGGGCTGCATATCAAAGTCCTAAGGACTGATACAGGAGTTGAGTATATCTATAAATATTTTCTATGTTTTTGTAGAGAAAATGGGATTCATAAGCAGTTTACAACTAGATATACTACACAACAAAATGGAGTTGCAGAAAGGAAGAATAGAACAATAATGGACATGGTAAGGAGTATGTTAAAGGAAAAGCATTTGCCTAATGACTATTGGGCTGAAGCTGTACATTGTGCAACTTACATTTTGAATAGGTTCCCTACAAAATAGTTATGAATAAAGCGCCGAAAGAGGCATGGAGTGGCACAAGGCAAGGTGTCACACACATGAAGGATTTTGGATGTGTGGCTTATGCACACATTCCGGATCAGCTAAGGAAGAAGTTGGACAGCAAGGGGGAGAAATGTATTTTCATTGGATATAGTGAGGAATCCAAAGCTTATAGGTTGTATAACCCATCCACTAAGAAGTTTATTGTGAGCAGAGATGTTCAGTTTGTTGAAGAGGAAGCTTGGGATGGAAGCATAGAGAAAACAATGAATGTTAAACATTGTTTATCTCATGATGAAAATGATGATGAGTTGGATGAAATACATCCCCAAATAGCAACACCAACACAAGGGCAGCAAGAGACACCCTTGAGGAGAAATTAAAGTGCTTCTCCAAGCACACCAAAAGGAGGAAATTCGAGTGCTTCTTCAAGCACTTGTACACCTAATGAAAGAGGTAAGAAGTTCAGAAATTTGAATGAGATTTATGAACAAGAGGCAACAAATGAAGGTATGAATTCTTCGTTTGCTTTATATTGTCATCTTGATGACCCTATTCATTTCAAAGAAGCTATTAAGGATAGGAAATGGATAGAAGCTATGGATGAGGAGATTAATGCCATAGAAAGAAACAAGACATGGGATTTGGTTGAACTCCCAAAAGGTAAATATGTCATTGGAGTTAAATGGGTCTACAAGACCAAGAGTAATGATGAAGGAAAAATAGAGAGACACAAGGCCAGACTTGTTGTCAAAGGGTATAAGCAGAAGCATGGGATAGACTATGAGGAAACTTTCACATCGGTTGCTAGAATGGAAACCGTGAGAGCAGTGTTGTGCATAGCAACACAAAACAAGTGGAAATTTTACCAAATGGACATGAAGTCAACATTCCTAAATGGAGTTTTAATGGAAGAGGTTTACATTGAACAACCTCTCGGCTATGAAAAGAAAGGCCAAGAGCACAAAGTGTGCAAGTTGAAGGAAGCTCTTGATGGGCTAAAGAAAGCACCAAGAGCATGGTACAGTAGGATAGATTCCTATCTACTGGAAAATGGATTTGAAAAGTGTGAGGGAGAACCCACCCTCTACATCAAAGAAAAGGATGGTAAAATGCTGATAGTGGTTTTATATGTTGATGATGTTATTTTTACAGGTAATGATGATTACCTTATTGAAAATTTTAAAACAGTCATGAAAGAAGAATTTGAAATGACTGGCATAGGTTTTTTGAGATACTTCTTAGGAATATAAGTAGAACAAGATGAAAATGAGATTTTTATCTCACAGGAAAAAATTGTTAATGAAGTGCTGGAAAGATTTAATATGCAGGAGAGAAAAGCAGCAATCACTCCCATAGTGATGGGATTAAAACTCAGCAGAGAGGACAGCAACAAGGATTTTGATCCTAGTTTGTACAAGAGCATAGTTGGCAGCCTCATGTATTTGACTGCAACTAGGCTCGATATAATGCATGATGTTAGTTTGATTTCTAGATTCATGGAGAAGCCAAAGGATGCACATTGGCAGGTAGCGAAGAGAATTCTGAGGTATATTAAAGGAACCAAAAGGTATGGCATTTTGTATACTTCTTCAGAATGTTTAGATTTAATTGGATACACTGATAGTGATTGGGCTGTAAGTGTAGATGATCAGAAGAGAACTTCCGGTTATGTTTTTCACATGGGTTCAGGAGCCATTTCATGGGCTTCTAAAAAACAGCCTATTGTAGCATTGTCTACAGTAGAGGCGGAATATGTGGAAGCTACAGCAACAGTGTGTCAAGCAATTTGGATGAGGAGGATGCTAAGAAGTTTTTGCCAAGAGAAGGCAAAAGGAACTGTGATTTTTTGTGACAATAGCTCAGCTATTGCATTATCTAAGAGTTCTGTGTTTCACAAAAGGAAGAAACACATTGACACAAAGTTTCACTACATCAGGGAGCTAGTGAACAATGGAGAAATTGTTTTAGAACATTGCCGAACTCAGGATCAGTTTGCAGACATTCAGACCAAGCCATTGGGGCAAAAGAGTTTTGATTTTTTAAGAAAATGTCTGGGTATGACTGATAACCCAAAAATTGAAATTAAGGGGGATTGTTGAAAGGTTAATTTTACCTGCCCAGTATTGTAGCCGCTTTCCAGATTTGTAAGAAGGGCTCTGCCACAGAGAGCCGATTTCTAAAATGTTCGAACAATCAAGTTTAGTCATTCTTAATCCTTACAGTCCCTGCACACATCGAAACTAGCCGCTGGCTGCTTGTTATTTTTCGTATTGTTTTGGAGAATAGAGATTTCATTTATAAATAGGAAACAGAGTCTGTATATGGAAACAGGGGTTCTGATTTGTATTATTCTGAAAATAGAGGTTACAAAGAAAAATACAGAGTTTATTTGTTTATGCGCGGCAGAGTTTAATTTGAACAACGTGGTCCCCAAACCACTTGGCAGGTTTACACTGGTTCAGATTTTTTATGGGCCAATTTGCATTGCATTTTTCCGGAACCTAAAAAGATTAAGCTCGAGTTGATTGAGGTTTTGGGTCACATTTTCCAACCGTACCCCAAGCCCATTTTCGAACCCGATATGAGATTATAGGGTGGATTTAATTCTCATCACGTGCACAGAATTTCATGTCATGTCAGCTAGAATTGGAACGCGATTTCGGCAATTCATTTTGGTTGAATTGTGTTTTGAAGTCTGGGGTATTTGTTTGCAAAGGTTAATGGTTTCTTATGATTTTATGTTATATGCGTTGCATATCACGTGATAGAGGTTTTAACTTTTGGCTGTTAGAGTTCTCTTTTAAATGTTTTTTGAGTTATATATGTTATAATATATAAATATGGTTTAAACATATGTTATATATTATGTGCGTGATTGTAATGAGGTCGGCCCGAAAGGGCAATACATTTAGACTTAATAGTTTTTAGTTTTATTTAAAAAAAAAGGTTTTATTTTTATTTTTATATGTTTATATGTCACAGCATATATAAAAACAAAAAGTGAGCCCGAAGGCAATGTAAGTTTTTATTATACACAACAATAGTGTATTTTTTTGTAAGCACAACAGTGTGTTTTTATATGTAAAAGACAGAGTGTTGTTTGAACACAACAGTGTTAATTTTGAAGAGACAAAGTATAGTTTTGAGTGAAACAGAGACAATTTGTTTTTGTTTTTCAAGCACTGTGTTAATGCAGCAGTCTTGATGATTTTTTAATCCCTCTGTGTGAGGAAGAAGAAGAGTTTTTAATAGTTTTTTTTTGAAGTAAATGAAATATCTTTTTCAGGTGCAAAACTTTGTCTCCAGTGAAGAATTTATTTTATTCTTTGTGTTGAAAAGGAGAGTATTATTCTCTCTCTATTGGTTGTTCTGGAATTCTCAAAAATTCCAACATAGAACAACAGAACAATTGGTTGAGAAGCTAAAATTTGTCTTCTAAAACAAGAAGAACCTTAGTTGATATAAGTTAACCAAAGTAAAGACTCACAATAGTTGATCAATGGCTCTGCCATCTCATAAATTTTCTCTTCCAACTGAGTATTTGATAGTACCTCTACAAGATATGTATATAATTACATGTTTCTTGAGTTGTATCTTGAGCGAGTATCATGATGCCTTATCTCTTTTTTTTTTTTCTGTCATTCTAGTCTTCCCAGGGTTTAAAGGGTCTTTAGGGGTAGGCTATCAAATTTATTTGGGTTTAGTGGTTTGGATTGTCAAGTTTTCTGGGATCCTATAGGGCTTGAGTGGTTCGAATTTTTAGGCTTCTGGGGTTTAGAGCTTTGGAAGTTTAGATCAGGATCCCCTCCCATTTAGACACAACTTCCATTTTTTGTTGCATGTATAAGCTATAAAATTTTACTGCTTCTTTACCATATGTTTCATGTAAGCAGTGAGATTTTGTCCAAGATTATTACACGAGCTCTAGTGCAACTTTTAGGACTCAGTGCTTAGTATAGAATAGTTAATTTGTTACCCATCTAATCATGGCAAGTGAACAAAACATAGTCAATCAACAATGGTAATTCAGATTAAAATAATAACGAACGAGGAGATGCAAAGAAAAATATAATCTAGTCCAAACAAAGGCAATAACATGAAACACAGACCCTGAAAATAGTCTTCAAAAATTTTTCTGGTTATTCTTGTTGCACAGCCAGAGAATAGGTAACATAAAGTAGTGTCGTTGTCCCCAAAAATCATGAATTCCATCTTTAAGCCTGTGCATGTCAAACTGGCTAGTTGGAGATTTACACCTTTGGACATGATTGTGTTGTTACCTTTAGTAACTAAATCAATCATTCCCATTTTGAAATGTATGGTTTTAACATTTATCTTATGCATCTACCTTTTTTTCACATAATTTTCGTGTCAAATACAAGAAATTACAATTGAAATGTCATATTCCCTGAAGGTTAAATATGTTATATGATCATTATAAATCAGGATAACATGGAAATGGATGTGAACCTTTTTCCTTCATTTCTACTTGGTTAATCTTGGAGTCATTGATCCTTTTGTTGGCAGTAGGATATTTGTTCATGTACCCTTCATCTCAATAAGCATACCCTTTTAGATGAAGTCCAAAATAGTCAGAGATCACTTCACGCAAATGCGGCCTGTGGTTTCTATAGCTCTTACATAATAAACTTGTCAGATATTGCTAATCAGTTTGATGAGCACACAATTCCTGATGAATTTGAAATTAACCTTTTGAACAAACAAAAATCTATGAAGATGACAATGGAAAAAAATCCCTTTTTCGATTGAAATAGTGCTTTAAAACAGTGCAAATGTTTAAAAAATGAAGTGAACCAAATTTTTTTCCACTTATGGGTTCTCTAATGGGCCATGGCTGACCTTTAACTCATTGATTCCTAAATTTGTAAGCATCATATTGCTTACCATTTTCATCATCAAGTAATGTGATGAGATTTTAATTTTCAATTTGATATTCTTGCCAATGCCTAATAAATTCTAAAATAGGATTTTGAACAAAAAGCTCAGTAAAGTAAGAATTGAAGAACTTTTCTCTGTGGAATAGAACTAAGTAGAAAAATATATATAAAAGTGAACATTTTAAGAGAAAGTGGAGTGAACCAAAGTGTTTTCTTTCCCCAATTCTATTCCAATGCCTTTTCCATCCTCAGTTCTTCCTTTAATTTGCATAAATGCTGGACTGAGGGAAAGGTTACAATGGTAAGAAATAACTCTTAATCTGCATGTAGCCACAGATTAAGCTTCACCAAGCATAAAAAAATAGCTAATTAATATCTATCTATGCTCACATTGTTTAGGAGAATATATCTGTTGACCTTTATGTTCATCTATTTTAGCTTGAAAATGCTTTACATGAGATGCGTGTAGAAATGGTTGAACTAAAGTTCACATCTGAGAACAATTTGGCGCAAGCTCGTGAGTTTGCTGCAAGTATTGAAGAAAAGGCTCTTGTTAGATACACATACTTTTGGTGAGTGATGAATACATAAATGTCTATGAAATTTAGTTGCAACTTATCCAAACCAGGTCTGAAATCACCATCAATTGGATGGATTCTTTTCCAGTGAGAAATTACTACTTTTACATTGTTTTCAAAATCTAGCATAAGCTCATCACGACATGTTGTTAAAAATTTAGAATTGGAAGACCCAAGGTGCAGCGAATTTCCAACCCACTTAGTTGATTTTCAAGCCACAACAGAGGCCCATATTTTGTATCAAACATCACAGTTGTACCAAGTCCTGAGGGTTCTCCATGGCCTCTTTCAATATCTACTCTACCCTTCTCTTCTTATCAACTATCTCCTCATCTCTGCTAAACCAAGAACTTAGCGGCCTCTCATTTCTCAATGCTCCGGTTGCATGGGCAGCCATTTGTGCCTTCTTTCCGAAATAAAATTTAAATTTCATAAGGGGTATCTCATCAGAAAATGCCTGACTCATAGGAAGATTCTTCCTCTGCCCATTGAGCTCTTCAACCTGATCAAGCCCCTTCTTGACGGCATCAATGGCTGGAGCAAAGGCCTCCAAGCCAGAAGGGAGTTTAACCGCCTGTCGGGTGAGCACTTAGGGAACCTTGACAGGGCTTACTTGTTTCTCCTTGGAGCCAATGGGTGGAGCAAGGAATGGGTTATTAGAGTTAGCATTGGGATTTGGGCTAGGGCTAGGGTTTTTTTCCTTGCCATATGTTTCCATGGCAAGCCCTAGAGAAGAAGACCCAGAAGCCAACGCCAGGTGTTGCTGCAAAATCACCAGCGCCTTAAGCTGTTGTCAAGGCTGAGAGAGAATAGTTCTTGCAAAAGAAACATGCAGAGCCATACTTCTTCTTGAACTTTTCAAACTAACAGCCGGTAACAGGGCCAAATGGAAGATTTTCATTGGTTGGAGAAGGTGCCACATGTCCAAATTTTACTGGCTGGAAGGGTGATCAGAAAAAATTCTTATTGGCTGGGGTGAACAGTGTCTACTCACCCCAAGCCAACAAAGAGAATGCCTTTCGGCATAATTAAAAAGCAATTTATTATTTATTTTTTCTATAATTTAAAAATTATTAACTTAATATTCACTATTCCACTATTGACTTGAAGGAGGACAAAGCGTGTTTCCTTTGAGGGAAGGGTGGTGTATCGTGTAAGTTAGAACTCATTATAGTGGAAAACTTTATCACATAGACCCCTGCCAACCTATCATGATCATTAGAAGCACCCACGTATTACAAGAGGACCCGACCCATAAGCGGAAATATTTGACTATCCTTGCAACGTGTTTTTATTTATATTTTTACATGAAAGTTAGTAACATTGATTGAATTATTTATTAAAAATATGTGGTCAACAAAGAGACATCAAAGATCCGAATTTATAGAGTTTTTTTTAATATGGTAAACTCTATTCAAATCACATTATATATATTATCACGAATCATTATGGCCTTGCTTTTCACTACAGGTTTTAATAAATATAGGACTGCAACAAATCCTTCCATAATAAAACCTCCACAGTACATATTTTTTTAAGTATGTAAAGGAAATTATTTTAATATCTTTGTTTCATCATAATATTATTAAAAACAAAACTAAAAATTGTCATCCTCTTTATGACTTAAAATATATGTTTAAAATGTGAAATAGAGCCACGATGATATAATCATTTCTCAAAGAAGGAAAAAACATAACATAAAATAATTGATTGATATAATCATTTCCCAAAGAAGGAAAAAAAACATAAAATGTATAGAAAAAATATAAAATTGTTTCTAGAAAACAAAATACAATTTTGTGGAATTCAATAGCGTTGAACACTATTTGGGAGGAAAATAAATATACAAATTAAGCAATCATCGAGCTTTTCTGGGAAGCAATTGAAATACAAGATACCATTTTCATAAAATAAAAAGTAAAGCGAGTTGAAAATAGTTTTTAATTAGGAATTAAATAAAAACTTCCAGCCCCAAAAGCACGGATTGGAGTATGCCTCCTATCATACTTAAAATATGATGTAAAATTATTTTTATCTATTATTATATATATTAAAACATGATGAGATATTTTTAAAATAAATAATTGTGCACAAATGTACATGTATATATATAATAACATGTTTTAACAGATTCCAATTCCGTCTGATATTTTTGGGATACCGGTATCTTATTCTTCCTTGTGAGATGTTCCAGATCCACCATCACAAGTATGAATAACCTTTCACTTTTAAATATGTTTTAAAGTTATATATTCAACCCCAAAAATTTCCATTAAAAAATGAGATATATCTAGATCTTGAGTTATTTTAAAAAATTTGAATTTTAGGTTTTTGGAGATTTTCTTTCCAAGCCACTCTTACGAGATGTGTCAAATCCACGAGCACAACTATTCAATTTTTCACTTAAATATACATGTTTTTAAGTTATAAGTTATAAATTGAAGTTTAAAATTTTTATTATAAATTAAGATCTAGATATCTTGAGTTATTTTAATTTTTTTGAATTTTAGGTTTTTGGAGATTCTCTTTTGGAGCCTCTCTTAGGAGATGTGCCAAATCCACCAGCACAAGTATTCAATTTTTCACTTAAATATAAATTGAAGTTCAAAATTTTTATTAGAAATTGAGATCTAGATCTTGAAGTATTTTATACTCTTAAATTTTCTGAATTTTAGGTTCCTATAGAGGATTTCTTTTCTCCACGGACTCTAGCGATGGAGATAGAAACATCCACACTAGTTCAACCATTTAAACAAGTTTTCTAACATTTCTTTTAATATTATTGAAAATAAGTTTATATATGCATCTTCATTTGAATTTTTTTAATATATATATATATATATATATATATATATATATATATATATATACATACTTTTACATATATATTGTACAGTTTACTGTTGAAGATGTTCCAGTCGGCAAAGTTTTAGTCGAGGATAAAAAAATGGAGAGGAACCTCATGAGGTATTGCATGATTTTTTTTTTACATATTTTTTTTTTACATGAAGTTCTATATATTCTCATTCAATTTTAAGACATTAAATTTTAATGTTTGCACAAATTGTGTACAGGTTCCCCATGCTTCTACTTCGCAGGACAACTCGAGGATCATGACTTTGCTAGGAGAGACACTACATCCATCTATATTTGGTGGATGATGCACATGCATGTGCAACATTATATTTTCATTAGATAAATAGTCTTAAATTTAATTTTTTACATATAGTGTTATCTAGATACAATCATATATAACTTGCTACTTGATACTTGATACTTGTGAGATACAAATTTTCGACATATTTTATGTAGACTACATTTGGTACCTGTGAATGTGATATAATTTTTTGTTTTTATTAGATATTTGAACTACATTTGGCACGGGAAGTAATATTCTGATCTAGAATGTTTTATTTTTAAAACTCAAGTTTTGGATGGTTGAACTACATTTGGAATGTGATTGCACAATATAATGTTTTTTTTATTGGATGGTTTAACTACATTTGGAATGTGACTGCGCGATATAGTGTTTTTTTTTTTTTTGGATAGTTGAACTAAATTTGGCATGTGAACTAATGTTGTGATATAATATTTTTTGTTTTGTTTTGTTGTGATATTTGAACTATATATATCTAGTACGTGCAATATTTTTCATCAATGCATGTATAGAAAAGAAATTTTCAGTTAATTTCATTCTAGAACATATATATCCAGTACGTGCAACATTTTTCATCAATGCACATAGAAAAACTACTTTCAGTTAATTTCATTCTATAACATATATATTATCCAGTACTTGCAACATTTTTCATCAATGAAAATAGAAAAGATACTTTCAGTTAATTTCATTCTAGAACATATATATCCAGTACGTGCAACATTTTTCATCAATGCACATAGAAAAGCTACTTTCAAGTAATTTCATTCTAGAACATATATATCGAGTACTTGCAACATTTTTCATCAATACAAATAGAATACCTACTTTCAGTTAATCTCATTCTAGAACATATATATCTAGTACGTGAAACATTTTTCAACAACGCACATTGTAAAACTACTTTCAGTTAATTGCATTCTAGAACACACACACACACACATACACACACACATATATATATCCAATACGTGCAACATTTTTCATCAATGCACATAGAAAATATACTTTCAATTAATTACATTCTAGAACATATATATATATATATATATATATATATATATATCCAGTATGTGCAAAATTTTTCATCAATGCACATAGAAAAGCTACTTTCAGTTGATATTAGTGTGCATGTACCAAAACAATGTACATGTGCAAACACTTGCACAGATAACATAACAAGGCAGTTCAATTTTTAATTGAGTTTTGGAAGTTCTAAAACATGAATCCAAAGAGAAGAAATTGTTGGAAAGTTCAATAAAAAAAATTTCAATGGAATGCCACCTTCAATGATTCGTTCATGATCGGATTTTGACATCTTCCATTTCTTAATTTTCTTTTTTTTTCTTTGATTGAACCTCTATCAAATTTATGCATGCTGCACACACCAAGTGACTATATTGAGAACTTATGACATCAGGTTCATAGTCTTCAAAGTAAACAAAATCCCCACTTTGATTAGTTTGTCTGAAAAAATAACCTTTCAGTATAATAGATCATATGTCATATAGAAACCCATGATCATTATAGTTTTTTAATAATTTTATCTTTCGTTCAGTGTAATGCATCAAATAATAATTCACATTTTCATTGTTGTCAGTAGGTGCAATTACAACAAAAACATCTCCTGCATAATAAAACAAACTTATGTATTTAAATTTAGATCATAATTAACATGAAAATTTAACTTTAAAATAATTGTAGTATCTATTTCTAGATCTCTATCATTTGAAAGCAATTCAAATGTTACCTTATCAAACTAGATCAGAAACTCGATCACCATCAGATGATATTGTAGTCTCCTCTGATTGCATTTCTTCAAATATTGCAATAGACATTTTCCCCGTTGTATTTAGCTCTGTATGTTTCCAATCTTTTACATACATTTTTTTGTCACAAACATCATTGGATTTTGTGTTGTCTATGCAAACATGAAAAAAAAACAATATTTTATTTTATCCAATGCAAACACATTTGTGGACAACTTTTTTTTAATTGAATGTGATTTTTGAGTCCCTTTGATTGTTTCAATGTCATTTCCAATCGATCTATCTACATCTTCGACCCCAATATGCCAAAAAAACCTATATATGGAAAATTCAAAGAAGAATGTAAATATGATATCAAAATACCATCAAATATAATCATTGTGATAAATGTACACTGTTTAAAATTGGATATCCAATAAAAATTAAATTGAATGTACCTTTACACTTCCCTTGATCGGTTAGTATCATGGCTTAGTGCAACGATGCACCATTGAACAACTTCTTTAGCGTCCACAAGTCGGTTTGGAGAGGATTTCATTTGATATCTTCGAAGTGCTCATTTTATGCATGCCCCTGCACCGTCATGTTCTCCTTTTCCATGGCCAGTCTCAAAGAAATTCCAACTATGTTTAATGCATTTTTTATTATGAAGGGAACACAACCAAAAGAATGACCGTGAAGATTTCAATTTACCTACGCATCCATATGACCATATCCAATGTCCATTGAATTTTATTCCATGACTTTTCAAGGAGTCATAAATGCTTCCAATACAATGTTGTACAAAATATGTATCATGTATACGATCGTCACTGATATAAAAGTGATATTCTTTAATAACATGCCAATTTTCACTAGTGATTTATATATGATCAACTTTTTGTTCAGCATGTCTATATAGAATATGGACGAGCATGGAGACTTGGTTAGAATGATAGTATTCACTCTGAATTTATTTTTGTGGAACACATGTGTAGTTTTATGCAAAATCAATTACGGACAAAATGGTCCCTGGTGGAAAAACTTCACGGGATTTTTTGAATTGCAAGTCCTACCATCGAGCTCTATGGGAATGCTTGGTGTATTTATAAATGTCTACCTCAAACTTTCTAAAAAAATCTATCACAAAAAATTCTTCTTCTTGTAATTGAATTATTTTAGCACTATTTCTACCTTGAATCAATGTATGGATATATTCATGTCTCTTCCATTTCACTTTCATTTTGGACAATGATTGATCATTTATATCAGTACGATATTTGTTTTAAAATTTAGTCAAATATCCACAATCATTGAATTTTTTACCACCAACACATTTATTTTCGTAAAATAATTCATTGCTTTCTCTTCCACATAGAATTTGGGATATGAAATCATGGATAGTGGAAGGAGGAGGTGAATATTTCCAAAATTTTCTACCAAAATTAAGGAATGTGTCATAATATAACTGAAATTCCACATGATAACGACAACAAAAAGTGTTGTGTAAAGTGATAGTTTTTACATACCATGGTTTTTATTGAACAAAGGCACTGATTCAGATATCAATTTCACGATTATCTTATTTGAACTTGTTGAACAACTCTATCTGAGTGGTGTCCAAGAAATTTTTTAAATGTTCTTCATACTGATTTCGTGTTATTCTTTTTCGCATCACATCCCTTGCATTTGGCGAAACACGTGAATTTTTCTTCCAATATTCATATATTATTTTTTAAAATTTCTCCAAGTCTATCTTTGTATGGTTGCCTAAAAATAGCTCTCCAACAAGTGATTTCATCATTTACATCTATTTGCAACCAAAATTTCCGATGTTTGTGAAAATATTTTCGTGAGGTTGCTAATGCTCATGCCATAGATTTTTCAAGAGATTCTCTTTATTACTTGATGAAACCACTACCATATGTATTTCTCTACGTACAACTGAAACATTTTTCTGTCTAGATCTTCTAATTGAATTTATAAAACTATTTATATTTTGTATCACATTTTCCTTCATTTTTTTTTATCTTTTGTTGATTTTCGAATACCCAATAAATTCATAGCTTCCTTTAATTTCCTTAATTATAGGAGACCTTTCAACAATTGGCCTTGAACTCCCACATTTTCCTTTATGAAGTTCATATCAAAAATGTGTTTAACATGATATCATATAACATGGTCAACTCTTTTATCTCCATATGTGTGAGTGTCAACCTTTTCTAACATCTCATCATCGACATTGATTTCATTTGTACATATTCAAATTAATAGTACATAATAAGTTTACATATTCAATAAATAACTAAATTAATAAATATGTATAATTTCAATAATATGTGCATGTGTTCAACATATATATATATATATATATATATATATATATACACACACCTTGTGATTCAATTTCTTCACTTGAATTTCTTTCAACATTTTCACCATCTTCAATCATTGGTTCAATATCTTTTTCAAAATTTTGTATCACATCATCAATGTTTTGAGGAATATATCTCTATGTTTACATTGCAAAATAGTTTTCAAATTATTTCATCAAATAAAAATTAAGCTTCACATTTTACACTAGGAAAATTTTAAATATCAAATTCATAATATTTACATTTATATACCTACTTCAACTTCTAGTTGAGGTTGAATTTCCCTTTCAATATTTGAGAGTACTTCTCTTTATATTTTGTGAGATTTTCTCCCCTCTTCTCTACGTTCCTCAGGGTCTCTTGTTTGATCATATTTTCTCGTGCAATTCCTTAGATTTCCCATGATAATAGAATATGAAGTTCAAAAAATTTCCTTCAAAATTAAGACAAAAAAATAAATTAAAAAAAACATCAAAAAATATTTAATTTAAAAAAAAAAATTCATTTTAAAATTTTTGCAAAAAATACATACTTCAATCCAAAACACTTACTTTAAAAAACCTAAGAAAAAAATGTCTTATAAAAATGAAACGAAGCTCAAAATAATTCCTTCCAAGTCGTGCACAAAAATTTCATTTAAAAAGTTAGACAAAAACTCATTTAAAAAAATCATTATAAAAGGTTTACCTCAACCCAAAACACGTACTCTAAAAAAATGTCACTTCAAAAAATGCCTCAAAAAAATGTCCATTGAGAATTAACTCCAACTTCTTAAAAAATGCCACTTTAAAAAATACCTCCAAAAAGCCTCTAAAAAAAATATCACTTTAAAAAATACCTCCAAAAAATTTCCGTTGAATATTAAGCTTAAAAAGAGTCATTTTGAAATTAAGTCCAAAAAATGTCTTTTGTAAATTAGGCCCAAAAACCTCTAAAAACAAAATACATCCAAAAACATGCCATTTGCAAATTAAGCCAAAAACATCTAAAAACAATGAAAATTAAGCCCTAAACTTCTAAAAAAAAATACATCAAAAAAAATGTCCTTTGAAAATTAAGCCCAAAACTTCTAAAAACAAAATACCTTAAAAAAAACCAGTGAAAATTAAGTCCAAAACATCTAAAACCAAAATACCTTAAAAAAAAACAATGAAAATTAAGCCCAAAACCTCTAAAAAAAAAATATTTTAAAAAAATGAAGCCCAAAAAATATCCAAAAAATGTATCACATACCTCCAAGAAATTTCCTTTGAATGTTATGCCAAAGTCCTTAAACCCAAAAAAATCCTTTGCAAAATCAAGCCTTTGCAAAATTAGACCAAATGAAGAAATGTGCGAAATTAAGTGAAAAAAATGACTACCTTTGCATCAATTTATATTGCCACAAAATGTTTTTTTGGAGGGGTTTCGTTTTATTTTCTGGCCGACAAAAATTCAAGTAAAAGTTCGGCCGAAATTTAGTAAGAAATTTGGCAGAACTTTTGCGTCATCAGACTTGATGGGCTATTAGCATAAAAAACAATTTAGTCGAACTTTTTTTAAAAGTTCGGCAAAAATAACACATGTGAAATTACGCAGAGCCAAGCTCTGAATACATTTATTCAACTTTGGACTGATTAAACTCCATGAAAGATTCTAAATTAATTGTCGGAACCAAGACAAGCATTTTCAGAATTCAATCTACTTACAAGAAATATAACTTTTATGGAATTTCATAAATATTTAATAATTTTAATTAATTTTGTAATAAAACGGCTGCAAACAATTTCTGAAGGTCATTATGATTTAGTGAAATCAATAGTCTGTATCTTCCAAAATACACTGCCAAAAAAATTGAAAAAATTATGGTGCATTACACTGGTCTGTCATCTGTAATGGGTATTTTTTAGATTTTTAGTTTATAACTTATATGATGAGAAACTTTGTGCGTCATGGAACATATTCAAAATATGTTGTTTTTTCATATTTGACCAGTTCAAAAAATTCTAGTAATTATGATATGCATCAATTGGTTTTGTAAATATAACGAAACTGAAGTAGACTCTGTCTAAATTGTTGTAACACATTTTGTTTCTCAGAAACACACATTTTTCAAAGAATACACCAGCACGTATTAACATGAATTTTTATGAATCCTTTGATTGTTAAAAAAAACAAACTCAAAGAAACACTAAGTTTAGATATCAAATGTGTATAAAAAAATTACAAAAAACAAGTAATTGAAAGCTAATAAAATTTCTGACAACTTTTATTTTATTGCAGAATGAAATTCTAAACAAAAAAATTGTTTTGGCTTGCAGAAAGTTGAAGAACAGGAAAAAATGAATTTTTTCTCTCAAAAAAGAGCAAAAAGTGTAACCCAACTTTACATTTTCACCTACTTTACTTGTCAAAATATAGATTTTAACTTATTTTAGGACTCTATAACACAGTGGCACACTTTCACTTAAAAGTGCCTTGATTTTGGGACTCCTTTTCACCTTTGTTGGAAACGACTCAAACTTGGACAAGGACTAGGACATTAAAAAAAAATTGAAAACACTGACACAATGGTGATTACACCATTAACATTTTTATTGATAATAGTGGCTCCTATTTGGGATGAAGTCATTCTTGTAAGGCTTCAAGGACTGTAGACTCAATGCCTCAAAAACCCTTGAAACTGAGAATGCTTCTTGAAAATAAAGACTAGGATTGACCATTGACATACTGAACTCAAGACTGACCATATATACAAACATAAGTACCATTGTCCATGGTGTTTATTGACACATCACACCAGATATTTACAATAGAATGACTCAACTGACTTAATAAATAAATAAATTCTTAATAAAATGACCATTGACTAGGCCTCGAGTCAGCTAATCATCATCCATATGTTTGAGCAGTAAAGTATTGTTCTCCAAAACTTCAGCAATTATAAATGGCCCAAACCATAGATTTTCGAACTTACCATTCTTTCCATGGTCTTCTCTCCTAACATCTCGATGCAGCACCAAATAATTTTCTTGAAACAACTGTTGATTTTCTCTTTTATAAAAAAAAATGACTTTAGCCTCATAATTATGTACTTTTTCTAGCAATGACTCTCTGATTTGGTGTGCCTCTATCAACTCTAGAAATCTCCTAAGGACTAGGTTTTCATCATAAACTTCATATTGCAGGAAATTCATCACAAGAAGAGCTAATTGCAAAGGCATTGCAGTAGTAGTTCCATATACAAGTTGAAATGGAGACATTCCAATTTATTTTTTACCACTTACTCTATCCGCCCACAGAGAATGTATCAGTTGAGTGTCCCAATTCCTCTTATTTTTAGGCACCATTTCCTTAGAAAAATTTTATTGAATGACTCGGCCAATCCATTACCTTGAGGGTGATAAGGCATAGAATGAGTCAATTCAACCCCATATTGCTGAAAAAAATTGTACATCTTAGCAGACTTCAAGGCCATTGCATTATTGGTTACAAAATTCTGTGGACAACCGAATCTTGACATAATGTTTTTCAATAGAAATTTGATATTTACCACATCAGTAGCTTTCCTGTTTGGTACATCTTCAATCCATTTAGTGAAATAGTCTGTAGCTATGAGAATCCATCTATGTTGTCCTGATGAAGGTGGATGAATTTCAGCGATGAAGTCTAGCCCCCACTGTTGGAAAGGAACGTCTGGTGAAATAGGAATGGGAGGTAATGGTAGCAATTTCTGTTTACCAACAAATTTCTGACATTCGACACATAATTTGACATTGGAAAAGACATTAGAGAAAAGAGTTGGCTAATAATAGCTAGATCTTAAGATTTTGTTTGCAGTGGCTCTCCAATACAAATGCCCTCCACACACTCCTGCATGTATCTCTGCCATAATCTCATGGGATTCTGCATCATCTACACATCTTAACAAGACTCCAATAGGATCCTTCAAGTAAATATGGTCTTCCAAAATGCAATACTTCACAGCTCTCAATTTAAAATCTCTTCTTTTAGACTTCTCCATTTCAGGTGGACAGTTGAAATTTAACAAAAAGTAAACTATATCCTTGTACCAATATGAATTAAATATTTCAGGATAATTAGCAATACCTTCTCCATATTCTCCTCCAGTTGCCTCTACAATCAGATTTAAAGATTTGCAGATAGATTCAGCTATCAAGTGAGCCAAGCCTTGACCTTTTATCAATTTATTTGGTTTGATTTCGACATCAAATTCTATGATTTTGGTCATCCATCATCCCCTCCTTCCATCCGTATCTAGTTGCAGCCACACATCTTTAGCAGTGATATTAGGCACAAAAGAAATTATTTTTGAATGAAACACATAAACCCGAAAACAATTTAAATCCTTAACAAGTGCATATGCTTTTTTTTTAGTCAAGATGTAATTTAATTCAACATCCCTTAAAGCACCTCTGAAAAATGAAATAGGCTACTCTAAACTTTCCTTGTTCTTCTGTAATAAGACAACTGCAATTTTTTCTTCTGAAGCATATGAAAAAATTAGAAAATATCTTTCAAAGTGAGGATTATTCAAAACCGGAGCTTCAGTCAAGGTAGATTTAATTGCTGAAAAATAATTCTTTGCTTCATCTCACCACTTAAATTCTGCATCTTTTTTCAGCAAGACATTTTATGTGTTTGATCAGTTCTACAAAGTTAGGAACAAAACGCCTCAAAAAATTGATTTTCACTAAAAATGCCTGCAATTCATTTTTATTCCTTGGCAAACCAAAATTCTAAATAGATTCTACTTTCCCCGGACAAATACAAATGCCACATTATGTTACAATATGTCCCAATAACTTACCTTCTTGGACAACAAAAGATGACTTTTTTGGGTTCAAGGACAAACCAAAATTTCTGCATTTGTCAAAAACTTGTTTCAAATGTTTCAAGTGGTCTTCATTATATTTTGAATAGACTATGATGTCATCCAAATAAATGACTACAAATCTGTCCTTTTCTCCCGTAAAGTAAATATCCATTTCCTTCTAAAATTTTGTGCCTGCATTCATCAAACCAAATGGGATTTTGTTGTACATGAATGTGCCCTAGGGTGTGATAAATGTTTTATTTTCTCTATCTTTCCTGTCAACTGAAATATTATTATAGCCTGAAAGGCCATCAATCACTGACAATATTTTGCATCCTACAACCTTCTGCAAGATATAATCCATATTGGGTAGTGGATAGTTGTCTTTCAATGAACATCGATTCAGGTTGCGAAAATGAAAAAAAATCTTTATCTCCCCACTCCTTTTCCAGACTGGGACTATATTAGCTACCCAGTTAGAAAATCTCAAAGGAAGAATTATCTTTGCTTCCCATAATTTTTTGATTTCTTTCTCAATGATTGGGAGCAGCATGGGATTGATATGTCTGATTTTTTGTGCTACATGATTTGCATCTATTTTCAAAGGAATTTTGTTGTCTATTATGCTCCTATCATAAGTTTTCAACTCACTATAAGACCATGCAAAAATATGAGAAAATTCTTTCAACAATTCGATATATTTTGTTATGGTTTCAAGAGAAAGGAATTTGGACACTTTGACTAATTTTGGTTGATCTTCTGTACCAATGTTACATTCTATTATAGTCTCTCCATCAACATTGCTTTCAGGCTTGAGAAAAACATCATTATTATCAAACAGTCTTTCTAAAGGAACTAAACCCTTAGGGATATAGTGAGTTTTAAGACCTATAATGTTCTTCCCAGCCATGTTTTTCTTAAAAGGGCTGTTACTTTGGTTTTCAACAATCTCCTGCTCATCATCAAATTGTATGTTTGCAAGCTCTTCAACAGACTCTAAAAATTTTGGAATTTCCCTGTCATCGACAAACACTTTCCAGTGTTTGATGTTATCAGGTTTTTAAGGTTTGTTTTTTATTTGAACATCATAGGTTTCCTTGACATATAGAGGAACTTTGAAATTACTAGTAGCAATATCTATTAAATCAGAAATTTGATTTTCTTCTCTGGTGACAAAATTTATATTAAATGTTGAAAAGTAATGCTTAATCAAATCCAAAAATTGATTCCTATAATTCTTCAATTTGGAAATTTTCACATGGTAATTGTTTCTCGCCTGCTTAATCACCAACTCTGAATCACCAAAATAAATTAGTTGTTCTTCTCCCAAATCTTTCATTGCCTTCATACCCAACACAAGTGCTTCATACTGAGCAGTGTTGTTAGTGGTAGAAAGTTGTTATTTGTATGATATGGTTACCTTATGCTAGGTAGGAGAAATACGGACTACACTGACTCCCAATCCCTCTCTTGATGAGGCTCCATCAAAGTACAATTTCCAAATCTGTCCTCCTTCTAAATGCTAGTCATTTGTACCTTGAAAGTGTTGTTTTTCACTTATTTCAGGCTAGAAATCATTATCATCGGCAGTAAGGTGTGGAATTTATGACCCCAATTCCTTTTCTTCGGCATATATAGGATGGTTTGATGGATTTGTGTTGATCACTAATGATTTAGGCCATTTGAGTTTTCTTATACATCCTTCTGAATTCCCCTCCAATTACTGGGATGGTAGCATATGATATGTCCATCTGAAGGGTACCTCCTAATTTCTTAAACCAAGATTTGGAAAGTAACATCCCAAATCTAAAAGGAATTTTGGCAACCACAATGTCGATCACTAAGCTCTTCATAGGCAGTTGGGTAAAGGAAACATCCAAATCCTTAATCACTCCTAGACACTTGAATTTTTTGGAGTAAAATGTGTAAAGGTCATAGTATTTCTTGGTGATCTCTAGTCCTAATTCATCCATCACTTTCTTTGGCATGAGATTGTGGGAAGCTCCAGAATCTAACAGACAATTATGCAACAATTTTCCATGTATATTGA
Organism: Pinus albicaulis; assembly: GCA_034641835.2. NCBI lineage: Eukaryota > Viridiplantae > Streptophyta > Pinopsida > Pinales > Pinaceae > Pinus > Pinus albicaulis. The sequence continues at coordinate 1,018,004,685 of CM076583.1, forward strand.
GTGATAGGTAGAAAGGCGGTGATTTATCATCATTTTGGTCTTGAACATGACACCTTAGATAAATAGTGGGATGCTCATCGTCAAGGTTGACTAAATCAGGAGTGAGAGGAGGTTGTAGCAGATTCTTAAAAGACTCTTTGTATGCTGGTTTTTTCAATAATTCTAGTAGTGGCATTGGAATTTTGATTTTATTTAATTCAGCTTTGAAACTAAAATAAATTGGAGCTAATTCCTTATTTTCTGCAGTAATTTTGACAATTGGAGTAGAATTTTGAGGTGGAGGAACCTCATCTACCTTGGCCTTATGTTTAGTAGGTTGTTTGTCTGAATTTGATTTTTGTTGAGGCTACTGAACAAGACCTTTGGACTTCAAAGGGTAATTTCTGTTTTGAACTTCTTGTTGTTTTTTATCATTCTATGCATAAATTTGAGAAATCATATCATCTATCTTCATATTCCTGTAATGTCAAACATGTTTACTGTGAAGTCTCTCCCACAAGGTTTATTTCTTCATTTTCTTCTTCATTTCCTTTCTTTTCTTCTTCAACAAAATTATTCAAAGGAGGCTTAACATTTTTATCATCAACATTCCTGCTTGGGCATTGTAATATTTGTTGAGGATGAAAAGTCCTCCTTAAGGGAGCCTAATTTCTATTAGCTTCGTTTTGATTGGTTGTAGTAGCTGGTTTATTTTCTACCTCGAATTTTGACATCTTAGAGGCAAGTTCCTTGATCAAATTGGACGTTTGATCGATCTTTCTTCTACTCAAAGAGACTTAGAAGAAGAAGTATTTTCTTCTTTCATCTTCTTTTTTTCTTTTGTTGCCTTTTCTTCCTCCATTTTTAATTTATTAGAAGCCATGAGAATAGACTGCACTCCAATCACATCCTCTTGAATACTTGTTATTGTCTGTGCTTTTCCATCCCTCAAACATAAAGAAAACTCAGAATCTAAAGCATTTGCAAAATTTATCATAGTTGTGGTTTCAGTGGGTTTAATTTTTTTCAGGAATTTTCTGATAAATCTTATTAAACCTCTTAGTAAAATCAGCTGATGACTCATCTGCCTTCTTCTTCAAAGTTCCAAATTATGTAAGATATAAACATATTCTTTCCAATCACCCCAATTCTTCACAAATATCTCTTACAATTCATCAATTCCTGTTATTGAATTTGGAGCGAAACTTCTAAACCATTTTCAAGATTCACCATCCAAGCTCTAAAAAAAGAGTCTTGACCAAACATCTTCATGTTCAATATTCTGATTGTCGGCATAGCTATAGAAAGCCACTATATTTTCCTTAGCAGAAACTCCTTCTCCATCCCAAGTGTATTTTGGAATATATTTCAAGTAATCTCCTTGGGGAAGTGGATGCAAGGGTTGAGGGAGAACAAGTGTCGCATATCTTGCATCCACTATCTGCTGCATCCTTGTAAGGGATTAGCCATATTTTGTTGATGTACAGCTGATGGATGACCAGTTGATGTAGCTGTTTGGGAAATAGGAATTACAATTGGTGAATTTTGATTCTGACTTATGACAGCAAAAAATTGGAGATCTTAAGTTGTTTTTTCAGGCTTTGAAACTGAAAAGAGTGGGTTTTCAAAGATATGAACAAAGGATGTCTTGACTTCTCCTTCAGTAGAAGAATTAGAATCTAAAGTTGTCTCTTGAGGAGATGGAGTTAATTCAACCTTATTTTGCTGAGCAAGGAAATAAAATAAGTTAAAAGTAATGCATTTAGGTACAATCTCTTCAAGTGGATGAGAGGAAGATGACCCAAAAACTAGATTTGGAGAAAAAGGGAAATACTCTTGTTGAGGGGTAATAAGAGACTGGTATTCAGGATGAGTTTGAAGGAAATTTAAAATATTCTTGAAGTCTTATTCAGTCAAAACATCCCTATCAAGAAAAGGTGCAATAGCCAATACTTGTTTTAATTCCCCTTCAGTCAGTACAAAATCTTCTGATTTCTTATCAACAGTTAGAAATTCAGTTTCTTCTTCTTTGACTAGAACATTACTTATTTCATATTTACTAGGCGATGATTAAGAACAACTTTCAGTTCAGCCTAGGTTAACAACATCCACTTTATTTTCTAGGGGAGAAACTTCAACTTGATATTTTTCAATAGAATATTTTAAAACTAAACCCTCATTTTATTCTAAAGTAGATGAAGGTACCTTTTTCTTTGGAATGTACCTTTTGTGTAACTTCTTCACTGGCTGAGATGTGGCTTCAACTGATCTCTATTTTCCTTTAGCATATTTGATGATTTTATTTGGGTCAGCAACTGGAGTCACAGTTGGAGATCTCTGATTCCTCCTTGTAGAAGGAGGTCTTAAAACCCCTCTTCCTCTTTGTGGAGTCGGCAGGTGAACAAATTTTCAGTATTCTTCAGGTCACCAATTCTTTTTCACCATCTAGTATTGATTATCAATAATTCATAATAATAGACTCGGGAGAATACTTCGTTACAAGGCTTTCCTCTCCTGGTAGACACACCAAAAGATGTTGGTGCTGGAATCAACACTTGGACTGCAACAAGCACCTGATGAGAAAAATCCTAAAATATAAAGCAATTAAATGATTTGTTTTATGATATTGATAGGTGGTACAAACTCTGATTCACTGAAAAGATATTTTAGTCAAATCTAGAGTTCTACTAATGAGGGTATTGTAACTTAATGTGGTAGTAGGGTGCAACTTTGTAGCCTATGAGGAGAGGAAATTGTAAGATGAGAGAGGAAATAGTAGGTCTGTAAAACATAAATCCACTGCATTTCGTGGAAATTCACAAAATTAGAAGTTTGACAATATTACATTGAGAGAAATCTATTTCTAGTCTTACAAGATTCTCACTGAAATAACATGAAGAATAAATATCACGAGTGATGATATTCCACTATTATAACATATATTTTACCAGGAATGCTCAATGTGTGAGACAAATAAAAACTGATAAAACACATATCATTTTTAAGAGGCTAATAAAAACACATAAGAGTATGATGGTTTTAGAACTGGAACTGAAAGAAAGGAGATATGGAAACACAAGTGGTGAGCCATGGTATTGTGCCAAGAGTGTTGCAACTCCCAGGGACCTCCCTACTTTAATTTATCAACCCACGGTTCGTAAAAAAATTGAGGTGACAGTGCTATATACACATCCAATGAATTTTGTTCATGTAATCCTCTTCTGCTTTACGAAAGGGTGCTATTTAAATTATGAGAACAACTGGAAAGTAAATTACTGGAAGGAAATGACAGCGAGGAAATTAAACTAAAGTGCTGAAAAGAAATGAAAAGAATGAAGTAATTTAATTGGTAAAAAGGGAAATGACTAAAAGGAAACCAAGCTAACTTGCTGAAAATAAATGGCAGAAAGGAAACTAATTCTAAACCACATTTAACTTGGCAAAACGACTAAATTCATTCTACTTATCCTATGATCTATCTACCATTCTCTTATCCATGAAACTAATCTAGCCATGACTTAATTCTAAATAAAAAGAATTAATTTATAGCTTGGAGGAAGAAAAAGGGATAAAAGAGGCTAATGGGAGGTTCAACACATGAAACGAGGTTTGGAAGCGGAATGAGGGGGGTAAAAACCTTAGGAAACTTGATTATGACATGAGAAATGAATTTGGAACGGAGATAATTGAAAAAGGTTTAGAAGTGGAAACAGGGCGTTTAAAACCTTATTAGAACTTTATTATAACAAAAAAAGGCTTTGGAGCAGAAATAACTCAAGAGCGACACAGAGAAATGCGATGGAGGTAAAATTTGCGATGTACGATGCCGCAATTGCAACTTCCCAAGTTTAAATGGATGGTGGTAAGGACTTAACAGAATGAACTAAGATGTGCGGTGTGTGATTTGTGCTACAGTAAAGGTCACGGGCTATGATTTGTGATGTGGTAAGAACTGCGGGATGCAATATGTGATACCATAATTGCAAGAACGAGTGGTAACCGTTAAGGGTAATATCTAAAGGATTTGAAGCTTGACTAACGTGGCAGTGGGACTGACAATAGCGCAAGATATCACTATCGCAATCAACCAGTACTATGGTAAGTGTTTCAAGGGTGAAAGGTAAATGTTGTGAAGTGCGGTTTTTTATTTCGCAAGATCACAATCGCAAAGAGCGAGCGGTGAGTGTTGAAGGTAAAACGTTAATTTTGTGATCTACGCAGTGCGATGTATGGTGGCAAGAATTTCGAGGAGGAAGGTGAAGTTTCGGTTTCAATGGTTTTTCAAGCATTTCTACGTTAAAATGAGTCCACGGAAGGTGACCGATAGATCCAAGGAGAGCGATAAGTCTTCCAAGAAAAAGGTAAGAGCTATGAAGTGCGACTCTAACGTACGGTGGTGGGACAGTCGAGGAGAAAAGTCAAAGGTTTTTTTTCAGTGATTTTAAATGGTTTTTCATGCATTTTGCATAGAAAGGATAAGGTGGTTGTGAATAAAGAAAACAAATAAATAAGGATTTACAGGGCTAAGTGCATTAGGCAAAGAAAATGTAAGTACAACGTTAAGATGAGAAGAGAAGGAGGGGATTGTAGGTGGAAGAGAAGTGGTCATAAATGAAACACATCTGTGGATTATGCACAGGAGACATACAGAAATGCAAGATGAAACAGTTAAGGAAGGGCTTGGACTTGGTAACAAAAATTCTTCCCAAAACTCAAACAGAAAGAAATTTTTGGCATGTGGGAAGGTCTTCCCCTACTCGAACTCTATTGAAAGAGATGAGAGCGGGGAGAATTGACCACATTTTGGAGTTTTTCCTCTATTTCGCTATGGATAAGAAATTGAAACTACAGCAGCACAAAAAATAAATAGCAATGAAAATTATGAGAAGAATATCTAACTTAAATGGTAGAAGAAAAACTAGCTAAATGGAAGAAAGGAAAAGATAATAACAATAGAGAAGTTGAGGCACATGGATTGGGCCCTAACCCACGAGCCTATCCCTTTGAACTTAAATCAATCAAATGAAATCACTCTGCTCATTTCATAAAAAAATAACTGCATACATCTCTAAAAGTTTCAATCCCTGAATGAAACAAAAAGCTTCAATATTTCACAACAATAATTATGAATGGAATCGAGACTAGGATAAAGTAACTTTTCCTAGCTTTAGCTCTTCTCTATTTATTCTACAGGGCGGCTACCAACAACTCCCTTGAAAATGGTGATTAAATCCACTTTGACTCCAAGTAAACATAGATTGTGTGCCCTTTTTCTTGAGTTGCTTGGCTGCCTCTTGGAATTCGAATTGTTGGAGAGAATCCTTGGGGATCCTTCGGCTACTTGTGGAATTCGAATTGCTTAGAGAGAATATTTGGGATCCTTTGGCTGCCTTTGAGGGTGGAAAATCCTCCTATAATTTCTCCTTTCTGTCTCCTCCAAGTTTTTGTGTTAAAATATTTATAAAAGTGCTTAATAAATCACGATTTTCTTCACTCAACCTTATATTAGGAACTCAGAGTATGTTAGCCTCAATAACCACCTATACTAGCATCATAAACCAAAATAATAATGAAAATGAAAGAAAATGACATCTAAGAATGAAAAAAGGTGACTATTAACCCCTCCAAATATGTCTAATGATGGAGCTCATCATCGCAACACTACTGAATGGTTGTTCATCCTCTGAGAAACTGATCCTCCTCCTCCATTTCCTTCAAAGCTTTTACAACCCCCTGAGTTCCTGAGGAAGAAGTGCGGGATTTCCCTAAGGGAGTAAAATCCATCATTATTTTTTTCATTCTCCCATTCTCTATCTTGTGCGTCTGTGTCCTCTTTATCAGTCAGCCCCAGCTGCAAAGGTGGGTTGAGCTTTAGTCCCAACCATCGGATATTTTTGGCCTTCATGGACCTCTTGTATAATTTTTCCCTTTCTAATGCACCCCTTAGCCTTTCTGGAGTATGATACTCCCTGTTCTTGAGGTTATGTGGGAGGCTATTCCATCTACTCTGGCTGGCCTTAATGCACTCCTCTTCTATCTTCCTAGAAACATCAATAAACTGGCCTATCACCTGGTTTTGAGTTTGAAAGTAGCTTTCAACCAGTGCAGAGTCCTTTTCAATCTCTCAATGGTTAAGGATGAGTCCTCTTGGGTTGAACACTTCTAGTCTGAGATATAATGGTTCTCTATTTCTTCTTCCCATGACCTTCCATATCTCTTTGGCTCTATTGTTCTCATTCACCATCCAAGATGCTAGAGTCATTAAATACATATCCCCGATTGTAGCATTGGGGTCCCAAATCTCCAGATTTGTTAGCGCCAAGTTATGCATATAAAACTATGCCATCTTTTCCTGATCAGCTATGTTGGATTGCTTGTATAAATTCATGAATTTCCTACAATATTGGAAAGGTAGTGATCCATGGGAGGCTAGAGTCTTGATTTGAAATAGAAGCCATTGTTCTTTGAGGTAGACAACATATCTGTCATAAGGGAATCTGTGCTGAAGGGCTTCAATTCATAAGTCTGCCATGGTGGCTACTTTCTCCTCTTGTTGCTGCAATTTCTCTTTTAGTGCTACATTCTCTTCCTATGCCTTATGCAGCTGCTCCTTCAGAGATATTTCTTTGATTCTTTCCTCCCACCCTTGGGGATTCTTCAATGACGATAACGCTGAGGGGAGAAGTTTCTGGCTTTCTCTGATTCTTGTCAGCTCCGAAATACCTAGAGGTCTGCCTTTTTATTTTTTCGTTTAGAGGAGCCATGGTGGCAGTTATCTTTGTGTAGTGACGGGATGTGATGGTGGTTTGTGAGTCTATTTCTCGCCCACTTTCTGTTATCTCTATGAATTCTATGGCCATCTCTTCTATTTTTCTTTGGCCCTTTGTCTCTCTCTCTTCTTCTTTTAGTTCTTCTCGTTTCTACTGGTTTTTCCTCTTCTTCTTTCTGGTGCTTCTTCTTCTTCTTCAAGCGCTACATGCTTCCGTCGGTCCTCTCCCTCTAAAAATTTTCAATTCACTATTTTTGATGAGAAGACATCTCCTTTTATTAGATGACGTAGCTAAATTTGGAGTTCTAATATATCTCTTCTCAGCTCCAATTTTATCGTAGACAATTGGTTCCTCCTCCCTGTGTTGGGAAAAATACTAAGAGTGGGGGTGAATCAACATTTAGAGCTTACTAATAATTTTAATTTTTCTTTAATGAATTCCATACACGACTTTGATGAATGAAACTCGCGTATACACACGCATATGCCAAAATAAACTTGCATATACTGATATTATTTTATTGTTAGAAAAATTTTTAGAAACAAACCTTATCTTAGCTTATCAGTCATGCATCTATTAGTTAACGAGTAAATATGTGCAATATAGCAGAATAAGTCATCACATAAGAGAAACATACATAAAAACCAATATTTAAGGTGGAAACCCCATTCGGGAGAAAACCACCGCTGCTTTCGTCTTTGTCTTCAATATTTATTATATGGAAAACTTCTTATGATAATGTACTTATGTAGACTCATATCAATATGTAGGCATCTACCTGCAGAAGGCTGCAACCTTCTCTCATTTTATAGCTGCAACTAGAAGGGAGTTACAACCCCCTGATCTCGTTTTCCAGCCACTACTGGAAGGGAGCTTCAACCCCCTTATCATAACACTAGCTTCTACTGGCAGGAAGCGTCTACTTCCCTCAAAATAACTGCAGACCAAGTTTCAGCAATTTTCATACTAGATCCGACAACTTCAACACAACTCATCATAAGATCATCAATAATATACTTCACCCAAACTAAAAATAGAGAGATTACTGTAACCAGAACACAGTAATAAACCCATACCTCAGAATCAGTATGTAGAATTAGACTCAACCTTGAACATTCATTATCTTAAAATGCATACACTACATTGCTTCACTAAACCCGCATGTATACGCGCTTTACTTAACACCAACCTACGTATAGATCTTAGAATATTATTTTTTAGAATGTAATCAGTCACAGATCCAATTCTGGGGCTTCAAGACATATATCTTTCCAAGATAGCAGAACCCTTGACCAGTCAGACATCATAACACATATTTACTCACTCTTTGATCAGATTTGTATATAATCAACTTAGCAGCATATACAGCAATCAAGAAACCCAGTTGTACATGAAAAATTTATTGATAGATAGAAGAAAGATAACAACAATGACAGAGAAACTTCTACAATCAGCTTCAGAAAACCCTAACTTCCATACGCGCCTTTTTTGAAACAAAGCCGTGTATATACATGATTTTACTGAGATGAACTAGCATATAGATATGTAAATATATTAATTCTGTAGAATGTTTCAGATCTATAGAACTTACCCATATTTCTTCGCTCTACTTCAGCAAACATGCACTAGGTCTTAGATCTAATCATATCTTCAATGGATCATGCAAGAACATAGTCATTTCAGGTCTAGAGATCTTGATCCATCAATCTATCCAAGGGTGCATCATAAATTCAGATTTATCAAAAAAACAGAGTTCATCCAATGCCGATATACTTTAGAGAGAAGTATTTAGTGATAGCCCTTACACCCTGCTCACCTTCTGCACTATGATCTTCTTCTCCTTATATAGATTTAGCCTTTACCAATACCATGAGTCAAAACCATATAGGTGCCAATGGTATTCTTGGAAAAAATAAAATAGATGACATGGTGCTCAAACCTGTGGGTTAATACCATGGTAATTCCCCCTAGTATTATCTTTTTGGAGTGCAAAAGGCATACGCGACTTGGATCGTTCTTATCTACATGTATACGCGACTTTCCGTGAACAAACTCGCGTATATAATATTCATTATGAATATTCCCAAATATTGTACTAGAAATTACACATTTATTCTGATGGACTCCTGAGCTTCTACGAAAGACATATAATCCATATTTTACCAGAGAGTTGCCATCAAGGACAACATATTAAGACATAGGAATCATATTGCCAACAATCTCCCACTTTGGACTTGATGGCAACCACGATGGTGTTTGATCACTGCAACATATAGATACATATAACCATTATTCAAATACTTCAAACACCCAAATTTCTCTCCCCCTTTGACATCAAGAGCAAAGGGCACCATTTGGACCATGCTCCCCCTGAGTGTATGTTGAATATTTAGAAATTTTCAATGAAGTACATGACTCTATAACTCAACCAAGTATGACATTTCCTATCACGAGGGACTCATACTTACATCAATGATCCAACCAAGAGGAAATACATATTTGACTCAACTACCCAACCAAGTGGGTTTACAAATTTTACATGACTGAATAGAACAATTTACATCATGAGTGTCAACATCCCCTTTTCATATAATTACAGAAATAATATGTCATTAATAGGACCGAAAGATCTCAAGAGAGATATCATATATCATAAACCAATCAGAATGCCAAAAATACAACCTTCTTAGCAAGACAGGTGCTCCCCCTAAGCTGATGCATCCTAAACATTTTCAGCAACCAATTCTTCAAAGCATATTCATTAGAGAAAGATACAAAAATATGAATACGAGAACAAGAACAAATTTTACCCAATAGCACCACAATTTTTCTTGAGCATTGACCCAAAGAATTTATGTCAGCAAAACCAATACGCGGTTTTATGCACAGAAACTCACGTATATATGTGATTCAACTTTATGAAACCCGCGTATCATAGTTAAACTTCTTAAAATTTATCAGATTAAATAAGAGAGGCAGAGACAACTCCCAGCTTCTGTCTGAGATATTCGAATGCTTACCTGGGAAGAGGTTTAGTAAATATATCAGTAACTTGTTCTTTGGAGGGAACATACTCCAATTTAACCTTTTGTTCAAGCACTTGTTCACGTAGAAAGTGATACTTGATAGGAATGTGCTTGGTCTTGGAATGCATAACATAATTCTTTGAGATACTAATAGCACTTGTATTGTCACATACAATTGAAATGGGAGGTGAAAATTTGATTTGAATGTCTTGTAGAGTTTGCATCATCCAGAGAAGTTGTGTGAAACATGATGTGGCAGCCACATATTTTGCTTTTGTTGTAGATAAGGCAATAGAACTTTGTTTCTTGCTGAACCAAGATACTAATCGAGGCCCCATATAAAATGCACCTCCACTAGTGCCTTTTCGATCATCAACATTTCCAACCCAATCTGCATCTGTGTAAGCATGAAGAGTGAGATCAACATTCTTTGGATACCAAAGAACAAAGTCTTGAGTCCCTTGTAGATATTTGAATATTATTTTTACAGCATGAAGGTGAGACTCTTTTGGATTAGCTTGGAATAATCCAACAATCCCAACTGCATGCATAATGTTTGGTGTTTTCCTGGTGAGATACAACAAACTTCCAATCATGGATCTATATTCTGGTTGATTTATCGCAGGAAAATCATCATGATAACTGAGGTTACATCAAGTTACCATTGGTGTGCTCACAGGTTTGCAGTCTTCCATCCCATACTTCTTCATAATTTTCTTAAGATATTTTTCTTGTGATAAAAATATGCCATTTGTTCCTTGTTGCACTTGTAAGCCAAGAAAAAATGTTAGTTCCCCAAGTAAAGACATTTCAAATTATTGTTTCATAACAGAAGAAAATTTCTGACTCATGGACTCTTCATTACTTCCAAAAATGATGTCATCAACATATACAACTACAATCAACAATTTATCATTCTCAATTTTTGTGTAAAAGTTACTCTCTGCAGATCCCTTTGTAAAACCTTGTTGATGAAGATATTATTCAAGACGATAATATCATGCCCGAGGAGCTTGTTTGAGACCATATAAAGCCTTTTTAAGTTTTCAAACAATTTTTTCATCATTTCTGAGAATGAATCCTTCTGGTTGTTCTATAGAAACTTATTTTTCTATATCACGATTGAGGAAAGAAGATTTAACATCCATTTGCTAAAATTTAAATTGTTGAAAACTGGAAAAAGAAAGAAACATTCGTATGGCTTCAAGTCCAGCTACAGGAGCAAATGTTTATTCAAATTCTATACCTTATTGTTGAGAATACCCTTTACAAACAAGTCTAGCTTTGTTTCTAATAACATCTCCATTTTCATTTAAATTTTTTTTGAATATCCCTTTTTCTCCAATCACATTTTTATCATGAGGTCTTGGAACCAATTCCCAGGTATGATTCTTTTCAATTTGATCAAGTTCTTCATTCATGGCTTGAATCAAACATTCATATTTACTATCTTGATTGAAATTTTATGTTTAAATAGTGAATAGGAATGTTATATATCTAGGATATCCTACAAGAGTTATTCTTGTTTGGACACCAGATCCCTTTTCTCCCAAAATTTGGGACTCTGGATGATTCTTTTGAACATACCTGGAGGTAGCCTTTTTAGATAGATATTATTTTGTTGCTTCATTTTGTTCACCTTCTATATTGTTTCTATTTGATGTGGGAAAATATACATCATCATCATCTTCATTTGCTGTTGTTATTTCCCTATTAGGAGCTGAAAGAAGCTCGTCAATTACAACATCAATACATTCAACAATCTTCTGAAGTATTTTATTATAACATTTATATGATTTACTTCTTGAAGAGTAACCATGAAATATTCCTTCATCTTCTCTAGGTTCAAAATTACCAAGTTTTTCATCATTTTTCTTGATAAAACATTTGCTTCGGAAAACTCTAAAATTATTTACGGTGGGAAGATTGCCATACCAGAGTTCATAAAGAGTTTTATCAATGTTTACTCGAACATGAGCCTTGTTTAGAATGTTTACTAAAATATAAGAAGATTCTCCCCAAAAGGTATCAGGAGTTCCAGATTCATCAAGCATAGCCTGAGCCATTTGTTGAATAGTTATATTCATCCTTTTTGCCACGCCATTTTGTCATGGGGTTCCAGCTAAAGAAAATTGTCATTTTATGCCATGATGTTCATAGAAATCAAAGAATTCATCTGATATATATTCTCCTCCTTGGTTAGATCTAAGACATTTGAGTTTTAGATCTAATTCATTTTCAACCAAAGCTTTGAAGATCTTAAAATGTTCAAATCCTTCATCTTTATGTTTTAGTAAATTGATCCAACACAATCTAAAGAAGTCATCGAAAAATAAGATATAGTATTGTTCTCCATGAGGTGAAGTTTTCCTCACAGGACCACATAGATCAGTTTGTATAAGTTCAAGAGGCTTACTTGCTGATCGTTATTTAGCATTGAATTGCACCCTCGTTTTCTTACCAAATTAACATGATTTGCATATGGTACTTTCAGGTAGAGTGATGCTTGGAAGATCACGAGTAGCTTTGAGTCTGCTGGATTTTATTATTTGAGAGAAGCTAAAATATCCTAACCTTCTTTGCCATAACCATTTTTCTGAAGATTTACCCAATTAGCATTGTTCTTGGTGACCTTTCAACACATACAGATTGCTTGGTGTTCTAGTTCCTTTTATCACAGTTTTTCCTATGTCAAGTTCATGAACTACACATTCTTTTGAAGTAAAGACAACTTCATTTCCTTGATCACACATTTGATTCAGACTTAATAGGTTGTGCTTTAATCCATCCACATACATAACATTGTTAGCTTTCGCCTTTTCCTTTAGAAAAACAAAACCTTTTCCTTTAATGACAGCAGGAGAGTCATTTCCAAAAGTAACATTCTTTTCTTTCTCTAGATCATTGTATGAAAGGAGTTTATTTATATCACATGTCATGTGTTTTGAGCATCCGTTATCAATGTACCATTGATTTTCTTCCCCTTCTACAAAAAAATCTATGCCACGGCTTTTAACCTGTAAGTTTTTCTTTCTCCAAACCTTGGAATTTGAAGGTATATGTTTTTTTTGTTGAAGTTTACTCATGCATTCAGATTCTTCATGGCCAAAGTTATTGAAATAAGCACATTCAATTTCATTTTGAAGAGGAGAAATTTTTTTATAAGTATTCTTCTTTATTCCTATATCATTTCTTTTCTTTCTTGCTTCTCTGGTCATGATGGTTTTGTATGGAACACATTGAGTAGCCTTATGACCAAAATTATGACGCAAGAAACATTGTCCATTAAAGAAGACATTTATGAGATCATGAAACCTTCTATTTATGTTTACCTGTTGATTGATATTCCTGTTATTGTTCTTCCTTGTATTAAAGTGGTCATGCTTTACCTGTGTAGATTCTTTGTTCTTTTGCTGAGAGACAGAATGTTGTGGGCTGGCTTTAGCAACATTTAGATAGCTTGGTGCTGAAGACTAAGATGATTCTCCAATATATACAAGACCTGTCTTTAAAAGAGGAGAGCGTTGTACCTTGATAATTTAATCTAAGGTTTTAGATCCTTTAGAAAATCTAAGATTTAAAGTTTTCAGTTTCTCATTTTCCTTTCATAGACTTACTATTTCACATTCTGATTTCTCATTGTTCTTCTCCTTTTCTATAAGTTGATTTTTTAGAGTATCTATGGAAATTATGTTTTCTTCCAAACATATTTTGAGATGATTTATTTCTTAAAGAAAGTCATTTTCTTCTAATGCATCCATAAAAGTATCACTAGAGTCCTTTTCAAATGCCATAAGTAGTCTAACATCTTGATCAGATTCTCCTTCTTCAATATTTGATAGACCATCACTATCTTCATGAGTATAATAGCTTTTTCTGTTGGTAAACCGTTTCTTATTTCCTTTAGCCAATTCCTTTCCTTTTACATTACTATCTTTATGGGGACATTTGGAAGCATAATGACCAACTCTTCCACAAGCAAAGCATTTAAAATGAAGCTTACCTCTGAACCTTCCAGTGCCAAGTTGTAGCTTCTTTACAAAATTTATCTCATCTTCTTCTGAAACATAACCTAATCCTTCTTGTTCTTCTACCTCCTTTCCTTTTGTTGTAGCTCTGAATACGAATTCTTTGACTTTAGATGGACCTCCATTTCTCATTTCACAGGAATTCATAATCCCATGAAGTTGAACAATAGTAAGAGTTTGTAGATCATGCTTCTCTTCAATAGCAGACACTTTTGACTCAAATTTGGCAGTTAGAGATCTTAAAACCTTTTATACCAGAGTAGTGTCAGATATGGTTTCACCTAGATTTATCATAGGATTTACAATGTCATCTAAACATAAAAAGAAATTGGCAATGCTTTCCTCATTATGCATTTTGAGTTTTTTCATATTGAATTCTGAGAGTTTTAAGTTTAGGACTTTTTACCTTGGCATCACCTTCATAGCTTAGAATGATTTTGTCCCATATCTCATTTGTTGTATTCAACTGCATGACTTTGACAAATTCTGATTTAGTAAAACTTCCCAATAATGCATTGACCACCTTTGCATTGGTTTCATAGTTCTTTCTTGTTGCTGCATCTATTGGAACTGAAGTTGGATATTGATAACCTCCTTCAACTATAGCCCATACATCTGCTCCAAGAGACTGAAGATAGGATCTTGTCCTTGTCTTCCAGAAGATTAAGTTGTTTCCGTTGAAGAGAGGAGGCCTGATAGATGTTGTCCCATATTGGTTTCTCATCTTGTCTCATCTTCCTTCTAGCGATTAAGCTTCTTCAGAAGGACCTGTTTTGATACCAATTGTTGGGAAAAATACTAAGAGGGGGGGTGAATCAATATTTAGAGCTTACTCATAATTTTAATTTTTCTTTACTGAATTCATTACGCAACTTTGATGAATGAAACTCTCGTATAAACATGCATATGCCAAAATAAACTTGCGTATATTGATACTATTTTATTTTTAGAAAAAATTTTAGAAACAAAATTTATCTCAGCTTATCATTCATGAATCTATTAGTTAACCAGTAAATATGTTCAGTATAGAAGAATAAGTCATCATATAAGATCAACACACATGAACACCAATATTTAAGGTGGAAAGCCAATTCGGAAGAACACCACCACTGCTGTCATCTTTGTCTTCAATATTTATTATATGGAAAACTACTTACAATAATGTACTGATGCAGACACATATCGGTATGCAGGCATCTGCCTGCAGAAGGTTGCAACATTCTCTCATTTTCTAGCTGCAACTGGAAGGGAGCTACAACCCCCTGATCTCATTTTCCAGCCACTACTGGAAGGGAGCTTCAACCCCCTTATCAGAACACCAGCTTCTACTGGCTGGAATCTTCTACTTCCCTTAGAATCACTACAGACCACGTTTCATCAATTTTCCTACTGGATCCCACATCTTCAACACAACTCATCACAAGATCATCAATAATATACTTCACCCAAAATTCAATTAGAACAGAGAGATTATTGTAACCAGAACACAATAATAAACCCATACTTCAGAATTAGTATGAATAATCAGACTCAACCCTGAACATTCATTATCTTAAAATGCATATGCTACTTTTTTGCACTGAACCCGCATATATACGCACTTTACTTAACACCAACCTCCATATAGATCTGTGAATACTATTTTTCAGAATGTAACCAGTCACATATCCAATTATGGGGCTTTTAGTGACATATCTTTTCAATATTGCAGAACCCTTGATCATTCAAACATCATAACCCATATTTACTCACTCTCTGATCAGATTTGTACATAATCAACTTAGCAGCATATACAACAATCAAGCAACCCAATTCTACATGAAGACTTTATTGACAGATAACAGAAAGATAGCAACAATGACAGAGAAAATTCTGGAATAAGCTTCAGAAAACCCTAACTTCCATATGCCCCTTTTCTAAAACAAAGCCGCGTATATATGTGCTTTTATTGAGACAAACTAGTGTATAGATCTATAAATATATTAACTCTTCAAAATGTTTCAGATCTATAGAACTTACCAAGATTTATTCGCTCTACTTCACCAAACATGTGCCACATCTCAGATCTAATCATCTCTTTAATGGATCATGCAAGAAGATATTCATTTCGGGTCTAGAGATCTTGATCCATCAATCTATCCAAGGGTGCATCTTAAATTTCAAATTTATCAATAAAACAGAGTTCATCCAACGCAGATATAATTCAGAGAGAAGTATTTAGTGATAGCCCTTACACCATGCTCACCTTTTTCACTATGATCTTCTTCTCCTTATATAGATTTAGCCTTTACCAATACCATGAGTCAAAACCATACCGCTGCCAATGGTGTTCTTGGATGAAATCAAGTAGATGACATGGCATTCAATCTTGTGGGCTAATACCATGGTAATTCCCCCCTGGTGTTACGTTTTTGGAGTGCAAAAGGCATACATGGTTGGATCGTTATTATCCGCATGTTTACGTGACTTGATGTGAACAAACCCACGTATATAATCTTCAATATGAATATTCCCAAATATTCTGCTGGACATTACACATTTCTTCTGATGGACTCCTAAGATTCTACTAAAGACATATACTCCATATTTTACTAGAGAGTTGACATCAAGGACAAAATATTAAGACATGAATCATATTTCCAACAACCTATTAATTCAGGATGGATTGCATGTTCTCCTCCCCTCGTTCTCCTCTACTCCACTGATTAAAAATTTTCTTTTGGATGTCTAGGTGGCGTGTACTCCTATTTTTATTCTAGTCATACCTCATGGTGGTGGCCAAGTTAATTGGCCTCCTTTCTACCCCTCAAACACTAAGTGTGAAAATTAATTATTTCTGGCTATTATGAATGCGTAGAAAGGGGTGAGAGCTTATACTTGAGTTTACCTATTGTTTCAAAGGTGGTTGTAGGAGTTGGAGGTTTGAGGCAAGACTTTTTAGATGTTGCATTCTTCACCATATTATTGTTCTCTGAGTGAGAAACTTGCTGAATGAGATGCTAATCTTCGTCTGTTGTTTCTCTCCACTCTGGATGTCACGTGGGGAACTTGAGATTCCATGGGTGGCATTCAAGCTCTCCTGTAGTTTGTTATGTAGTTTCCCTTGTTGTTCTTCTTGGAAGTCCATGAACAAATTTGTTTTTGAAGGAACTTCTTGATGTTTGTAGAAGTCTATTTGTGTGCTGCTTCTCTTGCTATATTGTGCTCAGGAATGGAGAAGTGTGGTGTATGGAGGTGATGGATGAAGTTATGAAGACGAATGGAGTAAATGATGAGATGGACGAAAAGATAAAGGAAGGGAAAAGAAGATGAATGATGTATTGTGTTTTCTAGAAACCATTAACAACTTTCAAAATAGAAAACACAGAAAAACACATTGATGCAGATGCATTTTTTTTGGTTTTGTTCTTTTTCTCTTTTTTTTTTTTCTCTTTTTAGAAAGAAAGTGGGTTGCCTTTGTTGGAAATACTGAGAGGGGGGGGGGGGTGAATCAGTATTCCTTTCAATTAGAGCATTATTTCTTCTTCAATTATTATCAATGTTTGTACGATGATAAGAGTAAACAAAAGGAACAAAAATGCACACATTTTTTAAGGTGGAAACCCACTCTGGGGCAGAAACCACCTAATTATTTTATAATAATTCTTTAATATTCAACTCCATTTGAAAATAAAGCTCCAACTTCCTAGAATCTAGAAAATAATTCTTCTCCATCTCCCACTGGATGGATGCTCCAACGCCCGAGATTCTTTAGTAGTCAATTGAACAGATTCCCCAACACCCAATGAGCTACAGCTCACCCTAGCACCACCCTACCATGCTATAGAAGAATAAAATAAGAAAGGACTCTTGTACTAGGGAATGGTCCACTTTACAATGATATAGAATGATGTAGAAGAAGAAGACACACTAGACCATAACCCCAAATATGACACAACCACCTAATGATGATCCTAGACCTCCCAACACTGCCTCTTCAACTCTTGGCAAATAAACACTAGAACAAGTTTTAGAATAATGTATTTACAATGAATTAGTACAATGATACCTTTACAGTGACTGTATGCGGTGCTGCCTACTTGAAGAATTCATGTGATGAACTTCTTGCTGCTGTTCTACACCTTGGTTGCTGCTCTTGTCATGCTACCCTCTGTTGCACCTTGCCTTGCTTTGTTACCCTAGAAAGTCTCGTCCTTTGCAGCCATTGACAACATAGGATCTAGCTTTTTCTCGCCTTCTAGGAGCTCGATATTGAATCTGTTGTATCTCTGTTATTTCAGATCTCCAATATGTGATTTTCGGTTTTGTAGTATTCCTATGAGTCATATTTCCAATTCCACAGGTCTGACCCAATTTGGATTCTTCAAGGGAGAGTTATTACAAATCTCTCACAATTCCCTAATTATGTACTTTTTCAGTAGAGCGAACTTGTACGGCATGCCACGTGTCATTGTTTCTTCATTTGGCTCAGAAATTGATAGAGAGAAAACTACAGTCTATGCAATATCTTCCATTGTTTACAAAATTCTAATCTAATACTCAGAGAGAGGGTTATGATGATTTTCCCAAGATCACTACCTTGAAATGAATTTGAGGAGCTTGCAAAAACACTAACTTCCACAAATCATATCTCCAAAAATGTTGCGCACCTTGATCTGAAATTTGTACAAGAGCTTCCACAGGATTTCATATTTGCCTCATAAAAATTTCAGCTTTTCAACCTTCGTAGAAACAAAGTTAGAGTGAAAATTCCATGATGACCGGTTTAAAATAGTGAAAGCCCTACATAAGGAGGATATGAGGATCACAATTGATATAAATGCTTAGGTTGAGAGGGGCTTCAACAAGTGAATGTGGGAGGGATTTTAGGAGCTTAAAAATTATTAATTATTGACTTTTCAATGACCCATGCCACA
Organism: Pinus albicaulis; assembly: GCA_034641835.2. Lineage (NCBI taxonomy): Eukaryota > Viridiplantae > Streptophyta > Pinopsida > Pinales > Pinaceae > Pinus > Pinus albicaulis. The sequence continues at coordinate 1,018,023,404 of CM076583.1, forward strand.
ACCCCATGGGGTTTTAGCCCACTAACTGGGGTTACAAACTTCAAACATGAAAATCTCTCAAACCGTGAAAAATTACGTGGCGTGCCATATATCAACAGAAACATCTCGAAAATTAGAAACCATCAAAAGCATTATTGATCTAGAATATAATAATTTGGTAGGTAAAAATTCCCATGCAATATTGGGGTAGCCCCTAGTGCTGCTTGGGTTGACATCAATGACAACTGCTGATCAAAAACCTCCATGAAGGTTTTCAACCCATAAACTTGCCTTGTGCACCTCAGAGAAGTTTTCACCCATGGATCTTTACTCTTCCCCTTTTTTTCCTTCTTTTTTTTTTAGTAAGTGAGCCGTCTCCATCGAGGTTTTCAACCCACAAGCTTATTATTTTTTATTTTTTCTGTCAATAGGTGTGGGAAACTATGGGGTTTCCCATAACATACACACCTATGCTTATAGAATTGATGAATTATTCCCTTGACAAAGGCTTCTTGTAAATTTTAAGTCTATGAACATTTACAAGCAAGGGGATCCCTTCCTCATCTATGGTCCTGATTTAAACTGTGCCATTATCAAAGCATTTCTCCATTGTGTAAGGCCCCAACCATCTTGTCATTAGCTTGCCTTTGAAGTCTTTAAACCTTGAATCATACAACAATGCCCAATATCCTACTTGGAAGGTGTTTTCTTTGATGTTCTTGTCATGCCAACCTTCCTTTGCAGCTAAACTACCTCTATGTCAAGAAGTGCTTGCATTCTGAACTCATCTGATCCATTTAGTTACAGCAACCTCTCTTTTTGGGAATTTTTTAGATCTAGTTTTAATTCAGCTTCCATTCTTAAATTATTGAATTCAAACTCAACTAAAAGTAAAGCTTTCTTACCATAGACTAGTTCATAAGGAGTGAATCTTGTCGTTGTCTTCCAAGTGGTGTTGTAGGCCCAAGTAGCTTCTAACAATCTATCTTCCCAATATTTTTTGGTGTTTCTCACAATCTTGGTGAGGATTCTTTCTAAAGCCGTGTTAGTTACTTCTACTTGGCCATTCGCCTAACGGTGATAGGCAGTAGAAGTTCTATGCTTAATCTTCTGCTTCCTCAAAATATTTTCAATGAGGCGAGAGGTGAACTTTGATCCCTGATCTGTGAATATTTCTCTGGGATATCCAGATTTTTAAAACACATTCTCCCTTAGAAATTCTGCTACTTTTTCTTCAGTTTTTCTACCTTTACTGCTTCTGCTTCATCCCACTTTGTTAGGTAATCAGTGCAGACTATGATATGCTTATTTTGTCCGGATGGTGGATCGATAGGTCCAACAAAGTCCATGCCCCACTTATCAAATGGATCAAGAGCCACCTGAGGGTGTAAAGGAAGTGTATCCCTTTGTGTGGGTTTCCCCATCCTTTGGAATTGGTCACACCTGTTGGTGTATCTTCTGGAATCTTGGTGAAGGGTAGGAAAATATTAACCTGCCTGGAAAACTTTGTAAGCAGTTCTCTTTGCAGAAAATTGGCCTCCACATGGGAAGTCAGGACATTCATAGAGGATATCAAGAAATTCTTCCTCCCTCACACATCTTCTTAGGATTTGATAAGGGCCTAGCTTGAAGAGTTTCCCCCCAATCCATGTGAAAGGGGTGATTTTTTTTATGATTCTACTCCTCTCCCTGAATGAAATATTAGGATGGAGTCTTCCAGCAACCAAGTAGTTGGCTATATCAGCAAACCATGGTGAGAGTGATGATATGGTAAAGAGGTACTCATCTGGTAGCTGGTCATCCACCATTCCTTCTTGACTTGCAGGGAGAACTAACCTGGACAAAAAATATGCAACAACATTTTCCTTTCCAAGTTTATGAACAATAGTTAAATCAAATTGCTGTACAAGTAACAACCATATAATTACTCTAGCATTAACATAAGTTTTTTTCATTAAATAGTTGATGGCTTCATGGTCAGTGTCAACAAAGGTCTGATATCGAGTGACATAATGACTGAATTTTTTCAATGCATGGATAATGGCCAACATCTCCTTCTCAGTAACAATATAATTCAGCTCGGCTTTGGACAAATTACTGCTGATGAAATAAATGGCATAAGGGATTTTTTCCTCTAATTTTCCTAGTGCTACCCCTACATATTTGTTGGATGCAACAGTGTGGATGTGGAAAGGTAGAGTACAATTTGGACCTCGAAGGATGGGGGAACTAGTCAACTGCTTATTAATGAGCTCAAAATCCTCTTGATAAGGACCAGACCAGATAAACTTATAATCTTTGGAAAATAATCCAAATAATGGCAAAGCCATCTTGCTGAAATATTTTATGAACCTTCTATAGTAACCAACTAAGTCCAAGAAACTCCAGAAATATTTTTTCTTTTGAGGAGCAGGAACCCTTTGGATGATAGTGACTATGGTCTAGTCTACATGTATTCCTTCTTGGGATATGGAGTGTCCTAATACAACCCCTGCTTTCTTCAAGAATTCACACTTTTCTGGGCTCAAGGAGAGATGCATCTCAATGCACCTTCTTATTACTTTATCCAAATTGGAGAGAGCTTCTTGGAAGTCATCCCCATATGGTGTGAAATCATCCATGTAAATTTCGATAGAGTCATGAACTAACTTAGAAAATATGCTCAGGACAGTTCTCTGGAAGGTGGCTGGGGCATTCCATAACCCAAAGGGTAGGGCTCTATAAGAAAAGTTACCCCAAGGGCAGGTGAAAGTAATCTTATCTTGGCCTTCAGGGCTGATTTGAATCTGATTGTACCTACTGAACCGATCTAAGAAGGAAAATAAATTCTTCTTTGCAAGGCCATCCAGGATTTGGTCTATAAAGGGAAAAGGGAAATGGTCTTTCTTGGTGGCTTTGTTAAGTTCTTGATAATCAACACAAATTTGCCACTTCCCATTCTTCTTTGGGACTAGGATAAGAGGAGATACCCATTCACTATCGGATATAGGATATATGAACCCCACATCCAATAGTTTCTGCAGCTATTCTTTTACTATGTCCTTTACAGTCAGATTCATTCTTCTTTGGGGTTGTCTCACAGGCTTCCATCCTTCTTTGATGTAAATGTGATATTTTCATACTGAAGGATGCACCCCTTTCATGTCCTTGTAATCCCAAGAAAATGCTTCAATATTTTCTTTCAAAAGTCGTCATAGTTGCTTATCTTATTCATTTGATAGGTTTGGGTTGATTTTCAGAGATTTGGATGGGCCAAAATCAATAGACTTGGTGGTTTCATAGGTTTTCTCAACTGATTGCACTTCCATCCAAGGTTGGCTTTCAGACTCTTTGACTAGGGTTTTGAGAGGAGTGTTAGTGGAGGACTGGTTTTAAATGGCATGGTCAATGAGTTCATCTTCATCAAGCTGCTCCCCTCTACGGATATCATTGATGGTACACATAGGGGCAGTGTTATATAAATCATCTTCTTCATCCTCCAACCATATAGGGAGTTCATGATCAATGGAAGGTTGGGATGGAGGATATAACACTAGATGTTTAGATGGGCCCATTTTTTATAGTCATGTTTCTAGCTTGACAATTAATATAAGCATTTGCAGTGGCTAACCAAGGTCTCCTAAGGTGAGAGGATAACCATTAAACTTGGTTTTTGGCTGCAGGACCAGGAAATATGTAGGATACTCCAAAGAGTCAATGGTAACCATAACATCCTCAACAATTCCTTACGGAGTTACTGTGGACTGATCTGCAAGTTGCAGAATTGTTGTGGTTTTCCTGAAAGTCCCTTAGAGATTAAGTTTCAACATAGTTTCCTTAGTCATGATATTGATGTCAGCCCCTAAATCAATCTGAGTGTTTAGGACTATGATACCATCTATATGAACATAAAAAAAATGGACTACCAGGGTCCAGGTGTTTTGGAATATCACCTTCCCCAACATCAAGTGAGACAATTGTCCTACCACATTGATGGTGGGGGTATCTCTCTTCCTCCTTCTAAGTTTCTTGAAGAACGTTTATTTGATGAGAATATTGTATATAGGGACATCCTTAATGGCTTGGAGAAGTGGTATCTTTACACACAAATTTTCCAATTCCCCCACGGGTTTAGTATCCTCTGGGGTGTGCTAACTAGGGTGGATCAAGTGCTCAGGAGAAGGAGGTTGTTGGATCTGAGCATTATCTTCTTCCTTTTCCTCCTCAACCTCTATAGGTGGAGATGGGGGATGGTTGTCTGGGAGTACTCTTCCCGACCTGAGATTAACCTCCTGTATCTCCATAGCATAGGTTGGATGCGATGTTTCTCCATTGGGAGCCTGCTGTTTATGTCTGTTGTTCGGGTTCGGATTGGGCTATGCAGGTATAGGTAGCCTAGGTAGAGAAACATGAGTAATATGTGGTTGAGGTTGGGGTGGAGGCATTAGAGCAGGTAGTTTATTTTGTTCAGGCCTCCACCCTTAGGATGGATTTTTCCACTGAGGTTGTTGTGGAACATATTGCTAAAATGGTTGGTTTACTAGCTGAGGATGATATAAAGGGTTGGAAGGCCAAGTAGGAGGTGTAGACCAGGATGAAATAGTGGGGGTGTACCAAGGTTTCATGGGTGCAGTTTGATTTTTGTAATAGTAAGAGTGAGGTGCACCTTGCATACCTTTTTGATATGGCCAAGGGCCCCGAGGCCTTCTCTGGTTGATGAAACATAGCTGCTCTGGTATTGTTCCCCCACCTTGATATATAGCTTTAAGTCCAGGTAAGGAGGGAAACTTGTTTATGGCATGATTCTCTTCATAGACTAAGAAAACCTCTATGGCATTCAATGGGCATTCATTCCTTGGGTGTTTCCTGGTACATCTAGGACAAAATATGGTAAGGGCTCTCTCTTCTTCCTCTTGCTTCCTTTTGACCTGCATTATGTCCATTTTCAAAGCAAAGGTGTGCAACACGTCACTCATGAAGTCCTCAAGCATGTTTCCAATATCATGTTTCATGAAGGTGGAAGATGAAGGGGTATTGGATGTACTTAGGCTAGCTCCGCCCTTCATCCTAAATGCCCTAGAATGGTTCCGAAAGATAGTTTTAATTTTTTCATAGGGTTGTTGCTATATATATCCTCCTCATAACATATTCAAGGTTTCTATCATATCTTCACTGATCCCTCGAAGAAGTAAAAGTTTGAGTGAGTCAAGATCAAGAGTACAGTTGGCTCTCTTATAGTTCAATTGAAACCACTCTTCATTTTCCTCTTGGGATTCATCAGGCCCTAGAGTCGTCCTAAATATCTCACCCTTAGTTTCCTTGGACCTAAAGTAGTCTTTGTACTTGCTGCTGAAGGTCTCTTCCATCTGTGCCCAAGTAGTGATGCCATCCCTAGGCAGACCCATGAACCAGCAAAAGGTAGCATCCTTAAGGGTGGATGGAAATAGCTTCAACTTATGATAATCATAGGTGTAGTCATAAGTCCTACATACAACATCAAATTCAAACATGAATGTGTCAGGTTCCTCAAAGGTGAGTCCATGGAAGTGTGGAAGAGCTAAGTGGCTAATGTTTTTCATCTTAGTGTCCCCATCTGCCTCTCTTATGGGAAAGGCTCTCTGGGTCCCAACCATGGTTAAGATGGTCCCTCAGTTGAAACAATGTCTTCTTCTTCTTCCCCAATAAGATCCTCAAAATATTCAGAAGGCTCTCCTAGAGGGGGTTCAATCTCACTGTCACTGAAGAAGAGTAATGGGTGGCTAGGAGGTGATGTGGGGGTTTTAGGTAAGGTTTGTCTTTGAGTATTACTAGTCCTAGGAGGTATGAAAATTAGATCTTTTTTGTACCTTTTCAATATTTCTGAAGTGACATGAAAAGAAAGGAAAGCAAAAAATAATGCTAAAACAAAATCAAAATATCTACTAGACACCTCCCCAGAAACAAAGCCAAAAAGTGGTGAGCCCTGGTATTGCACCAAGAGTGTTGCAACTCCCAGGGGCTACCCTACTTTACTTTATCAACCAAAGGCTCATACAAAATTTGAGGTGATAGTGCTATATACACAGTGGATGCATTAAGTTCATGTCATCCTCTTCTGCTTTACGAAAGGGTGCTATTTAAATTATGAGAAAAACTGGAAAGTGAATTATTGGAAGGAAATGACAGAAACGAAATTAAACTAAAGTACATAAATTAAAGGACAAGAATGAATTAATGTAATTGGAAAAAAGGGAAATTACTAAAAATAAACTAAGCTAACTTGCTAAAAATAAATGGCAGGAAACTAATTCTAAACCACACTTAACTTGGACAAACAGCTAAATGAATTCTACTTATCCTATGATCTATCTACCATGCTCTTATCCATGCAACTAATCTATCCATGACTTAATTCTAACTAAAAAGAGTTGATTTGCAGCTTGGAGGAAGAAAAAGGGCTAAAAGAGGCTAATGGGAGGTTCGACACATGAAACAAGGTTTGGAAGAGGAATGAGGGGGGTCAAAACCTTAGGAAACTTGATTATAATGTGAGAAATGACTTTGGAGCGAAGATAATTGAAAAAGTCTTAGAAGTGGAAAGAGGGGGTTTAAAACCTTATTAGAACTTTATTATAGCACAAAAAGGCTTTGGAGCAGAAAGAACGCAAGAGAAACGCGATGAAATGCGATGGAGGTAAAAGTTGCGATGTGCGATGTCGCAATCGCAACTTCACAAGTTTCAAAGGATGGAAGTAAGGACTTAAAATAATGAACTAAGTTGTGCAACGTGCAATTTGCACTATGGTAAAGGTCGCGGGCTGTGATTTGCGATGTTGTAAAAACTGCACGATGCGATTTGTGATACCACAATCGCAAGAACGAGCGATAAGTGTTAAGGATACGACTTAAAGGATGTGAAGTGTGATTGACGTGGCAGTGGGACCAACAGTGGGGTGAGATCTCACTATCGAAATCAGCCATAATAGCGATAAGTGTTTTAAGGGTCAAAGGTAAATGTTGTAAATGCGATTTTTGATTTTGAAAGATTGCAATCGCAAAGAGCGAGCAGTGAGCATTGAAGATAAAAGGTAAATGTTGTGATCTGGGTAGTGCGATGTACGGTGGCGAGAATTTTGAGGAGGAAGGCAGATGTCAGGGTTCAATGGTTTTTCAAGTGTTGTTGCATTAAAACGAGTCCGACAATGGTGACCGATAGATCGAAGTAAATCGATGAAGGAGAGAGGTAAGTATTCAAGGAAAAAGGTAAGAGTTGTGAAGTGCGACTGTGATGTATGGTGGCGAGATACTCGAGGAGAAAAGGCGAAGGTTGGGTTTCGGTGGTTTTGAATGGTTTTTCACGCATTTTACATATAAAGGATAAGGAGGTCCTGAAATAAGAAAACAAAGAAATAAGTCTTTGCAGGGCTAAGTGCATTAGGCAAAGAAAATATAAGTACAACGTTAAGATGAGAAGAGAAGGATGGGAATGGAGGCAGAAGAGTCGTGCTCAGAAATGAAACACACCTGCGGATTATGCATGGGAGATAGACAGAAATGCAGGATGAAACATTGAAGGAAGGGCTTGGACCTGGTAACACAAATTCTTCCCAAAACTCAAACGAAAAGAAACTTTTGGCCTGTGGAAAAGTTTTCCCCTACTCTAAATCTATTGACAGAGATGAGAGGGGGGAGACTTGACCACAGTTTTGGAGTTTTTCCTCTATTTCTCTATGCATAAGAAATTGAAACTACAACATCACAAAAACTAAATAGAAATGAAACCTATCAGAAGCATATCTAACTTAAATGGCAGAAGCAAAAATATCTAAATGACAAAACGACAAAGATTGTAACAAAAGAGAAGCTGAGCCACATGGATTGGGCCCTAACACACAAACCTAGCCCTTTGAACTTAAATAAATCAAATGAAATCAATCTTCTCATTTCATAAATGAATAACTGCATACATCTTTAAAAGTTTCAATCCCTGAATAAAACAAAAAGCTTCAATAGTTCACCACAATATTTCTGAATGGAATCGAGACTAGGATAAGCTAACTCTTCCTAGCTCTATCTCTTATCTATTTATTCTATAGGGCGGCTACCAATAGCTCCCTTGAAAATGGTGATTGAGTCCACTTTGACTTCATGTAAACATAGATTGAGTGCCCTTTGTCTTCAGTTACTTAGCTGCCTCTTGGAATTTGAATTCATGGAGAGAATCCTTAGGGATCCTTCGGCTGCTTGTGGAATTCAAATTGCTTGGAGAGAACCTTTGGGATCCTTCGACTACCTTTGAGGGCAGACAATCCTCCTATAATTTCTCCTTGTCGTCTCCTCAAAGTCTTTGTGATAAAATATTTATAAAAGTGCTTAATAAATCATGATTTTCTACACTCAACCTTATATTAGGCACTCATATTATGTTAGCCTTAATCACCACCTATACTAGCATCATAAACCCAAATAATAATGAAAATTCAAGAATTTGAGATCCTAGAAGGAAAAAAGGTGAATGTTAACCCCTTCAGATATGTCAAATGATGGAGCTCATCAACAAGTAAAGTAGAAAATACACACAGAAAATTGCTAATAAATATTTAGTAGTATCATTTCATTTCATTCACAAAAAAGATACATATCATATGAGTCAAAATTCTAAAACCAACAACCAACCCTTTTTACATAGTATTTTATCACATATATAAAAAAATAATAAATTGTAATCTCCACAAAAAGAGTAAACCTGTTCCCAAAATTTATTACGGTCTCATGCAACAGATGAGGCTTATCCTAAAATGTTAATACAAAGTGCTATGACATAATGAAAATAATAGCCTCAAGTATAACAATTCAAAATGGTTTGTATGATGTGGTAGTTTATGGGAAGACTCCTCTTCTATTTTGGTGCAACCAACTCCACAAAATGTGTAAACAACAGTGAAAATGGTGTGTGTTTGTTCCTTTAATGCTGCTTGCTGCTTGGTAGAAACATGCTGGTACTGAGATTAGTGGTAGAATTTTTTTTCAGAGAAACTTTGCCGATGTTCCACTGTTCCTCTCCCTTTTTGGTGGAAAACACTTTGTAATGGCGGAAAACCCAAAACTTTTTAGAAAGAATGGGGGAGGCTCATTTTATGATAAATTACAAAGAAACCCTTGGAAAAATGTTTAATTGATATGGGAGACATGGAGCAGAATGAATGATAAGAAGAGGGGAGAAAACCTTAATTTAGACATATATTGGAATCACAAATCGGGATCATAGCATTTAAACTTAAGACACAAACGGGAAAAAAATGCAATGTGTGATGAGAGCTGAGGTGGTGTGGCATAACAAATAGTGGGGTCGCCCGCAAATCCCACATCGAAAGTTTTAAGGAATTACTTCTCCTCAGTTAACGTTATCTTGTATCATATGCGATATGTGCTGGAGATTTGTTCCGACACATGGTCACCCTCATCCCTTCATCGCAAGATATATCATTTAACTTTTGAAGTCTTAAGACATAAATATAATAATTGTCGATGCACGAAATCACTTTGCTTGTGATTTAACCTCAATCGTTGATTTGCACCTAGATTTAATGGTCTTCACTGCTCACTCTTATCTATATCTCCCACTCTGTTGGTCAATCTGTTTTCTTCAGGCAGCGTTTTGCTTTTAAAGAACTCTGGTTGCAATACTGTCCATGAAGCCTTGATTTGCCTACTTTGAAAACTAAAACTGCTGACTGGAGGTGTGGTCTCTGTTTACCTATACCCTCTTTATTGAGAACCAAAATATTAGTGAAATAGCTGTGCTTTTCACTGTGTGAAATATATAAATTTCTTTTCCGAGAAATAGTTTCCCTTTACTGCATTACTATTTTGATAATGAAATTGCAACAAAGGTAGCTAATATTCCAAGCCAGATGACTAAAACTTTATTACCCAAACAACGACTAACCTTCGATACTATCATAAGTCAAAATATATATTTTAACTTATTTTAGAACTCTATAACACTATGACACCTTTTCACTTAAAAATACCTTGATTTTGGGACTCTTTTTCACCTTTGTTGGAAAGGACTCAAACTCGTACATGGACTAGGACATTAAAAAAAAAATTGAAAACAATGACACAATGGCGATTACACCATTATTATTCTTAGTGCTAATAGAACATACAACAATAATTTCTCTCTACAAAATTTTTCAACGTCCTTGTATTTTTTATATTTGACAAATCATATAACATTTTGTTTTTTCCTTTTTGATATGTGTGTGCCATCTTTCTTGTAATTTGATACAAATTCTACAAGGAAAATTTTTCTAATAGAGCATGGGTGTCTGATGTAGTAGTCAATATTGGAGTGGCACATCACATCTTCTAAATCATCAGGTTCTTGTTTCAAGGGAATAAGTAGTTTAAGAATAAATGTGTGCTCATAAACTGGGGATGTAATTATGAATATACATTCTCTTGAACTACAACTCAATGGAAATGAAAGCGCTATATGCAATGCTTGTTGAGCTGACATTTTTTGGAGATTAAGTAATGTATTTCCAAGTTTACGTTTCATTTTCATAGCATCAATTTCATTTCTCTCATGCTATTTGTGTATCCTTATAAATGAAATTTTCATGGAATTGTCAATTTTGGTCATATATGAACTACAATATGATGCTACAACATATGCATTTAGCAGAAATTGTGCATCTATATTTTCATTCCATACAGTAGGCATATCCTTTGCAAAACTGTTGTTCCAAATGTGAGAAGGTTTTTGTTTCAGAGAAATTGTTGGTTGTTTTAATGTATATTTTAATAGTTGTATATACTCATCTTCTGTTATGCCTACTTCTATCAAGACGTTGTCATGGGTTATTGAATCATTGTAGTTTGTTTGTTCCAAGAATTCTAGAAGTGATAATGATTTGTCTATGTGTTTTTGATTGGCTACACTAATCGGTTAAATGATAATTGTTGATTTCGTTGGTGGCATGGGAAAATTGTATCTACAATTTGATTATTTTCTCTTTTTTTACAACTTCTTGTATGGTGATGTTTATGGAATTTAGCAATATCTGGCTCCAAATGGTCTGTATCACAAGTTATGTAATTATCGAGAAAGTTTTCAATTTATGGATTTCTTTGATTTTCATATATTGGGGCATTTTCTATCCAGAAGAGTCCATGTTCGTGTTGAGTTCCTCTATTTTGAAACTCTGTTATGAAATAATAGTCAGATATTTTTCTGAAGAATGTACTATCATGACATATCATTCGTTTTACAACATTAATTTTGTGTCTATAGTAATGACTACATGTGACTGGATATTTTTTTATAAGATAATCAATGTCATTAAATTTTAATGTATCAGTATCATTTTTACTTTCTTTATTTTTAAACAATGTGACCAACGTATCTACTAATGGTTTCCATCGATGTTTTGCACTTGCAAATGTCACAAAGAAAGTTGGAGGTTTGAATTTTTCATTGAAAATATGTTTTTTTTTTAATTTTCTACAAACGATCAGGAGATATGTGAATTTTTCTGAAATCTATGTATCTAATATCAGATTTCAATAAATTTTTCAAATTTTCTTGATACTTGACATCTTCTGCTAAAAAATTTCTTCGTCTTAGTTTCCCTTTTCTTATTCGTACCCATATGCAAGAGAGTACTTTATCAATAATTATTCGCATTGTCTTGGAAAAAAAATTGTTGTGTGATATGAGAAGTCACCAGTTTCTTGTAACAATTCCCATTCTATTATTTTATGGTAGCTAAATCTATTTGTGATGTCATCATCATGGGCATCACAATAGAATAATGTTGGAAAGTTCATTTCTTCTGGATTTTTTTCCTTTAAAATCCCAAGTGGTCATTGTCCTTCAGTAGGTGCAAGTCCAATAATCTTGCCTTGCAAATCATACATGCATTGTGACTCTATTAATCCATGTATCAATGTCTTAGTAGGTGCTTCATTGTTTGCATCACTATTTGTATCACTTCTACTATCACTGTTTTCATTTTGTATGATATTTTCATTAGTTTATTGTAAAAGATGGATCCAATTCTCATATACACAAATATTCTCGTTCTTATATAGACTTCTAGAACATAATTCGTTTAACTCTTTCATGACAATAATTGGATGTAATTTACCAGTTTGATATGCATTTTTGTATTGCAATCGTCTTTTCAATGCAACTGCAATTATCATCGTATCACTTAGATATTGTGGCAATTATTTTTTCACAATGTCCATATGAACTGGTACATTGATAATTGATCCTGTTAGGTGAATTTTCCATCACTTATATCCCCATTGTTTGATTTGTGAAAATGAAATTCTTAGTGACACAAGTCTTGCTTCTAAATCTAGAAGCACTTTTACAGTTGGTAAGAGAGTGTTACATCTTATTTGTTCAGGTGTTACAAATTGTGGAATATTTCCATTTTGAAGTGCTGTTTTACAAGAAACACATATGTTTTCACTTCTAAAGGTCCTATTTTTCAATGCAAAATTCACATGATTTTCTTGCAGATCTGTAGCGAAGCATGTGATATTTTTTGCAAAATGAAATTTTCACTACAAAAAAAGGACATTGGTGAAGGGAAAAATATGTCACCATAAGCTGATTGGTGATGGTCAAAAGAGCCTTCGTCACCAAAAAATGAATGTCACCAAAGGTGGTGTTGCTGAAAGTATAGGCCTTGTGGTGACATTCAAGGTTCATCACCAATAATTATTTATAATGACGGATGGTGACCGTCACTATTTCATATGAGTAATGGTGCTGGACAATAGCCTCGGTCACCAAAAAATTGAACGTCACCAAAGGTGGTGTCGCCGAAAGTATGTGTTGAGGAGACATTCAAGTTGCATTGTGAATATTAATTATAATGATGGATAGTGACCATCACCATTTCATATGAACAAAAATGATTTATTGTGATGGACCTTTTATGGCCATCACTATTGGTGCATATATATGGCAACGTTCATTGACTGTCACCATTTCATATTTGGTGAGCATCAAAAAATGTCATGATAAGCTCATTGGTGACTTCAAGATCTGTCATGAATAATGAATATAATGACAAACATTAACCGTCACCATTTCATATCAACAACAATGATTTATGGTGATGGAACTCTCATGGTCGTCACTATTGATGCGTATATATGGTGGAATTCATTGACCATCACCATTTCATATTTTGGTGAGGGTCGAAAAATGTCACCATAAGCTCATTGGTGATGATCAAAAGAACCCACGTCACCAAAAACTGATTGCGGCCATTCCATATGAATATTAGGGCACGATGGAATCGAACCACCTACCTCTTGCTTGTAAAGCAGGTGCTCTTCCATTGAGCTAGTACCCTTTAAATAATTATACTTTTAAAAATTACATCTTGAAACTTCATAGATTATAAATTCTACAACTTTCAATAAATTAAAGTCTCGACAATATTTTACTAAAAAAGAAAAACATCATCGAAGTTGCAGGTCAATACCTAATGGTTATGAAAGTTATGAAAAGTGGATGGAGAGAAAAATATTTACGTATAATAGAATCAATACGTTCAGTTGAATACTCAATTAGAATTAAAAATCTAAAGAAATTTATAGCCTACAAATGACCTATAACTCACAAATGCACCAAATATTTCAAAGGAAATGTCATAAGTGGATAGCATATGGAAGAAGAGCATTAATGAAGACAGATGCAATATGTTACAGGTTGAATGAAAGAAAAATACCAATGTTATTTTTGGGTGAATTTTTATAATTGGGACCTTTGCCTTTGCTTTATCACGTAAATATTCAAATTAGAAATTAGAAATTTTAGATATCTTAATTATATCTAAACATTTGTGAAAATGTAACATCGATCTCGAGGGAACCATAGGAAAAAATAAAAATAATATATCTATATTTTATTTTTGTTTTTTTCATGTGGTTCCCCAGAGATATGTGTTATATATATATATATATATATATATATATATATATATATATATATATATATATATATATATATATTATGGTATATATAACACGGACCCGAGGGAACCATAGGAAAATATATATATATATATATATATATATATATATATATATATATATATATATATATATAGACATAAAGAGACATCCAATTTGGAATTTCACAAGTCTGCACTCAAAACATGACAGCAACCAAAAAATTAAAAAATTAAACTTAACATAGTTATGATTACACTCGATGTTAGTTTAGTTATATGCACCAATAATTGCTATATACATGAGAAAACTTTTCATAGGTGTATAATGATTTTAATTCAAAAGGATATCATAGAATATATTATTTTTAATAAAAATTTGAGCATTAATGTATTTTTTGGCCATCCAAGATTTTTCCCATTATTTTTCTAGATCTTGTCGATTTTTTACCAGTTTCCAGTTTTAAGGGTCAACCAGTTCAGTGACCAATCTAGTTATCATAAAATTTGTAAGGATCGAGTCACATAGCATACATACATTTTGTAATTGATAATATCAAATATAATTTTTTGAAGATATTACAAGGATCAGATAATATAGCATATTATATATATTGTTAATATAGAAAAAATAAAATAAGAACAAATTTTAAATTTTTTTTTTACAAAAATGGTTATGGCCTCATAGGCCACAACTACATGCATATAGTTTTAGGGTTACATATAGAAAGAGACACACAAAAATGTAATGATATCCAATTAACATCACATACAGTATTATTTTTAGGCATCCACTCATCACTCTCTGATCACCAATGGAATTGTTTCCCTATAAGTGCCCATTGACCCAAAAAATCCTTTGACAACATATCACCATTGGAATATTTGGATGGAATCTTAATAATTCCATGAATCACTAGACCATTGATGAACCCCAATGGACCCCCTGGGAACCATGATAGAAGATGGTTATTTAGAAGACATGCGGGATGCATCTGGGCCACAAGTCTCAAATAACAAAATCTTAGATGTCAAATATCAATTTGATGTATGTAAGGGATACTCAATGCAAGATTGTTTCTTTTGATGGTACTTTATGTTCAATTTATATCAACTATCTCTCTTATTTATTTTTTAGGGTTCAACATTTTTGAAGCGCATTGACCAATTAATTTGTAGCTTTGTTACAGGATCTGCCACCTCTGTGTGGAGTTCCACAAATTCAATCTAGATCTATATATGTTGGATTTTTCCCAGGATCTGTCATGAAAGTGTACCCCTACAGATGGAAATAGATCAAAGGCCATGATAAAGATATGTGGAGAATGAAATGGATCCTTAGTTTGAAACAAATCTTGAAAATATTCCAAAATTCTAAACACACAGACTTGTAATGACATCCAATGAATATCAGATAAGATATGATTTTTAAGCATTCACTCACCACTCTCTCAGCACCTATGGAATTTTTTCCTATAAGCACCCACTGACCCAACAAATCCTTTGAAAATATATCACCATTAGAATGTTTGGAGGAAATGTTAATAATTTTCTAAATCATTGGGACCTTGATGAACCCGACTGAACCCCCTGGGAACCATGTTAGAAGGTGGTTATTTAGAAGGCATGTGGGATGCATTTGAGCCCCAAGTCTCAAATAACCAAAGCTTAGATGTCAAATATCAATTTGATGTATGTAAGGGATACTCAATGCATGATTTTTTATTTTGAGGGTACTTTCATTTTCGATTTATACTAACTATGTCTCTTCTTTATTTTGTGGGGCTCAACAATTTTGAAGTGCATTTACAAGTTAATTAGTAGCTCTATTACAATATATGCCACATCTATTTTCATTTCCACAAATTCAATCCAAATCTAGATTTGTTAGAGTCTTCCCAGGATCTATCATGCAAGCATACCCCTGCATAAGGAAACAGATCAGAGGCCATGAGATGAATAATGTGTAGAATGAAATGGATCCTAAATTTGAAGTAGATCCTGAAACTTCGAGTGATTGTTTGACCCACCGATCCCCCAAAAATGAATTTTTAATGAAAATATTCAAAACTATGGACTCCTAAATCATTAATACTATAAAACACATTCCTTGTCAAGCTCTAATCTACTGTTAAGTTAAGACCAACTCTCAAGTTCTGCTATCAAGGTTTTCTCTCAAGGTTTGTTTTATCATCACGGTCAAGTTATGTTGTCAATGTCTTATCCTTCCTTATATACTATGTTTTTGGTCACTTCATTGACACTGTTATTTAGTCTCAGCATAGCCATCAAGAAAATAACTTTATTCACTACTGATATGGACATGTGGCTATGGGTCACAAGAGCACTCTTATGATCTGCTACATGGTCGCGTTGAAATGATCTTCAAAACTATCAATAATTAATAATAAACAAATTATGAGTTATGTTACATAGATGGCTAATATTAATATGCATGATAACCCTCTTTTTTATTTTTTTAACCAATCATGTAATTCCTCAATCATTTTGATTATTAACTATTTTTTTATTTATTATAATATTATTTTTTATATTTTTGTAACTGTATCCTCATCATAAATTGATCCAGCATCTTCAAAAATATGGGTCGATCCATATTCATATTTTGGTAACTTATATTGGTAGATGGGATAAATTGAGAAAATTTATGTTAAACCATATGAGGTGGACATAACCTCAATGCTCACATGCTACAAATATTTGTAAAAACATATTCAGTGGATAATTTTGTATACATTATGTTGTACATATGATTTTTTATATTGCATGTTTTACATAGAAAATTTTCAAATAAAACAAATAACACTTATACTTTTGTGAAATTCCAACGAAAATAGAAAGTGTACCTCTAGAGTTTGTTTCCTCCAACACCTAGTCAGAAAATATATCTTCAATATAACATGGGTAGATCGATCCACATATACTTCAAGTTTACCTTGGAAAGAATGTGGAATGTTTTGATCCTAAAATTGAGGACATTATAAACAATGTTTCATTCCAAAAGACATATGAATAGTAACCATTATAATCTTTCCATATAATTTGTTTATTTTGGAAAGTAGACTGATTGTTTTGATCTTGCACTTGACGACCTTATAAATAATTTTCACTCGAAAAGACTTGTGCATGGTAAGTATCAATATCTTTCCAAAGAAATCTGCATACAACTTTTTTAAATTTATGGAAAAAAAATATAATTCTATAAACAAAATATCTAAGCACACATACCCAAAGGATTAAATAAGTTATCTTATTTGTGCTTCTGTGAAGTAATATGGTAAGCCACCAACAAATTTTTGATCAGGTTCCTCAGCTCCTCCAACAACCCTACCATAAATATTTAAGTTAGCTACGTTATATTAGGATTTATAATAGTAAATTATCTATATGTCGCATATTCAAGTATCATTTTTATATAGGACTAGAAACAAAAAAAGAACACAAGCAAAATAAAGCATTTCACTTCTTAGCCATTGATATAGAAATGTTGCATTACATAACTTACCTTAGTGTAAGACCAACAACACCTGAATGGAGGTGGGGATTGGGTTGGTCGGGGCCAAGGGATGCTACGAGTGAGGGAATATAATCACTTGATCTCCTCACTCTCACAGAAATGTCGTATGAAAGTCAATGATAATAATAAGAAAATTAACAAAATCAACTGCTCAGTTCATTAAAATGGTGGAAAGGAATTGTCTACTATTGTACAACTGAGTAAGACTCTTTTTTAAACTTACATAGAATGGTAATTTTAGCATAAGTATAGAATAGTGTATCTCAAACATGATACCATTAAGAGCCATTACAATGTTGGCCTCTTAAACTGTGCAAATCTCCACAAACGCAAACTTATTTTCATGATTGATATAGACATTAATAGCAACATCACATACTCGAAAATAAATTTTCCAGTTCCATGCTCTAGAGTTTAGGATAATCATGTAAAAAATACAAACTTAAAATACTTCCTTATAATCCATACCTAGCCCAATAGTGTTTCCTCCTATAGTGGTCATAACCTCACAAAAATATGTAGCAATTTTCTGGAAATCAAACTATGAGGAAAATAAATATTCAGTTCACCATAAAAAGGATGCGTGGGAGTAACTACCTTGTACACCACCTCAACATCACTTTTAAAGTTATAAGCATATTTAGACTGTTAATTTATTTTTTTGGGTTTAAGGACTTTTCTTGGAGGTACATTCAAAGGACATTTTTGCAAAGGATTGTTTTGGGTTTAAGGACTTTTCTTGGAGGTACATTCAAAAGACATTTTTGCAAAGGATTTTTTTTGGGTTTAAGGACTTTTCTTGGAGGTACATTCAAAGGACATTTCTTGGAGGTATGTGATACATTTTGTAGATGTTTTTTGGGCTTCATTTTTTTGAAGGTATTTTTCTTTTAGAGGTTTTGGGCTTAATTTTCAATGTTCTTTTTAAAGGTATTTTGTTTTTAGAAGTTTTGGGCTTAATTTTCATTGGTTTTTTTTTTAAGTATTTTGTTTTTAGAAGTTTTGGGCTTAATTTTCAAAGGACATTTTTTTGGATGTATTTTGTTTTTAGAGGTTTTTGGGCTTAATTTCCAAAAGACATTTTTTGGTTTTAAGGTATTTTGTTTTTAGAAGTTTTGGGCTTAATTTTCAAAGGACATTTTTTTGGATGTACTTTGTTTTTAGAGGTTTTTGGGCTTAATTTCCAAAAGACATTTTTTGCACTTAATTTCGAAAGGACTCATTTTAGGCTTAATATTCAAAGTACATTTTTTGGAGGTATATTTTAAAGTGATATTTTTTTAGAGGCTTTTTTGAAGTATTTTTTAAAGTGACATTTTTTAAGAAGTTGGAATTAATTTTCAGTGGACATTTTTTGGAGGTATTTTTTGAAGTGACATTTTTTTAGAGTACGTGTTTTCGGTTGAAGTAAATCTTTTATAATGATTTTTTAAAATGATTTTTTGTTTAAATTTTTAAATGAAATTTTTTTGCAGGACTTGGAAGGAAATATTTTGAGCTTCATTTCATTTATATAAGACATTTTTTCTCAGATTTCTTAAAGTGAGTGTTTTGGATTGAAGTAGGTATTTTTTGCAAAATTTTTAAAATGAGTTTTTTTTTTTAAATTAAATATTTTGTGATGTTTTTTATTAATTGAGTTTTTGTCTAAATTTTTGAAGAAAATTTTTGAACTTCATACTCTATTATCATGGGAAATCAAAGGAATTGCACGAGAAAATATGATCGAACAAGAGACCCTGAGGAACGTAGAGAAGAGGGGAGAGAATATCGCAAAAGAAAGATATAAGCACTCTCAAATATTGAAAGGGAAAATCAACCTCAGCTAGAAGTTGAAGCAGGTATGTAAATGTAAATATTATGAATCTGATATTTAAAATTTTCCTAGTGTAAAATGTGAAGCTTGATTTTTATTTGATGAAATAATTTGAAAAATATTTTGAAATGTAAACAGAGAGAGATATTCCTCAAAAAAATGATGATGAGATACAAAATTTTGAAAGAAAAAGTGAAAGAGATATTGAACCAATGATTGAAGATGGTGAAAATGTTGAAAGAAATTCAAGTGAAGAAATTGAATCACAAGGTATGTATATATGTGTGTGTGTGTGTGTGTGTTGAACACATGCACATATTATTGAAATTATACATATTTATTAATTTAATTATTTATTGAATATGTAAACTTATTATGTACTATTCATTCGAATATGTACATTTGAAATCAATGTCGATAATGAGATGTTAGAAAATGTTGACACTCATACATATGGAGATAAAAGTGCTGACCATGTTATACAATATCGTGTTAAACACTTTTTTGATATGTACTTCATAAAGTAAAATGTGATAGTTCAAGCCCAAATGTTTAAAGGTATCCTATCATTAAGGAAATTAAAAGAAGCTACGACTTTATTGGGTATTTGAAAATCAACAAAAGATTAAAAAAAAAAGGAAAATGTGATACAAAATATAAATAGTGCTATAAATTCAATTAGAAGATCTAGGCAGAAAAATGTTTCAGTTGTACATATATCAATACATATGGTAGTGGTTTCATTAAATACTAAAGAGAATTTCTTGGTAAAATCTAGGGCACGAGCATTAGGAACCTCACGAAAAACTCTGCACAAACATCAAAAATTTTAGTTGCAAATAGATGTAAATGATGAAATCGTTTGTTGGCGAGCTATTTGTTGGCGAGATAGACTTGGAGAAAATGTTAAAAAAACAATATATGAATATTGGAAGAAAGATTAACATGTTTTTCCAAATTCAAGGGATGTGATGCGAAGAAGAATAGAATGAAATTAGAATGAAGAACATTCAAAAAATTTCTTGGACACGAATCAGATAGAGTTGTTCAACAAGTTCAAAGAAGAGAATCGTGAAATTGATGTCTCAATCAGTGCTTTTGTGCAACAAAAAACATGCTACGTAAACGCTATCACCGTATGCAACACTTGTTGTTGTCGTTATCATGTGGAATTTAAGATATATTATGACACATTCCTTAATTTTGGTAGAACATTTTAGAAATATTCACCTCCTCCTTCCACTATCCGTGATTTCATAGCTAAAATTTTATGTGGAAGAGAAAGCCATGAATTATTTTACGAAAAGAGATGTGTTGGCGGTAAAAATGTGATGATTGTGGAAATTTGACTAAATTTCGAAACAAATATTGTACTGATATAAACGATTCATCATTGTCCAACTTGAAAGTGAAATGGAAGAGATATGAATATACCTATACATTGATTCAAGTTTCAAATAGAGCTAAAAGAATTAAATTACAAGAAGAATAAATTTTTGTGATATATTTTTTGAGAAAGCTTGAGATAGAAATTTATAAATACACCAAGCATTCCCATAGAGCTCAATGGAAGGACTTGCAATTCAAAAAACCCCGTGAAGTTTTTTCACTAAGGACCATTTTGTCAGTAATTGATTTTGCAGAAAACTACACATTTGTTCCATAAAAAGAAATTCATAGTGAATACTATCATTCTGACCTAGTGTCCATGCTCGTCCATATTCTATATATACTTTTCGAACAAAGCATCGATCATACAGAAAACACCAGTGAAAATCAGAATGTTATTAAATAATATCACTTTTATATCAATGAAAATCATACACATGATACATATTTTGTACAACACTGTTTTGGAAACATTTATGACTCCTTGAAAAGTCATGGAATAAAATTCAATGAACAATAGATATCGTTAGATGGATGCGCAGGTCATTTCAAATCTTCACGATCATTCTTTTTGTTGTGTTTTCTTCATAAGAAAACCAACATTAAACATTGATAAAATTTATTTGAGACTGGCCATGGAAAAGGAGAACATGACAGTGCAGGGATATGCATAAAACAATCACTTTGAATATATCAAATGAACACCCTTGCAAACCTACTTGTGGATGCTAAAGAAGTTTTTCAATGGTACATTGATGCACTAAGCCATGAGACTAACTAATCAAGGGAAGTGCGAGGGTACATTCAATTTAAGTTTTATTGGATATCCAATCTTAAACAATGTACATTTATCACAATGATTATCTTTGATGGTATTTTGATATCATATTTACATTCTTCTTTGAATTTTCCATATATATGATTTTTTGGCATATTGGGGTCGAAGATGTAGATAGATCAATTGGAAATGACGTTGAAACAATATAAGGGACTCGAAAATTGCATTCAATTAAAACAAATTTGTCCACAAATGTGTTTGCATTGGCTAAAAGAAAATATTCTTGTTTTTGTCATGTTTTCGTAGGCAACACAAAATCCAATGATGTTTGTGAAAACAAAATGTATGTAAAATATTGGAGACATACAGAGCTAAATACAAGGGGAAAATGTCTGTTGCAATGTTTGAAGATATGGAATCAGAGGATACTACAATATCATCTGATGGTGATCGAGTTTCTGATCTTGTTAGAGAAGGTAACATTTGAATTGCTTTGAAATGATAGAGATCTATAAATAGATACTAAAATTATTTTAAAGTTAATTTTTCATGTTAATTATAATCTAAATTTAAAAACATAAGTTTGTTTTATTGTGTAGGAGATGTTGTTTTTGTAATTACACCTATTGATAACAATGAAAATGTGAAGTATTATTTGATGTGTTTCACTAAACGAAGAATGAAATTATTAGAAAACTAATGATCATGAGTTTCCATATGACAGAGGATCTATTATACTGAAAGGTTATTTTTTTTGACAAACTAATGAAAGTGGGGATTTTTTTTACTTTAAGACTATCAACCTGATATCATAAGTTGCCAATATAGTAACTTGGTGTGTGCAGCTCGCATAAAGTTGATAGAGGTTCAATCAATGAAAATTAAGAAATGGAAAATGTCAAAATGTGATCATTAATGGATCATTGAAGATGGCATTCCATTATAATTCTTTTGATTGAACTGCCCAATAATTTCTTCTCTTTGGATTCATGTTTTAGAACTTCTAGAACTCAACTAAAAATTGAACTGCCTTGTTATGTTATATGTGCCATTTTTTTCACATGTACATTGTTTTGGTACATGCACACTTGTACCAACTGAAAGTACATCTTTTCTATGTGCATTGATGAAAAATGTTGCACATATTGGATATATATATGTTCTAGAATGAAGTTAACTGGAAGTAGATTTTCTATGTGCATTGATGAAAAATGTTGCACGTATTGGATATATATATACGTTCTAGAATGCAATTAACTGAAAGTAGTTTTACTATGTGCACATTGACGAAAAATGTTTCACGTACTAGATATATATGTTCTAGAATGCAATTAACTAAAAGTAGGTTTTCTATTTGCATTGATGAAAAATGTTGCAAGTACTGGATATATATGTTCTAGAATTAAATTAATTGAAAATAGATTTTCTATGTGAATTGATGAAAAATGTTGCACGTACTAGATATATATGTATTAGAATGCAATTAACTGAAAGTATATTTTCTATTTGCATTGATGAAAAATGTTGCAAGTACTGGATAATATATATGCTCTAGAATGCAATTGACTGAAAGTAGCTTTTCTATGTGCATTGATGAAAATTGTTGCACGTATTGGATATATATGTTCTAGAATGCAATTAACTAAATCTTATGATTGTTTTTATATATATATATATATATATATATTGTACTTCAATCACTTTAACATATATATTAAAACATGTACTTAAATAATTTCTATATATATGTGTGTGTGTGTGTGTGTGTGTGTGTGTGAACCTTTTTTTGTTTGGAAAATGAAAAATTGAATTTTAAAAGCAAATGCCAAATGTAGATCAACCATCCAAACACATGAGTTTTAAAAACAAAACAAATTATATCACCACATTACTTTACATGCCAAATGTAGTTCAATTATCCAATAAAAAAAACATTATATCATGCAAAATGTAGTTCAACTATCCAATAAAAACAAAACATTATATTGTGCAATCACATTCCAAGTGTAGTTCAACCATCCAAAACTTAAGCTTTAAAAATAAAACAACATTACTTCACATGCCAAATGTAGTTCAATCATCCAAAACTTATGTTTTAAAAACAAAAAAAATTATAACACAACATTACTTCACATGCCAAATGTAGTTCAACCATCCAAAACTTAAGTTTTAAAAGCAAAACAAATTATAACACAACATTACTTCACATGCAAAATGTAGTTCAACCATCCAAAACTTGAGTTTTTAAAAATAAAACATTATATATCACAACATTACTTCACGTGCCAAATGTACTTCAACTATCCAATAAAATATCACATTTAGATGTACCAAATGTAGTTCATATAAAATATGTCCAAAATTTGTATCTCGGAAGTTTCAAGTATCAAGTATCAAGTTATATATGACTGCATGTAGATAACACTATATATAAAAAAGTAAATTTATGACTATTTATCTATTGAAGATATAATGTTGCACGTGCATGTGCATCATCCATGAAATATAGATGGATGTAGTGTCTCTCCTAGAAAATTCATGATCCTCGAGCTATCCTGCGAAGCGGAAGCATGGGGAACCTGTACACAATTTGTACAAACATTATTAAAATTTAATGTTTTAAAATTGATTGAGAATATATAGAGCTTCATATAAAAAAACAAAATGTAAAAAAAATCATGCAATACCTCATGAGGTTCCCTCTCCATTTGTTGCTCACAGGCTAAAACTTCGTCCACTGGAACATCTTCAACAATAAACTATAAAATATATATATATATAGATATATTAAAAAATTTCAAATGAAAATGCATATATAAACTTATTTTCAATAATATTAAAAAAAAAATTAGAAAACTTATTCAAATGGTTGAAATGTTGTGGATGTTCCTATCTCTATCGATAGAGTCCGTGGAGAAAAGAAATCCTCTATAGGAACCTAAAATTCAAAAAAATTATTTAAGTATAAAATAACTCAAGATCTAGATCTCAATTTCTAATAAATATTTTGAACTTCAATTTATAGCTTATAAATTAAAAACATATATTTAAGTGAAAATATGAATACTTGTGCTAGTGGATTTGGCACATCTCCTAAGAGAGGCTCCAAAATAAAATCTCCAAAAACCTAAAATTCAAAAAATTTAAAATAACTCGAGATCTCTAGATCTCAATTTATAATAAAACTTTTAAACTTCAATTTATAACTTATAACTTAAAAACATATATATTTTTAAGTGAAAAATTGAATACTTGTGCTGGTGGATTTGGCACATCTCGTAAGAGTGGCTCAGAAAGAAAATCTCCAAAAACCTAAAATTAAAAAAAAAAAAAATAACTCAAGATATAAATATATCTCATTTTTTAATGGAACTTTTTGAGGTCGAATATATAACTTAAAAACATATTTAAAAGTGAAAGGTTGTTCATACTTTTGATGGTGGATCTGGCACATCTCCCAAGGAAGAAGAGGGTACCAGCATCCCAAAAACATCAGACGGAATTGGAATATTTTAAAACATTTTATTATATATATACATGTACATGTGTGCAAAATTATTTATTTTAAAAATATCTCATCATGTTTCGATATATAAAATAATAGATAAAAAATAATTGTACATCATCATGTGTTCACTTAAAAAAAACTAACATTTTCCAACATATCTTGATGGTGAGAACCATCTTGATTGCATGATTGACGGTGGGACCCATCTTGATTGTTTGAAGCAGAGGCTCTGACCGTGATATTAACATTTTCTTCACTCATCAAGTGTGACAACTGAAAATGGTGTTAACATATAATGATACATTTTTGTTAGATTAATGTATACAAATAAGTATATGTATATAATATATATATATATATATATATATATATATATATATATATATATATATATATATATATATATATATATATATATATGTATTTATTACAAATTTCACATGCGTTAAAATAATCACCCTAACCATTAACACATATCGTTCCCATGCCCTCTTGCTCATGAACAATGAGGTATCAACAACCATTGCGAAAATTCTTTGCATATGTTTTGAGATCTAGAACACTAATGTTATCAATCTCTTCATCTGTATAATACACAAAGTTAACGCGTACTTACTCACATTCTCTTTTTCGATTCAGACAAACATTGACTCCACCCAATCCACTGTGAATATTGTCAATTATGGCATCCCTTGCTTCTCAACTAATTTGAAAAGTGGCATCCATATTTGACCGCAAAGTTTCGACACAAATAGGTCGAATAACCAATGATGGCTCACGGCAAGGCAACTCAACATCATGCCTAGCGCCCCTACAGTCACACAATCGACCTTTCCCACAACCATAAAATTCAGAGGGAAGGTCATTGTAATTGGGTTTCATTTTCAAAAATAATTATGCATAAAATAAATTTTCAAAATAAATTGGAACCTTGTCGTTCCATGGGAGTCTTCCATATGCCGCAACATGTCTATCATACAAATAGCGAGCTATATGAGGCTGATTGAAATATTACACCTTAAACATCTTTCTTTTCAGCCTTTCTTTGAAATTAAACATAGGCTTGGCCATTTCTGATGTAAATATTTGTTCAACAATCTCCCATGTATTGGGACCCATCACTGTTTCCTTTTTTTTCTCATCACTTCTACAAATGTATTATTGGTTGGCCCAAGCTTTAGGTACACATCTACTAGTTCGCTTAAAGAGTGTGTAACTATTTCCAAGCTTTGTCGACTCTCAGCAGGTAGAGTCAAAGCCACGAAGTCTCTCTTTAATTTGACATGAAGATGTTGACACCTTTGTAAGGTGCATTGTTGCATGTTTTTTTCGCAAGGTATATCGGCAATTTCGGACGCATAAGTCATGGTTGGTGTACAAAATTTTTCTTGAATGACGTGTTTTGCCCTATGTATTTTTTTAACAACATTTAGAGCAGCATTTTCAGCCTCTGCATCAATATATAAAATTTTGTATATTAAAAAAATACATGTAAAAAAATTTGTAGATTGAATGAAAATAATATTCAAATTGATGGCCACCTTGATGTGGTTGGCTAGCATCTTGCCCACCCTGAGACTGCTGAGAAATGACCCTAATAAGAACCAAAATGACCATCGATTGGTTGTGAACCAACACGACCATCCATTGATTGGCTTGTGGGAGAATACATATCACCACCTTCACGCAATCCGCCAGCACTTATTGATGGCCCTCCAAGGGAATGTGAACCACCACCAACCTCACGAGATGAGAGAGAAGCTTCATAAAAAAATATGAATTTATAATCAATTCAAAAATATATTCATACATATAAATACATGTACATATTCATTGATTAAATGGCGTGAACCACACCACGATTACGTGAACCAGGGGCATGCTCCATTGATGGAGTAGACACCCTTGTCCTCTTAGCTTCTAAAAAATAAAAAATGAAACTTACTAAAAACTAATTTAACTCACAAAATTGATAAAAATTAAATTCCATATGTACACACATGTATGTATATGTATCGAGAATTATGATTATATTTAAATACCATGAACATCCCTCGATCCCCGATCCCCCTCTCTTGTAGAGATGTACGATTCTGTTGATCTTCGTCGTTCATCCTCCAGGATATATATATCTACAGTGGATATTTACAACTATTTTTTTAAATTATTATTTAAAATAAATTCAAAATAAATTTCAGAAAATTAATGTAATTTAATGTACACAAACTATGTAAAACACAACTTTCAAAGCACTAATTGATGTGTGAAACTCAATTTAAGAATTTTTTTTTTTATAAAAATGAACTAAGTTCACCAAATTGTGATTTACATGGTGGGAGCACCCTTGGTATATAATTGAAAACATGGTGGGAGCACACTTCGTATAAAATTGAAAAAAACACATGGTCATTAAAAACGAAGCGTGAACTCCATTTAAACAAAAATTTGTTGAAGTCCTCACATTTTAATTTTATAAAAATGTTAAATTCACCAAGTTGCACTTTACATGGTGTGGTGGGAGCACACTTGGTATATAATTGAAAAAAACACATGGTCATTAAAAATATGCATTTATATGTACAAAACACACACATATCCAAGATATGTTACAATGTCCATCAATAAATTTTGAAGGAGAGCATGTCAACACTAATTCATCTTAGAGAGATAAATCTTGATTTTTTTAAGAAGAGCGTCTCAAAACTATATCATCTTTGATAGATGAATCTTGAATTGGCATTTCCCCATATAATTCTAATTCATCTATTAATTCATCTGTTATATATGAATCCTGAATTGACATTGTCCCACGCAATATATCAACAAACATCTTATTCAAACTTGTACAATGTCTTATAATAAAACATGAAATTGGCTAACAATATTGTTTTCCATTCCGTGCAGTTCTTTAGCCTCTCCTTCTTAACTTGGTATAGGCCTTTCATCTGGTTTCACACAAGTTCGAAATTGGTGAAAACTACAATTCCATTTGATCCATACTCCCTAGTTGTTCCCAAGCATTCTATCAATGCAATATAATATGCCTCGTTGTTTTTTGTTCTTCCCGGAATATTCATTTTCCTTTGGACGACCTTTATAGTTGCAATATTGGAAAACACATATGTAATCACTGCTTTCCCTGGATGGGGATAGAAAGAAACATCTATGCATAATTTCTATTTTTCAATCATATTTAGTGGGTTTTTTATCCCTGAAAAAAAAACAAGTTCCATAAAATATATTAAATTAAAATTTATTGCAAATTCATGGGAGAAATGACACATGTGTGATAAATGAGATGTGTTAAATACTGCATTGCCTAGATTTTAAGGGAGATTTATGACACATATACATGGTTCATGCATGGTTTTCCTTAAAATTTACGGAAAAAATCATATCTAGAAATGACATTCCTTAAGAAAGGATGAGATCCAGAGGCTACCTGGCCCTTTACATGAAATGACATGACTTAATAAAGAATGAGATCCAGAGGCTACCTAGCCCTTTACATGCCTTAAGAAAGAATGAGATCCAGAGGCTACCTGGCCCTTACAGACTCCTTTAGAAATTGTAGAAGTTAAGACTAAACAAAAAAGCTAAAATCCTATGGAAGTTTAGCCACTTTAGGTTTAGTTTTGAGGCCTTAAATTTTTCCTTCAATTAATGGGGGAAAGCCTTGAGTTTGGGGGATCCTATCCTATGGAAGTTCATCTACTTTAGGTTCATTTTTTAGGCCTTAAAAGTTTCCTTGAATTAAAGGGAGGAAGCCTTGAGTTTTGAGGATCCTATCCTATGTAAGTTTAGCTACTTTATGTTCACTTTTTAGGCCTTAAATTTTTCCTTGAATTAATGGGAGAAAGCCTTGAGAAATGACACATGTTTTAAAGCTAATTGGAGAAAGCCAACATGATGCATGGTTTAAAAACTTTGCCTAAGAATTTATGGAAGAAATGACACATGTATGGAAGAAATAACACATGCACACCACATGTACACAGTTTCCCTTAAAGTGGTTGCGGTTTATGGATATTAAAATGAAGAAATTATATTTAGATATGTTCCAGAGATTGACTGTAGGGGAATTTACTGCATATTTCACCTTTCAAAAAATATGATATCTAGAGGCTACCTGGCCCTTTACAGACTCTACCTTTAGAACTTATAGAAGTTAACACTCAACAGACATACTAAATCCTATGGAAATTCAGCCACTTTAAGTTCTTAGGCCTTAAATTTTGCCTTGAATTTATGGGAAAAAGCCTTTAATTTGTGGGAAAAAAGGCATGTCCATGGTTTGCCTTAATTTTATGGGAGAAATCAGATCTATAAATGACATGCCTTAAAGTTTTCCTTGCCTAGAGTTTAAGATAGAAATGAAATGTACATAGTTTGCCTTAAAGTTTGCATTATAGTATATGGGAGAAATTACATTATCTTATAGCTTTTGGAAGAAATGACATAGAAATGACAGAGAAATGACAGAAATGACATATGTCAAAAGTCACACCTTTATGACTTTGTGGGAGAAATGACATGTACAGGGTTCGCTTAGAATTTAGTTTGTCGTGAAATTTATGGGAGAAATCACATCTAGAAACTTCTATTTTGACATCTATAAATAGGCTAAGAACATCAAGAAAAAAATTTCAACTTTCAAGTTAGTTATGTCCTTAATAAGAAGTATGATTTAGCACTTATCAAATTTTTTTATAATTTATAATAATGTCATTTTTGGCTTGTACTATCATTCATCCTTGATATGTACAAGAATTTTACAACTTCAACATCAACCTACACTATAATCATAAATTAATTATGTCCTTAATAAGAAGTATGATTTAGCACCTATCAAATTGTTTAATAATTTATAATAATTGATATGTACAAGAATTTTACAACTTCAACATCAACCTACACTATTATGTTCATCATATCATTGTAGCGATGTCAATCTAGATTATTTATATCCATTACATCATAAAACACTCAACTTGTAACATTTTAAAAGAATAAAGAAACATGGAAGGTGTAAATCTAGGTACATTAATGCACTCAAATTTTAACATTTTACATGAATAAAGCAACATGGAGGGTGTAAATTTAGGCACATTAATAAAATACAACCATGTAAATCTAGATTATTAAGATCCATTACATCATAAAACACAATCTAGATTATTTATATCCAATACATCCTAAAACACTCCACTTTTAACATTTTACAAGAATAAAACAACATGGAAGGTGTAAATTTAGGTACACTAATAAAATATAGCCATGTCAATGTAGATTATTAAGATCCATTACATCATAAAATAGTTCACTTTTAACATTTTAAATTTTACTCCACTTGAGTTTGGGGGATCCTATCTTATGAAAGTTTAATACAGTGATGTCAATGTATATTATTAAGATCCATTACATCATAAAACACTCCACTTTTGACATTTTACATTTTACTCCACTTGAGTTTGGGGGATCCTATCCTATGGAAGTTCAACTACTTTCAATTTTTAGGCCTTAAAGTTGGCCTTGAATTAATGGGAGAAAGCCTTGAGAAATAACACATGCTTTAAAGTTAATGGGAAAAATCCAACGACACATGCTTTAAAGTTTTCATTAAGATTTTATGAGAGAAATGACACATGTATGGGAGAAATGACACATGTACACGATTTTCCTTAAAGTGGTTATGGTTTATGGATATTAAAATGAAGAACTTATATTTAGATCTATTTCAGAGATTGAATGTAGGGGCATTTACTGGATATGTCACCTTTCATAAAAGATGAGATCCAGAGGCTACCTGGCCCTTTACAGAATCTACCTATAGAACTTGTGGAATTTAACACTCAACAAATAGACTAAAATCCTATGGAAGTTCAACCACTTCAGGTTTAGTTTTTAGGGCTTAAAGTTTTCCTTTAATTATAGGGAGAAAGCCTTTAGTTTTACAGTAACCTTATAAAATCCTTTAATGTGAAGATAGTACTTTACCTACAAAACAATAGAATTGAATATTGTGCTTATATATCAAATTTATGTTATGACATCTTTATCTTCCCTACCTGAAATGATGTTATCTTCCTTTCCTAGTATATTTTAGGGTACTAAAATAATGGATTTTCTGAATGGCATGGTTTTTAAGATGTGGAGTTGTTTGTTGGTTTTACTTGGTATTCTCGAAGGGCTAGACATTTCAAATCATTTATAAAGGTTATTTTATTTGAAGTCAATCATGTCATTTTGAAATAGAGAAAACTTAAGCAAGGAAGTCCGAAAATGAAAATATTTTAAGGCAGTCCATTAGTGAACTTAGTGTGGCCATGGGACACATCCACCATTATGCCATTAAGTTATGGATTCACTTATAGCTATTGAGTCCTACTCATTTGACGTATAAGTGTTTATAATTTTTTTTTTTGATCACACAAGCTGGGTTTGGTTGGAGGTTGTGAAGTCAAGGTTTGTTTATTCAATTACATGGATTCCCCTGTGGAAATTTTTTATTAGTTGTCTATCAATTTAAGCCTATATGGAATATTTCCTATAAATTGTGGATCAAACTTCTAAGTTGAGATTATCCTAATTTTATTTTATTTTGAGCTAGCAAAGCATCTAAACATTAGGGGAATTTTGAGGTCTAAAATGGGCCTCCTAAGGAAAATGTACAATTAAAAATCACTTTATGAGAACCAATCACATTTTAGGGGATGACATCATCCCTAATGGTTGAGGTGGCATTGTTTGAGTTGAAGGTACTTACTTGTCACATTCTCAATGGTGGATAAAAACTCATGGTTAACCGTGTTAGTGCTTTAAGTAATTTTAAAGTCAAAGTAAAGTACTCATAATAAATTTCATTTCACACTTTTTGAATAAAATATATATTATTGTCATTTCATTTTTCTTGAAATAAACAATGCATATCCATATACATTTATTATATTATATTATATTTATATAGTATATTAATTACATGTTATTATACAATTTAAATAATATAAATTTTAATTAATAGCAAATAATATAATTAAGAATTTATAAATTTATATTTATATTTTATTTTAACTTATTTGAGTACAAAGGACAAATGCATTATATGTTCAATGATAATGACTTTTTCTTGAAAAACTCATTCTTATTAATTTTATTTTGGTACAACTTTTGAATTGAATTTAACTATGGTTACATGGATTGTGGTGAAAAAAGTGAATTGAAAAGTCATAAATATTATTTTATTGGTTTAGCTATTATTTTATTATTTCCTTAGGAGGCCCATTTTAGACCTCAAAATTCCCCTAATGCATCTTCGTATCGCAGATTATGAGGTATTTATTGGTTCTATATGAATGTTTTGATAAACACTCATCATGTTCAATATGTAAACAAAAGAAGTCCAAGCAATGAATTTCCAAATGGAAACCACAAAAGCATAAAGGTTTTTAAAATAAAAATGCCTTCTTTAGAAAAAAAGTATCACCAACTTCAACAATTAGATGCTTTATCTATAATCAAATAGGCCATTGGGCAAATGCTTATCCAAAGAAACTAAAAGCAGGTAAACCTATAGCATATGCAAGCCTGCTAGAATATAAATTAGATCCAGCCCTATGGGATCTATTCTACTGTGATCTTCATGATGAACCAAAAGGAGAAACCTTCTATTCAGAATATTTCGAAGAATAAGAAGATCCAGCTAATCCATTAGACCAACATTGTTGAGATTAAGAATAAGAACATGAAAATGAAAATCTGCAATCATATCAATTTTGTATGTTTACTCACAAAAACCTTGCAAAACTTGAAGAACAACGAAACAGAGTACAACCATATGAAATGGCACTAATAATTTCTATCTGAAAAGAGATATCAGAATTAAAAGGACACCAACTCTATCAGAGCAGGTTCCAGACCTCCAGTAGTATGACTCCAAAACAATTAAAGAAAGAAATGAGATATGCAATCTCAAGAGAATGGCATCCAGATGAAATTTATGCTTCACATCCAAGCAAGCATGAAGTAAGACAAAAGGTGAAAAGAGAACATGTAGAATCATAGAAGATCCAAATCAGAGACAAGAAAGAAAAGATAAAAAAACTTGCATCACAAATCTAGAGTCTAAAAATTTCTATTTCAGATCTAGGAAAAGAGATAGATGATTCTTCAGATGAAGATATATCAAGAATTCTTGAAGAACCTTTTACAAAAGAAAAGTCAGGATATTATGAAAAAGAATACGAAGATTCTGAGTTCGACTCACAACAATATCCAAGTAAATCACTTGCAGTTGGAGGACATCCAAAATTGTATATATCTCTCCAGTTTTGTCTGCTAGATCTCAAACCCTATTCAATTTATTGTTTATTAGATTCAGGAGCCTAGATAAATTTAGCTAGGCATTTATTTATTCCTCCATTATAAATAGGGAATTTTTTCCTTTAGAACACCAAGTTCTAGATTTCCCTTTAAATATTAAAGATCATTATATTATTTGTACATTCTTAGAAATAGATAATATTCTTGAGAATTTTATTCTAAGTTCTGAATTATTTACTAAATATTCTCCAGTTGGCATTAACTATGAAAAAAGATATTTTATGCTAACAATTAAAGGAAAGTCTATGTTTGTTCCATTAAAGACACAAGATGACTTTATTATACCAAGAAAAGATGCAAGGTTCCAAGCTGTAAATTCAGAGCCGAGGCCGCAATTCGGTGACGAGGCCGTAATTCCAAGATCAACCAAACTGCAATCAACGAGGAAGTCAGAGTAAAATTACCTGCAAACATAAAAACAAAAATATAATTAAAACAACAATAAACTAATTCAAAAAGAAGAAAACAATAGAAGTTACCCAGCAAGACTTTGCAAACACAAACGTAGCAGACATGATAAGCCTGAAACATAAACAAATCAGACATAGATTCTAATAAGACCAAAACCCATATTCGGGTCCGGGCTAGTGCATATATTAACTTAAAGTTCGGCCAGATTATTTTAAGAGTTCGGTTGAACTTATGTTGTCGGTTTTCCCATCTCCGACCAAAAATCTGTTTTCCTGCGCCCTTAGTACACCGTCAATGTAAACGGAAAAATGCGTTCAGTGAACTAATTTTGAAAGTTCGGCCAAAATCTATAATAGTTCGGCCGAACTTTTATAAAATTTTGGCCGAATTGTTGAGAAAAAGAGTTTTCTTCCCTCGATTCTCACAAAAGTGTAACCCAACTTCATGGGTTTACCCATGTGTCAAGAAAAAATTACGGTATTTTTCCCAAATCTTGCTACTTTTTTGCCTCTTCCCATGAGAATAATTTTATAGCATGCGAAAGTTTCGAATTATTCAAATATAATTATAAAATTTGTACTTTAGGTACTTCAATATGTCTCTTGATATCCATGATGATTTCACAATCTGAAAAGTCCTAGAAAAGAATTTATAAAAAAATACCAAGCTAACATGTTTGAATTGATTTCAGGATCCTTCACAAAACCTAACTTCCGTTGATCACATCTCTAAAATTGTGGCAAAGAAAACTCTTAAATTTGAATTAGATGTTCCCAAATATTTCTCCTCAATATGGTCCAAGTTTCACTATCTCAAGCCTCTTAGAAAAAATGTTATAGCGAAATTCCAAACTAAACTATTCGAAATTTATTTTAGGAGCATTCAGAAACCCTAAATTTCTTAGATCATATCTCCAAAAATATATAAAACCAAATCTTGAAATATGAAGTAACAAAATTCTAGGATCATGAGCTCTAATAAGAAATGTTATGAAACTTGTACCTTAAAAATGATAAGAAACCAATAATTACAATCCTCTTTGAGTGGGGAAGATACTTTTACAATGAATACAATGTACAAGACAAGATTTGATGATCTAATACTAGGTATATATATATATATATATATATATGAGATGAAGAGTAAAATTATAATAAAATGGGACCATGAGAGGTTCTAACCTACATAACAATATAATAATAGAATGTTTCAAGGTTAACATGGAACCCATGTAGTGCTTACCATAGATCCATCCAAATTTTTTGACTTGTCACATTTATGTCAAAGAGGACTCTAAACCTATTCACTGGCTTCAACAACAAATGAATCTTTCCATACAAGGAGTTGTAGAAACTAATCTTAGTCAAATTTATTTACCTTATTTTTGATAGCCAATGGGTATCCCCTCTTGTTATCATCTACAATATGAATGAAAAGTGGACAAATGGGTTTATTATAAAGAACTAAATAAATCTACTTATAAGGACCACTTTCCATTACCATTCATTTCAACCAAGTACTAAACACACTAGCACGTAATAAGTATTTATCTTTCGTCAATGGATTTAGGGTATAACCAAATTCATATTTCTCTATAGGAATAGGAAAGAAGCCATGTTCACTTATCCTTAGGGGATATTTGCTTATTATTTTCTACTATTTGGGATTTAAAATGCTCCTACAAATTTCCAATGAGTCATGATTGATTTTTTTTTAAATTTGATTCATGACTATGTGGAAATGTATATGGATGATTTTATAGCTTATGATGATTCATTTGAATTTGACTTAGCCAATATATATAAAGTATTATAGATATGTAAGGAATGTCATGTAGCCATAAAAATTATAAGAAGTTTGATTTAGGAATCATATATTTTTTAAAGGTGTCACAATGGATTCAACAAAGATAAAGGTAATATTAAACTTTCCAAATCCATGAACTTAAATAGAGGTAAGAATATTTCTTGGACATGCAAGTTATTATCGACACTTTATTCAAAAATTTACTCAAACAACTTGTCCTTTATTTTCTTCACTTACTAAAACAACTCACTTAATATGGATAGATAACTACTAGTGTGCATTTAAGGAATTAAAATGAAGGTTATCCAAGGGTCCCATCTTAAGAGGGCCTAATTGGTTGCTCTCATTTCATATATGAACCGATGTTTTAGATACTACTATTGTATTTGTCATAGGATAGCAAGAAGATCATCATGCATATCAAATATAATTTATTAGTAAAATTCTCTCTCATGTATAATTGAATTACACTATAACAGGAAATTATTTTATTGTGGTAATTGATGTAATAAATAAGTTTCGACATTATATATATATATATATATATATATATATATATATATATATATATATATATATATATATATAATGCAATTTTTCATATTTTCCATGCTACCATTGAGTATCTAATGCATAAAACAATTACTAATGATATGGTGACCAAATGGTTATTAACATTAGAATCATTTGATGTAACCATCATAAAAACAAGAGGAAAAGAGAATATGATAGCATATTTCCTCTCTAGGCTTACCACAAATGAAAATGAACCACTTATTGAAGATATTTATTCTGAACTTTTTTTTTGTATCATATAATAACTCACCATGATTTGTAGATATTTCTAAATATTTATTTATAGGGAATCTTCCACCTCACCTAAATCTAAAGGAACAACAGAAAATCATCATGCATAATTGGAGGTTTTCATGGATTGATGGATGCCTCTTTTACACTAAGAAAAATTGTGTTATCCAATGGTGTGTGAAAGAGGATGAGATCCATGATATATTAAAGGTTGGAATTCCTTATGTAGGAAACTTCAGAGATAAGCGAATTTATTACCAAGTACTCCATGAATGTTACTACTAGCCCTCAAATTTTCAGAGATTCTAGACAATATGTGAAAATATGTGGTATCTACCAATGCACATGAAGGCTAGTTCAGTTAGATGAATTTTTGTTATATGCACCTCTATTGATAGAAAACCTTGTGAAATGGACTCTTTATTTCATTATACCCATAAACCCCCCATCTCTACAAAAAACCTCCATTTTGGGCCACACATATTACATTACAGAGTGGATGGAAGCAAAGAAACTCTTAGCTACAATAAAACAAGTAGTAGAAAAATTCCTCCATGGGTTAACATTTGTCATATTCAAGGTACCAAACGAGATTTTCATTGATGGAGGAACATAACTAAATTCAAGACTCATTCAGGACATCATCAAAACATATAATAACAAACACAAGGTGACAATGCTATGCTATCCAAAGACCAAGCGACAAGTGGAAGGAACAAATAATATCATTGATGCCATCATACCAAATATTTTTCAACTCCACTTGAAGGAATGGGAAAATAGAATTATTGAGCCATTATGGGCCCACTAAATGACATGGTGAAATACCACTAGTTTAAATATATATGAGCTAGTTTGTGGAAAGATATTTCTTTTACCAATAATTACAAAGGTACAAACCTTGAGAATAATAATACATCTTGGAATGAACTTATATGAAGAATAATGAAAAATAATTCTATATATCAATGAGTTATATTAACTTCATAAAACTTCTGTACATCGAGCAATTTTTGTTCAATAACAAAGAGCTCAGTTTCTCAACAATTTCATAAAGAAGAAAAGATTAAAAAATATTGGACCTTATTTTTCAACTTCAAATTTAAGGGCTTCAACTAGGATGCATACATTTGATGAGGAAAGGAATACACTAATGTAAAATGGGTACACACTTCAACTATATCACAAGGCCCTATCAAAATAATCCTTTTTGAGAAAGATCAATGAAAAATGGCACACCAATGGTTTGGATATTTCCCATGAGGATAAATTTCTACCATATGATTTATTTATGATTTCCATTTGTTAAAAAAATGTAAAAATATAAATAAATAAATGAGTAAATTGAAAAATAAATCATGAGTAGAAAGGACCTTTTGTGGTAATGGTTATGTCAAGATCCTCCTATTCATGAGACTTGTAGGTGATTGACACTTTTTTTATTGTTTCTAATAAACATTATCCAAAATTTATCATTATGTGGGGAAGGGTATATCCCTATGGCTGAAATATTATTACTACAATGCTAGTATGATGTTTCTATAACACCATTTCTATAACACCAACATGATGTGGTTGCAACATTATTGCTACAACACCAACACAACACAATGATACAAAAAAATTCATGGAATAGAACCAACACTGGTTGTATAAAAACATTCAATATAATTTAATAAAATGATCATGTTACTACACCATTTGCAACCATTTTTGCAAAGCTTTTCAACTAGGCCAATACAATTTCGGTTGTTGCAACACCTTTTAATGCATGTTTCTACAACAAAGTTCAAAGAAGTTATTGCGACACTTCCTACTGCAACACCTTTGCTAAATAATAGTTATAGATTGATCCTAGTTGCATTTTTGAAATCCTAAAATAATATGGGATGTCACACACTTTCCGTCACCAACCTAGAGAGAACCACCAACTCATAGTAAGAATTGAAAATATATGAATTTCCTTGAATAACATTTGGTTTTGAGGTGGCATAATCACACTTACCTTGAAATTATTTCAAGAATAATTTTCCACTAACTTCCTTATGACTCCACCATTAGTACACCCCATTATATGACCTCACATTTAGCTCAGGATTGTATTTCTCTAATTGGAAATTATCATCTCTAAACACAATTTTCATCTACATTGTAACAAGTAGATTATATAAGCTTGGAGAAAACATTATTTGTGGGTCACTAATACACTGAGAAGCCTCCAATACCCTCCTATTCGAAGCCTATGAACACATTTGGACCATATTTTAGGTAGAATGTTGCATTGAGTATGAAAAAAATTCTACAAGGGTTTGATGATAATATTGCGCTCGAGTTTACTTTGAATCAATAGTATGACAAAACAACAATTGGAGCAATGCTAGTTCTATTGAATGAGGATACCATAGCCATTGTTTCAAGGCTGCCATATGTGGGAGAATTATGGCACTCCTAGAAGAATATTTATCTAGATATAATGGAAGAATTCTTAGATGCAGGCAAAGTCCTATTAAAGAATGGAAATGACTTTGATATAAAATACTTGCTATAAGCTTCGGTCGATGTAGAAATTTGTCTAGAAGTATTTTACCTGCAAAGGATGCCATGTAATCATTTTCTAGCACCATTTTAAGTTTTTGGACCACTCGAGGCATTAAAGGTTGATAAATTTTCCTTCTTCCCATGGAAAACACTACAAGAGATGGCCACCAACATCCAAAAAGGTAGTTGTCTCAAGGATTCCCTCTCACATCATGTCTCGTGAAGTTGATGGTGTTGCATGTGCTCTAGTAGGTGGGCCACACATAGCATGACCTTATGAGGATACTAGAGTTGGAGGCACCCTTCGATAAAACATTCGCTACAACCCTAGAAGTAATTAGTGATGTAACACCAAAGGAAGCTGTTGTTCTGATGATAAAAGAAGGATATGTTGTAAAACCTGAAGCATAAATGATAGGAGCAATGGGTACGATATCAAAAACACCAATAGAGTTATATAAGCTAGAGGAGGAGGAAAAATATAGACATGATAATGATCTTAAAATCATTGGAATTAAAACCCTGATTAAAATGGTTATGTGTATGACTGAAAGACACTCATATTTTTCCATACTAAAAGAAAGAGAATGAGGCACTCGAAAAAGAAGGACCTGCCTCAAGCTAGTGTAACAGAAAATTGGGGGGGAAAGCAAGAAGAGGTAATAAAGCACACTACCACACAAGAACTAGAAAAGGTGGTGGAAGAAGAAATAGAGGTCCTTTCTGAAACAAGAGAAATGAAAGGGATTGTGGAAGAAGAGGTGGAAATCCCTACTGTAATAAAATAACCAGCAAGTGAAGGCTTGGAAACCCCTATTATAACATAAGAACCAACAAGGTAAATTATGAAAAACACTATTGTAACATAAGAACCAATAGGGGAGGGCTTGAAAGAAGGATCTTACCCAACACAAGGAGATGATATGAA
Organism: Pinus albicaulis; assembly: GCA_034641835.2. Lineage (NCBI taxonomy): Eukaryota > Viridiplantae > Streptophyta > Pinopsida > Pinales > Pinaceae > Pinus > Pinus albicaulis. The sequence continues at coordinate 1,018,063,224 of CM076583.1, forward strand.
GGAGAAAATGGGGGATAAGGAGGCTGCAACACCAAAAGTAGGAGTGGAAAAATAGAAAATAGTTGCATCTTAACAATCCAATGTTATTGTACGAGCTTTGAGGAAAACAAATAAGGCTAAGAGAAAAAATAATCATGTAGTTATATTTTTCTTTACACCATTGCATTCATATATTATTATAATAAGTAAACTATTAGAGAATACCAATAAGGAATTGCAATATAAGATTAATATTCAAGAATTCAGGATGAGGGTTTCCTAATATTTTGAGGGAATTAAATCCCTGTTTAGGCTGTTGGAATCTTTAATGATCCAAGCGACAAAGATGAACCATTTCCTATGATAGAGGAACCTATTCAAGAAAATGTTCAGAGAGATAGAACCTCTATCCAAGAAAAGGGCATCTAAACATAGGAGGAAATACATGAAATATAAGAAGTAGCTACTTAGACATAGGCCAAACTTCTGGAAATAAAGTTGCTCAAATAGACATACAAGACATAGGTGGGAAGGTCAAAGAAGATAAATGGAAAGAGATGATGGTATCTCATGCAAAGGGGATGATGTTAGTAAGGGTTCACTGCTAGGAAATCAAGAGCATCAAAGAAATATGGGAAATTACCTGGAATTCAAAAGGTCTATATGGGACTAGTGGAAGAAGGAGATAAAATCAAAGGCAATAAAATACTCTCAACTACAAGGGTGGGTGGAAAAAAATCTAAGTAGAAAAAAAAAAACTTAGCTTTTTGCTAGAATTTTCCCTCGATTGTAGAGCACCATCTCTTGTGTACAAAATGTATTTGCATGAAAATTATCTCATGTTGGATAGAATGGAATCAATGAAAAGTAACACTTAAAGGTAACATCTCCGACCACTTCTCTTGAGGCTTAAAGAGAAGAATTTTCTTTGTAAAATATATCAACACAATATATTTCTTTACCATGATCCTACAGGGAACCCCAATAATTTTTGGGGGGATTAAGGACTTTCAATCATATTTAAATAATATTTCTAATTGTAATATAGCTCACCAATTAGCTAAAATAAATCATAGTTGTTATAGCATGTGGGTTAGAGGGGAGTACTTAAACCCCCAAGAGGTCCTTGTCATACATTACATATAGATAAACTCTAGATCTCGTGCGAAGTTCATGGCTCACATAGACGAGAGCCAATTTATAATTGCAAGATATAGATACAAATACTAGCTAAATCAAGTCAAATATTTTTTCTGCAAGATTGGAAAAATTCATAAAGGACATGAGAAAGAGAGAACCATTCAACCGTCAAAATCTTGTAGTTTCCTCAGAAAGAGTGCACAAGTACACTAGATGCATGTAAATATGTAAAAATGAATGGGTTTGGTTGAAATTAATTACCCCATGATCTAGATGCATACCTTAGAGTGTCAAACTGATTGCTACATGTCCAAGGAGAGATAAATTTCACGTTGGAGATATATTTTAAGTTGGAAGGGTTACAACTATGCTAATAATGTGGGAGATTTTAAATATAGTATTGAAAATATTTATGCCAATTCCTACTACTCTAACTTAGACTAGTTATCATATTGCAAAGTAATGCAACAAATTTGGCTCGAGGGAGATGATGGGTATCCAAATTGGCATCTTTTCTGCACCTATTACCCACCCTTTGAATACCCTTTTTCCCATTTTCATACCATTGCAAAACTAATTTTGCTAACGATGATGAAAATTTTACTAAGGTATAATATTTCTATGATTATGTCATATTTAATGTTCATTCTTTTGTATTAAGAAACAAATCCTCCTTTAATTCTAAATAATCAGAAATCATGAGAAATACTCTGAATAGGTTCATACAAGTATTTATCAAGGCATCATTAAAGGATTACTTGGAGCGGTTTGGTTGCTATAACACCTTCACATTCCTATACCACTTTCATGTTGTTGCAACACCTTTATGTTTCTATAACACCTTAATCTTGTTGCAACACTTCCACTCCATTTTTTATAGAACACCCTTAACATAATGAGTGTTTATATCAACTACTACAACTCCTTATCCACAATTTTGAAACTCCATGGAAAAATTATGCAACATGAGAATCCTATAGTGCAGGTCAACTAATAAATGAACATATGTCATTGTTGGTTTCCCAACAAAATGATCAACCATTTGTTGCCTAGTGAAGGAATGACAAAGGTGGTTGGCCCCGTCCAACATAGAGGATTTGATTGCACCCATTTTGACCCAACCTCCCACTTGTTGCAATGTCTAAGCAAGTCAAAAAAAAAATTCACCCTTCTATTTGTTAGTATTGTTGTTGTAATGGATAAATATGGCGTGAGAATATAAGTTTATCATGGTTTCCCTCTAACACCATGGTTAATTTAAGAGATTTAATAATTATGTATGCATACCCTACTCTATTCAAATAAGAAATAGAGGAGAACTAGAGTACTGTAATTGAATTATAATTATTGTTGATACAAAGCTTCTTTATTCTTGTTTAAATTTTATTTTATGTGTGTGATGTGCTGATATCATAGATGTTCTGTTGCATAATTAAATAGTGCCTCATATAAGGAGGTACGACACCTTCCTTAGTCAAGTACTGCCTGTATTTTAGCTAGGTAAGTTTATGTTTCATTTGTAGATCAATTGATTCAATAAGTTACTGTATTAAACAAGTTTATGTTTCCTCCATTATAGTTTTCTTGGCACTTTAATATATAATCAACTAGATTTCCCAGACACATGCTATGACCATACCATGGCTTTGGCCATGCACGAAGCATTATCATGCATAAAAAGTAGGTGTCTTCGTTAGTTGTGGCCATTGATGATTTCTCGGTGTTGTTGGTCGAAATGTGGTAGTTTGATAAAGCTTACAATTATGGGAAGGTGAGGAGATGGGTGCTTGTAACATCCCTCTGTATACCGCGTACAAAATTCATTGGGTTAGAAATTTTTACTAGTTTGACCAACATGTATTATTTCCAAATGACTTATCCCATACCCCTTAACTCAAATCAAATGATATAATCATGATTATTAAGTGAAGTAACCTTATAAAAGGAATGTAAAATCTCATAAAGTAATAACCATCAATGAAAATTATTAACATAATTCTTTCCACTACAAATTTGTATCATTAATATGTTCATTTAATCAGGCTTGTTAATAACACATTGAATCATGTAATTTTAAACATCATGCAAGGTAGCAATATCATAAAGATAACAGAATTAGAAAACAAGTAGATGGACAAAGATATACTCTTGAAAACCCGTATGGAAAAACAATAAAGCATTTATTTATGAAACATTTTGTAATGGATTTCACACCTCATTCAATGACAACAAGGGATTCCATTTCTTCTCCATTATTGAATTTTTTACAAGAAGAAAACATAGTATTTAATTCGAACATAATTAAATAGAGTCCATTGCATTAAAATATTCTCATGTTTATAAACACTTTATCCCACTATTCTTCAAGAAAAATGTCTTCATGGCATGGTGGTTTACCGTAGTAAGTTACCTGTTATAAACTACGATTGACAATCTTCCATTTTTTATGTAACAACAATGATACTTACTGACTTTGACACATGCAATAGTATTAGTATAGTCCATATTTTGATTGGTACAAAAGAGTTTAGTTTATAAACTATCACTCCATTCTTTGTGAAAGTCATTATTGTTCCTACAAACACTATCACCAGAAAAATTTAACATCACAAATATCAAAATCCAAAATATTATGAGTTTTCTCATCGCATATCCAAACCCTACCATCTTTTTTTATATATCCAAACCATTAATAATATTTCATGCATTATACCCATGGCCTCAAACACTTTCTTGCATATACATAAATAAAGCTAATCTTTTACTTTTACATGCAATTATCAAGTACAAGGCCATCGCTACTTAATACATTAAATTCCATAACCATTATTTTTTAAACCATATTTTTAATGCATCTAATCAAAATGAAAAACCATGGGAATAATTCTGCACAAACATGGCATTGTTTTTTAGTTTTTATTGCAAAACCATGGGTAAAAATCTACTTATTATTCTAATTCAAATAATTATTATCGTTACATATGCAACAACGTATGAAAATAATATAAACTAATCATTCTTTCACCCCCCTATTTCTCCATAATCCAAATGTAAAACCGCATTTAACTATATAATAGTAACTTGCAATATTCATGTGAATGAAAAATATGCATGCAATTATATAACCACGACATTTTATCAGTATCTCAATTTTAAACCAAAGTTAACAAAATTTATAATAACTCGCATGTGAATAAAGGGCATGCATGCAATTAAAAAAACCACGATTATTCAAATAAATCACCATAGTTGACTTATATCTCCACTCACAAGAAGCTAATTAACTTATCGAAAATATCATATTTAACTTATCTTTCCACGCACAAGAACCATGAAATATTTTCAAAGAGATTAACACAATTAATTTACCTTTCTAGGCACGAAACCACGCAATCTTTATGAGAGATTAAATGTAGTTGCAATATTTTCAACAGATTAAACATAGTTAACATATTTCTATGCACACAATAACCATGAAAGTTTTTCCAAGAATTTAATATAATTAAATAATATTTGCGCAAAAGAATTCATGAAGTTTTTTAAACAAAATAAATAATTAACCTATATCTCTATGCACAAGAACTATGAAATTTTTTCCAAAAATTTAATCTAATTAACTAATATTTGTTTCAACAAAATAAACATAGTTATATAATTAACTGATATTTGCTTAAAATAATTTATGCAATATTTCCAACGAAATAAACATCGTAAACTTATATCTATAGTGTATATAATTAACTAATCTTTTCATACAATAATTCATGATATATTTCCAACAAAATAACCGTATTAAACTTATCTCTGTAGTCTGCCCTTCACTTCCACAAAGTATCCAAATGCACATATCATGCAAAGAACACTTCCAATGAATTCCTTTCGATGGATCTCACTTTCCACGGTTTTTGGATGACCAAAAAATGGACACTTAAAAACGATATTTAATTTGAACACTTCCAATGAATTCCTTTCGATGGATCTCACTTTCCACGGTTTTTGGATGACCAAAAAATGGACACTTAAAAACGATATTTAATTTTCATGGTTTCTTAGGAGATGATCCTTTTGAAGCAGCCGAATCCTTTCGTTTCCCCCAAGCTAACCACCCCTCGATATGTTAAATTCCAATATATTCCCAAAATGGTTGGGAAATTCATTATTGCAAGGGGTCTTAACTGAATATTTCGCCATAGGTGGAAGCTAATAATCAAAATAATTGCAATGTAATCCACAGTTTCTAGCTAGCACAACTACAATGAGCGATGATAGCTCATCCCTGATTTCTCTAGCATGAGGTCTCTGATCCATGGGTTCTTTCATAGAGGAAACAACAAGCCTATTCACCCGAGATAATGTTTTCCTTGCTCAACTCATTACTTAGTTTCCTCCAATGCATGGATACTTATCCTTGCTAGAAGTTACTATCTAAAAATTATCTCCGATGAGCCCATCCAAAATCAACTCTAATCTCAAGAAACATTATTTTTCCAAGGGGAATGTACCTGTCATGGCAATTGTAATTTTCTTAAAACTCGAACGGATTCTTGACCACATGTCAACATAATAAAACAATTAATATGTGATTATACCGATTATTACAATTATGGGAGATGGAATTTCCAACATTTTCGATCACACAATCAACCTGCCATTTTGAAAAGCATGTGTAATTATGTCAGGATTTAGGTAACCTTATAGTTTACAATATGTCTAATATATTTTTTGATGTTAAAAAGAAATCTAAAGTGCATTGTAATTTTTTGTCCTGGACGAAAAACTTGAAGCTTGCACTTGGCTTCTGTAGTATTTTTTTTTTTATTCCCCCTTTTCCCTTTACTAAAAAACATCTTGGTTATGGGATATGGAGGGAAACATATTCATGGAAAAATTCATGGGAGACAAAGTCGATCCGAGCGAAGAAAAAGTTAATATGCTCATGGATTTTGTAGATATCATGCTGAAGTAGAAGAGCTTAGAGACTCTCTCTTTAGGAGTAAAATGAGAGCTCTATTGGAATTTAATTCCAACTGCCCACAGATAGTAGAAGAACATAAGAATTAAAATTTTAGGGAGAAGGACACAGTAGAAGCAGAAGCAGAAGCAGGAAGATGAATTTATTTTGATTGAAATTCAAAGGACAACAATAGCAGAAATTTTCGGTTTTTTGTTTGGCATGCAACCTGGCATTCAACCTAGCACCTACCACATTAAACTCATGGCACCAACCATATTCAATGGGCAACAACGCCATTCTGGCGACAACAAGTATGAGGAACGAAAAGGGAAATTGACCCACCAGAGGAGGTGATGTCATAACTCCTCCGAACCACTCAAGGTAGTTCCGTGGGGCAAAGAAATTTTCTCTTGCACAATATATTGACCCCATGGAATAAGGAGTGTATGGAGTTTTAATGTTTTGATTTAATTCTTTATTTGCTACATTATGTTTTAAATTTTTAACTTTGGGTTAATTTCTTTTTATCGTGAAACATTTTATTTTAAAACTTTGATTATACATATTTTGATATATATATATATATATATATATATGAAATATTTATAATATATATACATATGTAATGTAATTTTTGAGAGAGCCCGAAGGCTGAAAAAAAGGAAGAGAGACAGAGAGTTTGAAACAGCGCTGCGTTTGTGGCAACCAAAAAATGTATCTTTCTATGAATACAGAAAGCTACATTTCTAAAGATCTTCATTTTGTAACAATTAGTTTTATCTTTAATGACATAGTGTTATACTTCATCTCTCTATGTCCGCATTTTATTTTAATCTCTGTGTTGTGGAAGAGGAATTTTATTTTCCTCTATGTGTTCGAAATTGTTCAGAAATTCCAACATGGTATTAGACCTAGTCTAGGCGCTCAGTGAACGAAGCAAAGATCGCTCTTCACTGCAGAAGCTGTAAGAAGGTTGTTGAAGCGGATTTCTCCAGCAAAGAGAAAGCTTCTATTTGTTTACACAGTCAAAGGAGTTTGATTGTTTCGTTTGTTTGTTCTAACACAGTTAAGAAAATTGTCGTGTTTGCATAGTTACGATGGCAGTAACAGGCACCAAACTGACAAGTCCCCAACTTCCATAGTTTAATGGGAAGAACCATGAATATTGGGCAATCACGATGTGAACCCTGTTTTCTTCACAGGACATATGGGAGCTAGTTGAGAATGGCTACCCAGAACCAGCAGACACAGCAACGTTGGCTGCTTTGACAACAACAGAAAGAGACTTGTTAAGAGATAATAGGAAGAAGGACTCCAAATCCCTCTTCTATCTCTTTCAATCAGTGTACGAGAGTATTTTCCCACGGATTGCAGAAACAACAACGTCTAAGGAGGCATGGGATATTCTATAAAAAACATATCAAGGCATGGAGAAGGTGAAGACAAAAAAGTTGCAAATGCTAAGGAGAGATTTTGAAACTCTCTATATGAAAGATTCTGACATCATAGACTCATTCTTCACCAATGTTATTGGGTTGGTTACCCAGATAAGGTCTCATGGAGAGACACTTGAATAAAGAAGAATAGCGGAGAAAATCTTGAGAAGTCTACCCTCAAGATTTGATGCCATAGTAGTGGAAATAGAAGAGAAAAAGGATCTCTCACTATTTACAGTGGATGAGCTTAGTGCATCCCTAATGTCTCATGAACACATACTAAACAGAGGAACAAATTCCTCATTGGAACAAGCTTTCCAGACTGAAATGTATTTTGGCCAAAGCATAGGGCGATGAAGATCAAACAACCGAGGAAGAGGAAGAAGCACACATAGAGGTGGAAGAAACAACCTTACAAACACGAGTGGAAGGGGAAGCAATCAGAACCACAATGAAGGCTCAAGCCAACATCAAGCTCATGGAAAAATTTATGATAAATCCCAAGTCCAATGTCATTATTGCAATAAATATGGGTAATATGCCAATGAATGTAGGAAAAAGAAAAATGACATGAATAGTAGGCAGAATGCTAATTTTACAAAAGAAGAAAAGAACCAAAAGAATGTGATTTTAACATGTAATGTAGCACAAGATAGAAAAGATGATGTATGGTTCTTAGACTCAGGTTGTAGTAACTATATGACTTGAAACATAGCAATGTTTTCCAATCTAGATGAAAATTTTAAATCTGAAGTAACAACAGGGACTGATAATAAGGTCTCTGTCATGGGAAAAGGAAGATTAAGTATCCTGACAAGAAAAGGAGAACATAAGTTTGTGCTAGATGTATATTATGTACCTGGCTTGAAATGTAATCTTTTGAGCATTGGAAAAATCATAAACAAGGGCTACAATGTATTCTTTAAAGATGATGTGTGCACAGTCATGGACATACCTCCAAGAAATAAATTCATTGCAGAGGTGCAGATGACAAAAAATAGGATGTTTCCTCTCAAGCTCTAAACATACTTAAAGGAAAGAAGAAATGTAGCAGCTGTAACACAAGAGGTCTTTCAAGAGGAAGTGAAAGATGAAAACTGGTTATGGCACTTGAGATTTGGACATCTCAATTTCGGAGCCCTGAACTTGTTGCATAGAAATGGAATGGTAAAAGGATTACCACTTATTGAGAAACCGGACAGCCTTTGTGAAGGTTGCATCTTGGGAAAACAACAGAGAGAAAGCTTTCCGGTAGGGAAGAGTATAAGGGCAAAGACACCCTTAGAGATTTTCCACTCATATTTGTGTGGACCAATGCAAACACCATCATTAGCTGAAATCAAATACATTTTGATATTCATAAATGATTGCACCAGAAATACATGGGTGTATTTCTTGAAATAGAAGAGTGAAGTATTTGAATAGTTCTGCCACTTCAAAGCTCTTATTGAGAAGCAGAGTGGGCACTACATCAAAGTGCTAAGAACTGACAGAGGTGGAGAATAAATCTCTAAATATTACTTACATTTATGTAGGGAGAATGGTATACATAACAAATTTACCACAAGGTACACACCTCAGCAAAAAGGTGTCGCAGAAAGGAAGAATAGGACCATCATGGACATGGTCAGAAGTATGTTGAAGGCAAAGTTTTTTTCAAATGAGTATTGGGCTGAAGATGTCAATCATGCAGCGTATATTTGGAATAGATCCCCAACCAAAGATGTCATGAACAAAGTTTCGGAAGAAACATGGAGTGGAACAAAGTAGTTTTTAACTCACACGAAAGTTTTTGGATGTGTGGCTTATGCACATGTCCCAGAACAATTGAGAAAGAAGATTGATAGCAAGGGGGAGAAGTGTATATTTGTTGGATACAGTGATCAGTCCAAGGCATACAAACTCTATAATCCATCCACCAAGAAAGTAATAATAAGGAAAGATGTGCAGTTTATTGAAGAAGAAGCTTGGGATGGAAGCTTAGAGAAAACAGTGAACATGAAGACATGTGTGTCTCACAAAGAGTAAGAGGAATACACAACAACAAATAATTCCTCGATGGTGGTTCCTCCTCCACCTATACAAGCACAAAAAACCATAGCACAAGTTGGAAATAGAACAGCCTTGAGAAATCAAGGAAGTGCTTCTTCAGGCACACCATAGGGAACTGAAACTCCATCGAGTTCAAGTGAAACTCCAAGTACACCAAGAAGACTGAGATTTAGAAATCTGAGTGAGATTTATGAACAAGGAGAGGTAAATGATAATGTTGTTCTGAAATATTTATTTTCCTTGTACTGTCATGTTGATAACCCAATTCATTTTGAAGAAGTTGTAAAAGAATAAAAATGGATTCAAGAAATGAATGAAGAGATTGGTGCAATAGAAAAGAGTAATACATGGGAGTTAATGGAACTCCCTAAAGGTAAATAAGTCATTGGAGTAAAATGGGTCTATAAGACCAAGAGCAATGCTGAAGGAAACATTGAAAGGCACAAAACAAGACTTGTTATCAAAGGCTACAAGTAGAAAAAATGAAGAGATTATGAAGAAACCTTTGCACTTGTTGCAAGGATGGAAATAGTGAGAATAGTGTTGTCCATAACAACACAATAGAAATGGAAAATTTACCAAATGGATGTGAAATCTGAATTCCTTAATGGAGTGTTGAAAGGAGAGGTATATGTTGAAAAACCTCTAGGCTATGAGATTGAAGGCCAAGAACACAAAGTATGCAAGTTGAAGAAAGCTCTTTATGGGATGAAAGAAGCACTGAGAGCATGGTACAACAGGATAGATGCTTACCTGACTGAAAAAGGATTTGAGAAATGTGATGGAGAACCCACACTTTACATAAAAGAAAATGATGGTAATATTCTTATTGTTGTTTTATAGGTAGATGATTTAATCTTTGCTAGCAATGAAATTTCTCTCATTGCTGATTTTAAAGCAGTCATGAAGAGTGAATTTGAAATCATTGATTTGGGTTTTTTGAGATATTTTCTTGGAATAGAAGTAGAGAAAAATGAAAATGGATTTTTTGAAGAAGTGTTTAAAAGATTCAACATGAAGAACAACAAGGCAACTGTAACTCCAAATGTCATGGCGTTAAAATTGAGCAAAGAAGATCACAACAAGAATGTTGATCCGACATTGTATAAAAGCATAGTTGGTAGCCTTATGTATTTGACTGCAACTAGGCCGGATATTATGTATGTTGTAAGTTTAATTTCCAGATTCATGGAAACACCAAAAGAGACTCATTGGCAGGCATCCAAGAGGATTCTAAGTTATGTGAATGGAACGAAGGGGTATGGTATTTTCTACTCCTCATTTGACATTTTTAAATTGATTGGTTACAAAGACAGTGATTGGGTTGGGAGTGTAGATGACAGGAAGAGCACATCTGGATATGTGTTTCATTTGGGACCGGGAGCCATTTCATGGGCTTCAAAGAAGCAACCAATAGTTTCTTTATCAACAACAAAGGTAGAATATGTGGTAACAACAGTAGCAGCATGCCAAGCAGTATGGATGAGAAGGATGCTAAAATATTTATGTCATGAATGGGACAAAGGAACAACAATTTATTGTGATAATAGCTCAACGATAGCTTTATCAAAGAATTATGTCTTCCATAAGAGAACAAAGCATATAGATGCAAAATTTCATTTTATAAGAGAACTGGTTAATAATGGTGAGATTGTTTTGCAGCATTGCATGACAGAGGAACAGTTTGTTGATATCCTCACAAAGCCATTAATGTAGAAGAGTTTTAACTATCTCAGGAAATGTCTGGGTATGCAAGAAAGCAACAATTGTAATTAAGGGGGAGTGTTGGAATTTAATTCCAACTACCCGCAGATAGTAGATGGACGAAAGAATTAAATTTTGATGGAGAAGGATGTAGGCAGAAGAAGAAACAAGAAAACGAATTTATTTAGGTTGAAATTAAAAGGACAACAACAACATAAATTTTTGGTTTTTTGTTTGGCACGCAACCGAGCATTCAACCCAACACCTACCACATTAAACTCATGGCACCAACCACATTCAACTCACAACAACACCATTCTGGTGGCAGCAAGTATGAGGAACGAAAAGGGAAATTGACCCACCGGAGGAGGTGATGTCATCACTCCTCCGAACCACTCAAGCCAGTTCTGTGGGGCAAAGAAATTTGCCCTTGCACAATATTTTGTGCCCACAGAATAAGGAACATATGAAGTTTTAATGTTTTAATTTAATTCTTTATTTTCCACATTATGTTTTAAAGTTTTAACTTTGGCTTAATTTCTTTTTACCACAGAACATTTTATTTTAAACTTTGGTTATACATATTTTAATATATATATATATATATATATATATATATATATATATATATATATATATATATATATATATATATATATATATATATATATATATATATATGAAATATTTATAATATATATACATATCTAATGTAATTTTGGAGAGAGCCCAAAGGCTGAAAAAAAGACAGAGAGATAGAGATTTTGAAATAGCGTTGCATTTGTAGTAGCGAGCAGAAGCATTTTCCAGTGAATCCAGAACGCTGCAATTCTGAAGATCTTCATTTTGTAATAGTTAGTTTTATGTTTAATGAAATAGTGTTATACTTCATCTCTCTGTGTCCACATTTTATTTTAATATCTGTGTTGTGGAAGAGGAATTTTATTTTCCTCCGTGTGTTCGAAATTGTTCAAAAATTCCAACAAGCTCTCCCTTAGCAATGTTGAGTGACTCAAATGGTTTGCAAATGAGCTCATTTATGAGCACCAATCGAGACTTTCAAGGCCGATTCCGACCGTAACACTGAAGAAAGTGACCCCTAGCCACTAATGACTCTATATGCATAACACCATAAACCATTCCCATCATTATTTAAAAGTACTTATGTTTTACATGAAAAAATACACTAACGGAGGGGAGAGAAACCAGAATGTCGCGACTCTTTATTTCATTAACACCTTATTTTTGGTATTGCTGAAAAATAATTAATTAACGAGGTTCCTTAATACAATTTTCAAAAAGTAATGGCCACTGGATAGTGATCAAATGTGAGATCCAAGCAGAGCTGTGTTGTTTTGTGTGGTCATATCTTAATCTATTAGTCAGTGGATTTATGAATTGAATAATTTTCGAAGGGTTTTTTTATGTTGAAATGACAGTATATTAATTAATAGATTTAATCTAATTTATTTTTTTGAAATTGAGATTTTAATTAAATATGTTTAAAATTAGATTCAATATTATAAAAAAATAATTGATGATTGGATTTTGCAAGTGACATAATCCAAATTTACAATTTTAAAATTTTTAAACCAACTTCAAATGAATTAAATGAAAAAAAATAACAAAAAAATCTAATATTTATTAATTTGATTACAAAATGTTCATATATAAGGTTGTATAGCTAGGGTTCCCTCTAGTTTAGTTTAATTATTAAGCTTTGAAAAGTATGAACCATGTCCGACATTTTAAGAAGGGCTAAAAACATTATAGATGGTCTATATGGTCGATTCATTTTGTAGAATACATGCTAACAAAGTTAAACCAATTAATGGCAACTAATTTTGTCTAATTTAACTAACAAACGAAATGGTAATTTTATGATATGTTTTCCCTTCATATTTTATCAAAAATATTGTAGAAGAATTTAACAATTAAAATTTTAAGATATTTATTATGTAAATAAAAAAGTTAACATATTCAAGATTTATCTCCATATAGTTATGGAATTTTTTCCATTTTAATTTAATTAATTAAAGAAATGTCATATGAACAAATGTCATATGAAATGAGTTATAGGTTTCTTAAGTATGTGGTATTGATAAGCCATGTTATTAGTTAGTGATATTGTAACAGACCCTATCTGTAAATATGGTAAAATGGACATGAAACTCTATGGTTAAGAATCATGAAGTAAATGTTTTGATGTTCATTATAATTGACTACCATAGGCATTTACCAACTATTTTGTTTATATGATTACGGTAGTAACATAAGGCTTATAGAATTTTAATTTAGTTATCAATAATTATTAGGTCACATGGTAGCAATTTAACCTTCACATAATATTCTAGAATATTCATAGTGGTGGATGGAAAATGAAAGTGTGAGATTTATTTTAAAAGTAGTTAAGCCATTTCTTTCTTTTTAATTAAACTGGTTAATTAAGAAACATATCCCATATGAACGCGAGTTAACGATTTTGGAGCATGTGCTATTAGCAAGTCATGGTATTGTCCCATGGTATTGTACGAAACATCTATTTATAGGTTAAAAATCTCCATGCAAAGTGGCATTAATCCACATCATTAAATATCAACAAAGTTATCAATCAAATGAGAAATATTACCTTAAAACGAGAAATATAACAAAAAAAAAACATAAAAAAACCATGAAAAAACAACTCAAAAATGAAAAGTTGTATTGTGGAATAAACATTTTTTTTGGAGAAAATTTTGAACATTTTTTAAAAATCGAAGTAAAACGCAATTTTTTTTGCGCAAAAAACAACCAAAAAACTAGAAGTGTTGATGTTGAAATAACATCGCAATTTTTTTTTTGTGCAAAAAACAACTTGAAAACGAGAAGTGTGATGGTGGAATAAGGTCGCCAATTTTTGTGTCCAAAAAAACCCTAAAAGTAAAAAGTGTTGATGATGGAATAAAGTCGTTGAATTTTTGTGTGCAAAAAACACCTTGAAAAAGAAAAAAAATTATGTTTTTATTTTTATTTTTTCCCTTTTATTTATTTATTTTTTTGAAATATTTTTTATTTATTTATTTATTGTTATTATTTTTTTTACATGTTATTTTTGTTTTTTTAAACAATTTTATTGGGTTTTATATATATATATATATATTTGATTTTTTTTTTGTTAGGTACATTTGTTTTATTTTTATGTTTTATTACCAAGATGAAAATCTAAAGTGCCAAAAAAATCACAACTTTTCAAAATCCCCATGAAAATCATGACATTTAAAAAAGAAAAAATGTCATAATAAATTTTAAAGTGCCAAAACTATGCTCCAAAAAAAAGTGTGATTGTGCATCACCACTTTTCAAAATCAAATGTTTTTTTTGCTACCTCAAAAAAAAGATAATCGATAATTTTCTTGTTTGATGTGTAACTCTCTCTCTCTCTCTCTCTCTCTATATATATATATATATATAATTCTTTTTAGAATCAGCATAATAATAATAATAATAATAATAATAAATTGGTTATAATTTAGTTAATTTTTATGAATATTATTTAAATTTCGCAATGTTACATATATCATAAGATAAATATTCTTATATTTTGATGTTTATATGTGTTTGTGATCCTTTTAATTTATATGGTTTCTTTATTTTTAATAATAATCAAATATAAAAGATTAAGATTTGTGTCAAAACTAGTTATGCTTTTTTAATTAAGATTTTTAATTTAATTTAATTAAAAATAATATCATGTTCATATGTGTAAATTATATTTCTATTAACTTGTATTTATATCATTAAGTTATTACTTATTCTTAATAATAATTTTTTGTTATATATATATATATATATATAATTTAAATTTTTATTATTTAATTAGTTTTTATGATTTTTTATTTTTTATTTTAACCATATGAGATATATTTGAAAATATTTCTTTAAACATTTACCACTTATTTTTTTTTTATAACTAATATATAAAATACATTGATGAATTATGGTCATGTTATTAAAATTAAAATTAATATTAATAAAATGTTTTTTTTTTAATTTATCATTTTTCAAATCCACTATTAATAGAGACATATTCATTGTTATGGTACTATTGTTGTTGATATGACACCCTCTAAAATTTTCACCTATATCCAAATTTTAGAGTCTAATTTGACATTGTGAACTGTCGTTTCTCGTAGCTAGATTCATTCCATGAAAATCCCCTAAGTTTTCTAGTCCCTTTTGGAAGAAAACGTATGTCTCGTCCTATGGTATAGGAAGTGTCACACATTGTAAAAGAAGAGTTAGGGATAAATGTAAGAGAAAAATTTGGTATCAATGGATCCTATTTACCATGTAGAGATGTACTAGACTCATTCCCAAAGTTTTATGCATTGTTTTTTCAATGTTGTCACTGGCATCACAAAGTGTATCTTAAGTGTCACACTCGCGGGAAAGTATTGTTTTGCCATCACATCAAAGGGATTATGTTCATTCTTAGTGTTGAGTGTTCAATGTTGTGTTGTTCACTGTTCTGAGTGTGTGATCATGTTCAAATTCTATCTCGGTTTCATCTCTGTCTCATCAATCCTACATTTAGCCAAATTCCAGAAATTTCATGTCCGACCAACCTCGACTTACTCTTCCCCTATGAACTGTGCATTACACAGTTGCAAGCCTTAGCACTACATCCCTGCCTCCTATAACTTCGAAATGCGCAGTCACTTCCTCCAAGGACTCGAAATTGTGTAGTCACAGTGCTCATTAACAACCTCTTAACCTCCAGAACTGCAAAATTATTCTTCCCAACCAGTCTCTTTCTATGAATTACGCAATCTGAGTCTGCAGTATGTCTCCTTGGTTCCTTGAAGTGTGCAATTTTGCAATCCAACCACCCAGTATCCCTCTAGAATTGCACATTGCATAGTTACAATGAGCAAGCCTACCTCACTGTGACCCTCATCTACGCAATCCTGCTTCTTAGGCCTCCAGAAATGTGAATTGCATAGTTGGAAGTCTCAGTCCCTCACTCCTGTCCTCTGGAACTATGCACTGTGAAATCCCAGATCCCTCCTCACAGTCCAATACTCAGTTTTAGTCCAATCAGTGGTTTTCATGAGGAAATTTAGACTGGGAGATTTTCAAACTGACGTTGTGTTGTCATGAGTGGATTTATTTGTAGGTACCATATATTGACATGAAAGGAAGATGTCAAGAAAGGAGGAGAAGAGGACTATACTAGAGGACACTTATGAATTTTTGAAGACACCATGATTGTTGAACAATCAGATGAAGGGACACTAGATTGCGACATAAAATGGAGAACCAAGATCATAGTGATGACTCCCTATTCTTAAGCCTAGTGAAGGAGGAAGTGGAAGAAGATGCAACATCTTTCATGAAGAAAAAAAGATAAAAGTAAGAGGAGAAGCTTGGAATTGACACATCATCATCAATTCCATGTCTTGTCAAGGTATTATTTCAAGATTCATGAGTCATCATATGCCACATCATTTGTGGATGTAATTATGTAATTCCAATAAAATGAGAAGTGTAAATCAAGTGGAAGTCCAAAGGTCACCTACAAAATGAAAAAGGACATATAGAAGTCAAAAGGTCTTCTGAGAATTTGAAAAGTCATATGGAAGTTCAATTGTCATGAGGGGATCTCAAGAGTCATGGGGGAGGTGGAAAGTCACCTTATTTTCTATATATACACCCTCATAGCTTAAGTAAAGGACTTTTCACCCTGGCTTCTCCAACTAGGCATTAGAGAGAAAGAAATTTCTTTTGGATAGAAAGTGGTGTCTTAACAGTAGATTATTGGAGCTAGTGGTGTTCATTATACCGATGTATCTTGGAATTTTCACTTAATATTTGAAGCTCATTGAGCTAACACACTCTGATGCATATATCGTAAACGTCGTAAGACTATTCTTTTAATGTTTGCGATATATGTTTTTCTCATTTATACTAAACAAATTGAACTATTTCAATGAATTTGGTGCTCACTTTGTTGAATGTGTTGTACTTGTTTTAAAGATCGTTAATTTTATGTGAACTATTTTTCTAGTTAATTAATGATGATTTCATACATATGTATGCGTGTATTTATTAGAATATTACTATTAATTTTCTTGTAAAGGCTTAGTTTCATTTCGCTCTAGCAAAAGAACCTTGATACATTCTACAACTGAACATTTCACAAGCCATACTTGCTTTTTCATTCAAAATTATATGTGCATTTCTCTCTTGTGCTAACTATTATAGCCAAAATAAATCCTTAAGAAAATGGAAATCCTAGACCAAACTGGAAGGGATCCTATACCAAACAGTGTGAGGTCTAATTAAGACTTGACATGAGGAAGACGTTATTTCATATTGGCGGATTCCAACATTGTACTTGTTTTTCTTTATATATATATATTATAACATTTAATATATTAACTTAAACATATTTTGTTAAATTAAATTAATTAATATATTAAATATTAAAATAGAAATAAATATATAAATAAAATGGATTGAATAACATTAATGTAAATGTATACTTGTAAGTAATAAATTGATATATATGCCCTTTTTTAGAATCATATGTAAATTTAATGATAATTAATGGATAAATTATAAACCACTCTTACAGTTTTCATTATACTTTTCACTTCTCCATGACCATTACCATAGTTTTGTTTGTAGCTAATAATTATACTTCGTCCATAGTTTTATTTGTAGCTGATAAGTTTAACTACTTTCCTCTCAACGCTCTCAAGAAAGATGAAGGGGCTGCAAAATTTAAAAAAATTTCCCTTAGTGATGGGATTTATTTAAAACTAAGTTATTGTTTATTTTTATGCAAAACTGGTGCCTTGACAAGGCTTTCTTCCCAATTTAGGGTTGAGTAAAAAAGTTGGTCTAGACTTCCACTCCAGACAAGGTTGATTTAAAAGCCAGCGAATGATTAGTGACACAATCCCAACTGATTTAAAAGTATCTAAATGTTGATCGTTTCATAATCCTAGTGCCTTGAGAAATATTGCTTCTGAATTTAGGGTAGATTCAAAATTCTTGTGCGATTAGTGTCTTTCTGTAAGATTCTAGTGTTTGTTTTACATAAAACGAGTATATAGAAACATGTAACCTACATAAAATATCTATATCTATACCACCCATCTCATTAAAAATTGAGAGTTAAGGGTATTTCATGCTTCAAAGCTTATGTAACTTCTAGATTTCCTAAAGTTGGCTTATTGTAGAAAAGTGAAAGATGTTGGCCTTTATCTAAATTTTAATCACCATAAATTCAAAGTGTTGGAATTTCTGAAGTATTACAAAAGAAATAGAGGAATAAAAATAATTCCTCCTCTCAACATAGAGATTAAAAAAAAATGTTGGAAAAAGATGGCACACAACTTCTATTTCATTAAAAATCTATGAGCTATTACAAAATAGACAAAACTGTTGTTCTGGTTTACAACAAAAGAAAATTACAACTGCTGCAGACACAGTGTTCTGTTTCATTAAATTGCTCTCTCTGTCTTTTTAGTTTTCTTCCCCTATGGAAAAAATTACACACACATTCCTCTACCATTTCTTTTTAGCTTTTGGGCTCCTTTTTTTAAAAAACATTACACAGTCCATGCATTACACACAATATATATAAAAATAAAACAAAACTATGATTATATATATTATAAACTTTATAAATTTATAATATATATATATATATATATATATATATATATATTACAACACTTATATATGCCCTAAAGTCAAAATACTTTGTAATAAAACATGTTGCGGTAAAAAAAAAATAAACCAAGGTCTTTACAAAAGAAAATTTGCCGCAACGTTTCAATAAAAAAAAAACATGTTAAGACTTTTTAAACAAGGTTTGAAACCTTTATCGCGAACCTCAAAATTAGGAATTAAATTTTTTTGAATGAATTTATCGCATACCAAATTCCCTTGATGACGTAGGGGTCAAAAACTGCGCAATCGCTCTCTCATTCGTTGGAGGTGGAGCCCGCCGGATCTCAAACAAAAAATAAACTCCATTGCATGAATTTATCGCATACCAAATTGGTTCTGTGACGTCAGCCTCATTTCTACGCAATAGCCATTTTATTGGTTGCTAGTGTTGTACTGGCATGGGGCCCTCCGTGAACTCGACATGGGCAATTTCAAAACATAACTGGTAGTAAATGCAGGCATGTTTGGTGAAGTCTTTAAGCGAAGGTTCCTGCAGAAGTTTAATTGTAGGGATAGAGAGGTTCGTAAGCCAAAATAAGCCTACGGCCATTTAACCCAAAAATTTAACTTGCAGAGTTCATTAAAACCAGAATTTAAGTTGCAAGGGTTGCGTGCACGTTTTGAAAAAAAATTATGAGTTGTTGCTTCTGTTGTCCTTCAGCTCTGCTGTAGTTGAATTTAAAAATTCAACACTCTCCCTTAAATTCAACTGCTGGATTCTCTTGCATACCCAAACATTTCCTCAAATAATTAAAACTCTTTTGCCCTAGTGGTTTTGTCAATATATTAGAAAAATGTTGTTCAGTTCTGCAATGTTGCAAAACAATTTCACCATGTTCACTAGCTCCCTGATGTAGTGATACTTGGCATCAATGTGTTTCGTTCTTTTATGAAACATTGAATTCTTTAACAATGCTATTGCTGAACTATTATCACAATAAATTTTTGTGCATTTTACCTATTCATGACACAAACTCCTTAATATTCTTCTCATCCAAATTGCCTGACATGATACTACTGTAGCTGCCACATACTCTGCCTCTGCTATTAATAAAGCCACAATTGGATGTGCTCCTGAACCCATATGAAAAACATAACCAGAGGTGCTTTTCCTGTCATCTATGCTTCCATCCCAATCACTGTCAGTATATCCAATCAATTCAGAATTTTCTGAAGTCGTGTATAAAATTCCATACCTCTTTGTTTCTTTCACATACCTTAGAATTATTTTTGCTGCTTGCCAATGTGTCTCCTTTGGCCTTTCCATGAATCTGGAAATTAAACTAACAACATGCATAATATCTGGCCTAGTTGCAGTCAAATACATAAGGCTGCCAACTATGCTCTTGTACAAACTAAGATCAAAATCCTTGTTTCTATCCTCTTTGCTTAACTTAAATCCCATCACTGTAGGAGTAATTACTGCCTTGCAATCCTGAATATTAAATATTTCCAAAACTTCATTTACATATTTAGCTTGAGAGATAAAAAATTTATTTTCATTTTTCTCTACTTCTATTCCTAAGAACTATTTCAGCAATCCCATATCAATCATCTCAAATTCATCCTTCATGGCTGATTTAAAATTCTCAATGAGGTAAGCATCATTACCTGTAAAGATCACATAATCAACATATAAAAAAACAATCATCATCTTGCCATCTTTCTCCTTGATGTATAATGTGGGTTCTCCTTCACATTTCTCAAACCCATTTTCTAGTAGATAGGCATTAGGGGAAATTTGAGGTCTAAAATGGGCCTCCTAAGGAAATAATAATATAAGAGTTAAACCAATAAAATAATATTTACGAATTTGCAATTCAGTTTTTGCACCACAATCCATGTAACCATAGTTAAATTCAATTCAAATGTTGTACCAAAAATGAAATTAATAAAAAAATTGTATTGATGTGACTATAAATAAGAATGAGGTTTTCAAGAAAAATTCATTATCATTGAACAACTAATGCATTTGTCCTTTGTACTTAAATAGGTTAAAATAAAATATAAATATAAATTTATAAATTCTTAATTATATTATATGTTATTAATTAAAATTTATATTATTTAAATTGTATAATAACATGTAATTAATATACTATATAAAAAAATATAATATAATATAATAAATGTATAGGGATATGCATTGTTTATTTCAAGAAATATGAAATGAAAATAATATATTTTTATTCAAAAAGTGTGAAATGATATTTATTATGAGTACTTTACTTTGGCTTTAAAAATACTTAGAGCACTACCATGGTTAACCATGAGTTTTTATCCACCATTGAGAATGTGACAAGTAAGTACCTTTAACTCAATAAATGCCACCTCAACCATTAGGGATGATATTATCCCATAAAATCTGATTGGTTCTAATGAGGTGAATTTTGATTGTACATTTTCCTTAGGAGGCCCATTTTAGACCTCAAAATTCCCTTAATGACATCTATCCTACCGTACCATGCTCTTGGTGCTTATTTTAGCCCATAAAGAGATTTCTTCAATCTGCAAACTTTGTGCTCTTGGCCTTCTTTCTCATAGCCCACAGGTTGTTCAACATAAACCTCTTCCATCAATACTCCATTTAGGAATGTTGATTTCACATCCATTTGGTAAACCTTCTGCTTGTGTTGTGCTGCTATGGACAACACTGCTCTTACTGTTTCCATTCTTGCAACCAATGCAAATGTTTTTTCATAATCTCTTCCTTATTGCTGCTTGTAGCCTTTGAAAACAAGTTTTGCCTTGTGCATTTTAATATTACCTTCATAATTTCTCTTGGTTTTGTAAACCAATTTCACTCAAATAACTTCATTGCCTTTTGAAAGATCAACCAATTCCCATATTTTATTTTTCTCTATTGATTTCATTTCTTCATCCATAGAATCTATCAATTTCTTATATTTTATAGCTTCTTCAAAATGAATAGGATCGTCTACATGACAATACAATGCAAATAAAGAGTTCATACCTTCATTTTTTTCCTCTTGCTCATAAATTTCATTCAAACTTCTGAATCTGGTTCCTCTTTCACTTGCTGAATTTGTGCTTGTAGAAGCACTCAAATCTGCTCCTTGTGGTGTGCTTGGAGAAGCACAATTATCACTTCTCAAGGGTGTTCTCATTCCTGCTTGTGGTGTCCCTTGTTGTCCTTGTGTTGGTGGAGGTGGCTCTACTAATGAAGGATGTATTTCAGCCATATTTTCCTCATTATCATCATGAAACAAACAACTTTTCACATTCAATGTTTTCTCAATGCTTCCATTCCAAACTTCTTCCTCAATGAACTGCACATCTTTGCTTATTACAAACTTCTTGGTTGATGGGTTATACAACTTGTATGCCTTGAATTTTTCACTGTATCCAATAAATATGCAATTTTCCCCCTTACTGTCCAACTTCTTCCTTAGCTGATCCGGAATGTGTGCATAAGCCACACAACCAAAAGATCTCATGTGGGAGACACCTTGTTTTATGCCATTCCTTTCTTCTTTCGGAACTATGTTCATTACAGCTTTGGTTGGGCATATATTCAATGTGTATGCTGCATAATGTACAGCTTCATCCCAATACTCATTTCGCAAATCTTTTGCCTTCAACATACTTCTTACCATGTCCATGATGGTTCTATTTTTTCTTTCAGCAAATCCATTTTGCTACACTGTATACCTTGCTGTAAATTGCTTGTGAATCCAATTTTCTCTGCAAAAACACTGGAATCTATTTTGAGATATACTCACCTCCTCTATCAGTTCTTAAAACTTTGATATGTTGCCCACTTTGGTTCTCAACAAGTGCCTTAAAGTGGCAGAATTTCTCAAACACTTCACTCTTATATTTCAAGAAATAAACCCATTTTTTTCTTGTGAAGTCATCAGTAAAATTCAGCATATAGTGGCTTCTTGCTAGTGATGGTGGTTGCATTGGTCCACACAAATCTGAATGGACAATTTCTATGGGTGCTTTTTCCCTTATGCTCTTTCCTTATGGAAAGCTTTCTCTGTGTTGTTTGCCCAAGATGCAGCCTTCACATAGGTTGTTCAATTTTTCAATCAATTGTAATCCCTTTACCATTCCTTTCCTATGCCAAAAATCCAGACCTCCAAAGTTGAGATGTCCAAATTTCAAATGCCATAACCAGTTTTCATCTTTCGCTTCCTTTTGGAATGTCTCTTGTGTCATTGCTGCCATTTCAACTCATTTATTCAAATCTACTCTCATTTTGAGAGGGAACATTATATTCCTTGTCATCTTCATTTATGCAATGCATTGCTTACTTGGTGGTTTATCCACGATAGTGCATACATCATCTTCAAAGAAAACATTGTACCCCTTTTGAATGAGCTATCCAATGCTCAAAAGGTTACACTTCATACTAGGCACATAATATACATCTGATATGGATCTTACTTCTCCTTTCTTTGTCAAAGCACTTACTTTTCCTTTTCCCATGATAGAGACCTTATTGTCTGTCCTCAATTTTACTTGAGACTTTACATTTTCATCTAACATGGAAAACATGGAAATGTTACCAATCATATGGTTGCTACATCATGAATCTAGAAACCGTATATCTTCATTCTTTTCTTCAGCCATATTACATACTATAAACAAATTCTCTTGACTGATATTTTCCTTAGTAAAATTAGCACTGGGTCTATTACCAATGTCACTCTGCTTCTTCCTACATTCATTGGAATAATGACCATACTTCTTATAGTAATTACATTGGACTTGTGATTTATCATACCTCTGTCCATGTGCTTCATTTTGTCCACCTTGTTGGCTGCTACCTTGGCCTTGGTTCTGATTTTCATTGCTACCCCTTCCATTAGTGTTTGTAGGGTTGTTTCTTCCTCCTTTGTTTTAGCTTCTGCTTCTTCCTTTTCCTCTGTAGTTTCCTCTACCTTGACCTCTTCCTCTTCTAAAGTAAATTTTGGTCTTGAACACATGCTACGAAGATGATTTTTCTATTCTACCCAATATTTGTTCATGTTTCATCAATGATACATGAAGCTCATCAACAGTAAACTTTGAGAGATCCTTTGTCTCTTCAATGGTTGTGACTATCACATCAAACCTTGACGGTAAACTCCTCAATACTTTCTTCACTCTCTTTATTTCTTCAAGTGTCTCTCCATGAGACCTTATCTGGGTAAGCAACCCAATCACATATGTGAAGAATGAGTCTATGTTATCAGACTCTTTCATACAGAGAGTTTCAAATTCTCTCCTCATCAATTGTAGCTTTGCTGCCTTCACCTTCTCCATACCTTGATAGGAAGACTGGAGGGTATCCCATGAATCCTTGGACCTCTTAGCTGCTGCTATCCTTGAAACACACTTTCATGCACTTATTGATAGATATAGAAGAGGGATTTTGAGTCCTTATTTCTATTGGTCTTCAACAAATCTTTCTCTGTCTATGTTAAGCCATTAAATTCATTTTCATCTGTTGGTTCTTCAAAACCATCTTCAACAAGCTTTCATAAATCTTGAGAGGGAAATAGGGCTCTCATTGTAATTTCTCAATATTCATAGTTCTTCCCATTAAACCGTGGGAGTTGAGTATTTCCAATACTCGTGCTTGTGCTGGCTCCTGCCATGGATAGCACACTGAACTATGCTTTAAAATTGACTGTGTTCTTCAAAAAACTTTCTCTCTGCTTGAGAGATAAACTCTGTCTTCAAAAATACTTCTCTGGACTGCACAATTTTAAACAAACTCAAAACTATGTTTTTGAGAAATACCTTGTTTTTGCCGAGGTTTCACTCTAATAGTAAAAAGTTGCAACAAACTCCTTCCTTCAGCTTCTTTGAAAATTATTCAAAGAGCTTGGACTAACTCTGATACCATGTTGGAATTTCTGAAGTATTCCAAACAACAAAAAGGAATAAAAATAATTCCTCCTCTCAACACATAGATTAAAAAAAATTGTTGGGCAGATATGGCACATAACTTATATTTCATTAAAAATCTATGAGCTATTACAAAATAGACAAACTTGATGTTCTGGTTTACAAAAAAAAAAATTACAACTGCTGCAGACACAGTGTTCTGTTTCATTAAACTGCTCTCTCTATATTTTTAATTTTCTTGCCTTCTGGAAAAAATTACACACAGTCCACACTCTCTATTTTTCATACAGAGTCAGATACAATTATGCTTTTTGGCCTTCTCAAAAAAATTACACACACAGTCATCTACCATTTGTTTTCAGCCTTCAGGCACCTTTTTTTACAAAAACATTACATTGTCCATGCATTACACTCTATATATATATATATATATATATATATATATATAAACTATAATTATATATATTATAAACTTTATAAGTTTATAATATATATATTAGATCTTAGATATATTCCCTAAAGTCAAAAGACTTTGTAATAAAACATGTTGCGGTAAAAAATAAATAAACCAAGGTCTTTACAAAAGAACCTTTACCACAACATTTTAATAAAAATAAAACGTGTTAAGACTTTTTAACCAAGGTTTGAAACCTTTATCATGGACCTCAAAATCAGGGATGAAATTATTTTGACTGAATTTATCGCATACCAAATGCCCTAGATGATGTAGGGGTCAAAAACTGCGCGATCGCTCTCCCATTGGTCAGAGGTGGAGCCTGTCGGATATCAAACAAAAAATAAACTCCATTGCATGAATTTATTGCTTACCAAATTGGTTTTGTGACGTCAGCCTCATTTCTACGTGATAGCCATTTGATTGGCTATTGGTGTTGTGCTGGCATGTGGTCCCTCCATGAACTCAACGTGTGCAATTTCAAAACATAACTAGCGGTAAATGCAGCAGGGTTGGTGAAGGCTTTAAACGTTGGTTGTTGTAGAAGTTTAATTGTAGGAATAGAGAGTTCCGCACTCCAAAATAGGCCTATGACCATTCAACCCAAAATTTTAACTTGAAGAGTTCATTAAAACTAGAATTTAAGTTGCAGGGGTTGTGTGCACATTTTGAAAAAAATTATGAGCTACTGCTTCCATTGTCCTTCGGCTCTGCTGTAGTTAAATTTAAAAATTCAACACTCCCCCTTAAATTCAACTGCTGGATTCTCTTGCATACCCAGACATTTCCTCGAATAATTAAAACTCTTTTGCCCCAATGCTTTTGTCAATATATTAGCAAACCGTTGTTCAGTTCTGCAATGTTGCAAAAAAATTTCACCATTGTTCACTAGCTCCCTGATGTAGTGATACTTGGAATCAATGTGTTTCGTTTTCTTATGAAACGCTGAATTTTTTAACAATGCTATTGTTGAGCTATTATTACAATAAATTGTTGTGCCTTTTGCCTGTTCATGAAATAAACTCAACATTCTTCTCATCCAAACTACCTCACATGTTGCTATTGTAGCTGTCACATAGTCTGCCTCTGCTATTGATAAAGCCACAATTGGCTATTTCAAAAGCCCATGAAATGGCTCCTGAACCCATATGAAAAACATAACCAGAGGTGCTTTTCCTATCATCTATATTTCCAGCCCAATCACTGTCAGTATATCCAATCAATTCAGAATTTTCTCAAGTACTGTATAAAATTCCATACCTCTTTGTTCCTTTCACATACCTCGGAAATATTTTTGATGCTTTCTAATGTGCCTCCTTTGGCCTTCTCATGAATCTGGAAATTAAACTAACAACATGCATAATATCTGGCCTAGTTGCAATCAAATACATAAGGCTATCAACTATACTCTTGCAAAAACTAGGATCAAAATCATTGTTGTTGTTCTCTTTGCTTAACTTCAATTCCATCACTGTAGGAGTAATTTCTGCCTTGCAATCCTGTATATTAAATCTTTCCAAAACTTCATTTACATATATAGCTTGAGAGATAAAAAAATTATTTTCATTTTTCTCTTCTTCTATTCCTAAGAAGTATTTCAGCATTCCCATATCAATTATCTCAAATTCATCCTTCATGACTGATTTAAAATTCTCAATCAGGTAAGCATCATTACCTGTAAAGATCACATCATCAACATACAAAAAAACAATCAACATCTTAACATCCTTCTCATTGATGTATAATGTGGGTTCTCCTTCACATTTCTCAAACCCATTTTCTAGTGGATAGGCATCTATCCTACTGTACCATGCTCTTGGTGCTTGTTTCAGCCCATAAAGAGCTTTCTTCAATCTGCAAACTTTGTGATATTGGCCTTCTTTTTCATAGCCTTGAGGTTCTTGAACATAAACCTCTTCCATCAATACTCCAGTTAGGAGTTCTGATTTCACATCCATTCGGTAAACCTTCCACTTGTGTTGTGCTGCTATGGACAACACTTCTCTTACTGTTTCCATTCTTGCAGCGACCAGTGAAAATGTTTCTTCATAATCTCTTCCTTGTTGCTGATTGTAGCCTTTGACAACAAGTCTGGCCTTATGCCTTTCAATCTTATCTTCAACATTTCTCTTCGTTTTGTAAACCCATTTTACTCCAATAACTTCCTTGCCTTTTGGGAGATCAACCAATTCCCATGTTTTATTTTTTTCTATTGCATTCATTTCTTCATCCATAACATCTATCCATTTCTTATCTTTTATAGCTTCTTCAAAATGAATAGGATCTTCTACATGAAAATACAATGCAAATAAAAATTTCATAGGTTCATTTCTTGCCTCTTGCTCATAAATTTCATTCAAACTTCTGAATCTGGTTCCTCTTTCATTTTTTGAACCTGTGCTTGTAAAAGCACTCAAATCTGCTCCTTGTGGTGTGCTTCGAGAAGCACTGTTATCACTTCTCAAGGGTGTTCTCATTCTTGCTTGTGGTGTCTCTTATTGTCCTTGTGTTGGTGGAGGTGGTGCTGCTAATGAGGGATGTGTTTCCGTCATCTCTTCCTCATTATAATCATGAGACAAACAAATTTTTACATTCACTATTTTCTCAATGCTTCCATACCAAGCTTCTTCCTTAATAAATTGAACATCTCTACTTATAACAAACTTCTTGGTGGATGGGTTATACAACCTGTATGCTCTCGATTCTTCACTGTATCCAATAAATATGCACTTCTCGCCCTTGCTATCCAACTTCTTCCTTAGCTGATCTGGAATGTGTGCATAAGCCACACAACCAAAAACTTTCATGTGCGTGAGACCTTGTTTTATGTCACTCCATGCTTCTTCCATAACTCTGTTTATTATAGCTTTGGTTGGGCATTTATTCAAGATGTATCCTGCACAATGTACAGCTTCAACCCAATACTCATTTGACAAATGTTTTGCCTTCAACGTACTTCTTACCATTTCCATGATGGTTCTAATTTTTCTTTCAGCAACTCCGTTTTGCTGTGGTGTATACCTTGCTGTAAATTGCCTGTGAATCTCATTTTCTCTGCAAAAACGCAGAAATTATTTTGAGATATACTCACCTCCTCTATCAGATTTTAAAACTTTGATATTCTGCCCACTTTGGTTCTCAACAAGTGTCTTAAAGTGGAAGAATTTCTAAAACACTTCACTCTTATATTTCAAGAAGTAAACCCATGTTTTTCTTATGAAATCATCAATAAAAGCCAACATATAGTGGCTGCTTTCTAGTGATGGTGTTTTCATTGATCCGCACAAATCTGAATAGACAATTTCTAAGGATGCCTTTGCCCTTATGCTCTTTTCTGATGGAACATTTTCTCTGTGTTGTTTGCCTAAGATGCAACCTTCACATAGGCTGTCCGGATTTTCAATCAATGGTAATGCATTTACCATTCATTTCCTATGCAACAAATTCAGACCTCCAAAGTTGAGATGTCCAAATATCAAATGCCATAACCAGTTTTTATCTTTTGTTTTCTTTTGGAATGTCTCTTGTGTCATTGCTGCCATTTCAACTCATTTCTTCAAATATGCTCTCATTTTGAGAGGGAACATTTATTTCCTTGTCATCTTCACTTGTGTAATGCATTTCTTGCTTGTTGGTTTATCCATGATAGTGCATACATCATCTTCAAAGGAAACATTGTACCCCTTTTGAATGAGCTATCCAATGTTGAAAAGTTTACACTTCATACTAGGCACATAGTATACATTTGATATGGATCTTCCTTCTCCTTTCTTTGTAAAAACAGTTACTCTGCCTTTTCCCATGACAGAGACCTTACTGTCTGTCCTCAATGTTACTTGAGACTTTACATTTTCATCTAACATGGAAAACATGGAAATTTTTTTAGTCATATGGTTGCTACATGTTGAATCTAGAAACCATATATCTTCATTCTTTTCTTCATCCATATTACATGCTAAAAACAAGTTCTCTTAACTGATATTTTCCTTCATGAAATTAGCACTGGGTCTATTACCCATGTCACTCTGCTTCTTCCTACATTCCTTGGCATAATGGTCATACTTCTTACAGTAATGACATTGGATTTGGGATTTATCATACCTTTGTCCATGTGTTTGATTTTTTCCACCTTTTTGGCTACTTCCTTGGCCTTGGTTATGATTTTGATTGCTACCCCTTCCATTAGTGTTTGCAAACCTATTTCTTCCTCCTCTATTTTGGCTTATGCATCTTCCTTTTCCTCTGTAGTTTCCTCTGCCTTGACCTCTTCCTTTTCCAAAGGACATTTGGGTCTTGAAGGCATGCTTCAAAGATGCGTTTTTTATTCTACCCAATATTTGTTCATGTGTCATCAATGATGCATGAAGCTCATCAACAGTAAACTTTGAGAGATCATTTATCTCTTCAATGGTTGTGACTATTACATCAAACTTTGACGGTAAGCTCCACAATACTTTCTCCACTATCCTTCTTTCTTCAAGTGTCTCTCCATGAGACCTTATCTGGGTAACCAACCAAATCAAATGTGTGAAGAATGAGTCTATGTTATCAGACTCTTTCATATAGAGAGTTTCAAAGTCTCTCCTCAGGAATTGTAGCTTTGTTGTCTTCACCTTCTCCATACCTTGATAGACAGCCTGGAGAGTATCCCATGCATCTTTGGACCTCTTAGCT
Source organism: Pinus albicaulis (assembly GCA_034641835.2). Lineage (NCBI taxonomy): Eukaryota > Viridiplantae > Streptophyta > Pinopsida > Pinales > Pinaceae > Pinus > Pinus albicaulis. The sequence continues at coordinate 1,018,093,201 of CM076583.1, forward strand.
ACTGCTATCCTTGGAAACACACTTTCATGCACTGTTTGATGGAGATAGAAAAGGGATTTTGAGTCCTTATTCCTATTGCTCTTCAACAAGTCTTTCTCCGCCTATGTTAAGGAATTAAATGCACTTTCATCTTCTGGTTCTTCAAAACCATCTTCAACAAGCTCCCATAAATATTGAGAGGCAAACAGGGCTCTCACTGTGATTGCCCAATAGTCATAGTTCTTCCCATTAAACTGTGGGAGTTGAGTATTTTCAATACTCGTGCTTGTGCTGGCTCCTGCCATGGCTAGCACACTGAACTATGCTTTAAACTTGACTGTGTTATTCAACAAAATTTCTCTCTGCTTGAGAGATAAAGTCTGCCTTCAAATAGACTTCTCTGGACTGCACTTTTTTAAATAAACTCAATTTTTTTTTTGAGAAATACCTTGTTTTTTCTGAGCCTTCATTTTGCTGGTCAAAAGCTGCAACAAGCTCCTTCCTTCAGCTTCTTTGACAATCCTTCAAAGAGCCTAGACTAGCTCTGATACCATGTTGGAATTTCTGAAGTATTCCAAACAACACAGAGGGATAAAAATAATTTCTCCTCTCAACACAGAGATTAAAAAAAAAATTTGGACAGAGATGGCACACAACTTCTATTTCATTAAAAATATATGAGCTAGTACAAAATAGACAAAATTGTTGTTCTGGTTTACAATAAAAAAAATTTACAACTGCGGCAGACATAGTGTTTTGTTTCATTAAACTGCTCTCTCTGTCTTTTTAATTTTCTTGCCTTCTGGAAAAAATTACATAGAGTCCACACACTCTATTTTTCATACAAAGTCAAATACAATTATGCCTTTTGGCCTTCTAAAAAAAATTACACACACAATCCTCTACCATTTCTTTTCAACCTTCAGGCTTGGCTTTTTTTTTAAAACATTACACAGTCCATGCATTACACACTATATATAAAAAAATAAAATAAAACTATCATTATATATATTATAAACTTTATAAGTTTATAATATATATATTACAACTTTTTTTAATAAATCGAAGACTGAAAACACAAAAAGAATGAATGGAAACACAACCATTGTGGTTATAACCACCTGTAGTTACAAGACGTTTTTGCTCCACTTCACAAACACAGTTTATTGTGAGGAAGAGGAAACGAAGTAATCAGAGTGGAAGGATGTGGTCCGCTATTTAATTTGTTAAAGATGGGAAATCGAATTCCATACTAGCCTCAAACACAAGGTTATATAACAGGAAAACACCAAGGTGATTTTTGAAACTGATAATGATAGTGAAAATAATAAGGAAACATGTATGCATTTTCCAGGTCGGTCGTGCGGAGGTGTTATCCCCTTGAAGGAAATGGAAAGGTTCCGTAAACGACGAGATATATGCGCATGACAAACCCATTTTTAAGGTCACTGCTTCGCCCATTAGTTGTTTCCAAAGGGACCCCATTAAGGTCTCCCTCACTAGTTCATACAAGAATAAAAGTGGGTGGAACTACAAGATTGTGGGTAGTTTCATTGAACGAGCATGTAGCATCTACGACGACACCAGTGCAATTGCTCCATAGGTAATCCCATTATTCGTCTCTCTTTTTCTTTTTCTTCGTCAGCTAAATGACTGAAATATTAAATGGTATGCATATGCTTGTGATTACTCTAGTAAGGAGGGTAAAGGACATATACATCATTGTAGTCTGAGCAAGAGTTGATTAAGCATTCGTTTTTGGGGTAGTTGTTATTATGGCTACTTAGAGTATTAACATATACTTCGCGAAACAAACTGCGGATAAGGAATAATCGGCTCTAAAGTTGTTGGCATTCAACCAAACATTGGTAGCCATTCCTGAGGTGTTCTGATATTAGCATTAATGTTAAGTGCTTTGGAATTATCTATAAAATAGAGTTTGATATAAAGTGGGATAAAATAATATGGTAAAATATTCGAGTACGGTACTAGCAGTTGAAGTTTTGTTGATATTGATTGCAATGGAGATGAAAAAATGTTTTTCGGCAAAATGTAATGCAAATATTTGTGTCTAAATTTAAATGTGGAAGATGTCACATTTCTAGTTATTTTAATTTTAATCATTGTACGACTTCCATTATATTGTATAATCCGTCATTGTTTTGGAATATCATCTCATAACAAAGGTGAAAGAAATAGGTGCGGAGAGAAGATTACGCTGGCTAGTGAGTCAAAAAACAAATGTATTATGGGATCTGAGACCATTCAATGTGATGTACCATATCTCATGTAGAATCAATGAATCGATGGTGGAAACATCATTGAGCAATCAGGACAAAAGTCTAATTACTAATCAAAAGTTTAAAAAATATAATAAAATTATATATATATATATATATATATATATATATATATATAATTAAAATAATATAAAATGTTATAAAATTAGGTTTAATTTTTAGTCGAGCTAATAGTCAATGCGTATATCAATTGCATTATACCTATTTCTAGTTAATCAATTAAAAGTTTAAAAAAGAGAATTAAAATAATAAAATATATATATATATTAATGCTATAATACTCAAATAATAATTATAAAAAAAAAATAAACTACATAGATAAGAAATTGTACTTTTAATATTCACAAGGGAAATTTTTCATTTTATTTTTTGGTTCGTTTGATTATATGAGAATTTAAATATTAAATTATATTATCTTTAATTAAAAGGACTCATGATTAAAATTAATATTTTTCAAATTACATGAAAAATTAAACTTCTAGTAAAAAAAATTATACAAAAATTTATAAAAAGATCTAATTACTACTTTTTGTAAATAATAAATATTTAAATAAATGAACATTTAACTTTATCTTCAAAGTATGAAATGATTATTTAACCTTTTTAATAGTATGAAATGATTAGATCCATGATGTTCTGGGGGAATCTTTGTGTTTTAAAGTTGTTGCATTCAATGACCCCATCTTTGTGTTTTAAAGTTGTTGCATTGAAGGATGGAATTTGACACGCAGTTTTGACAGTTATAAGTTTTAGATAATTGTTTTTTCACATATGTTTGAAATGGTTGAAAACTTATGTTTGACAGAAAACCATTTTTCAAAAATTCACCAATGCCTATTTATTTTCACGAGATTTTCTAGTTATAAGCTTTAGATAGTTGTATTTTCACATATGTTTGAAATGGTTGAAAACTCATGTGTGACAGAAAACCATTTTTCGAAAATTCACTAATGCTTATTTATTTTCACGAGATTTTCTAGCTACGACTAAGTTGGCATTGAACATCTTGGCATTTATTTGGAGTTGGCATAAATGCTCAAGGACAATCAACATTGGGAAACGTTCATTGTTTCCTTTAAACATGGCATTATTTACTCTTGAGTTTTCAAGATTTAGATCAAAATTGGAAGTTCTAATTAGGCATCTTTGACCAACGTATTTTCAGCTCTCAAACAACAAGATTCAATAAGGTGAAAACCAGTGAAGCCTAATAGAAATGAACTGATGTGGTAGGTTGTTTATCAACTGTTTATGATATGTAAAAATGGCTAGAGGCCCCAAAGCCCTTTCTAGCTTTTCATTGAGCGGTAGGTTGTTTATCAACCGTTAATGATATGTAAAAATGGATACATGCCCCAAAGCCCCTTCTATATTTTCATTGAGGGGTAGGTTGTTTATCAACTATTTAAGATATATAAAAATGGCTACACCCCGAAGCCCTTTCTATATTTGACAAAGATAAGTTTATCCTAGGATAGATCTAGAAATGGAGCACAAAGTGGAGTTATACAATAAGCTTACTCAAATTTGCTATACTAAATGCATTTCAAGGAGATATAAAGAATGTGAACCGAAAATAGGAGAATGAAGTTGTGTTGCCAAATACTCACATGTTACTAATATTATAGGGCCAAATTCTTTGTTTAGGCAAGCTACATATATAAATTCAACTACTAGTCAAATTGTCTTTGCCAATTGATAATTTAGGAGAAGGGAACCCCCAATTTTTATTAGGAGAGATATTATGTGTATAGTTTGATTCTTTCTATTTGATGTACTAATAAATCTATGCCTTGTATTGTTTTGAACCATAATGGAATGCATATGCAGTTTTTTAGTTTCTTTCTAAAAAGTTACTTGAAGTAACTTCTCCTCATTAACATATTTTCTCTATTTTGGGACACAAACTATTTTCTCTATTTTGGGACACAAACTTGTGACACAAATAATGGAAATAATTCAATTCAAGAATGAGAAAATCCATTTGGGCATTGGGTGGCTTTAAATTTGGGTTCCAATAGAATTGAAGGTTCACATCATTTTGAAATAGATGCTTGTTGGAATTTGGATTGGAGGTTAGTGTTCACACTTTTTAACTTATTTTATTTTTTCATCCTTGTACTTTTTATAATGGAATTAATGAAAATAATTGATGCTTGAAGATTCAATTAATCTTAACCATCCACAAATTTGATCTCAAGTGAATATGTAGTAAACTAATGATAAGAATTGAACAACTACTAAATGGTTAAGCTTTTCTTCTGAGAATAACATATTTCATTATTCACGAGAACTGGAAAACAAACCTTTCCTTCTCATCACTAATAGGTCTATTAACTTTTGTTATGGCTTAATCTATCCATTCAAAAATCAAACGAAATTTTTCCAATCATATGACATTTTTAACTTTATTATTTTTAACCATTCCATCCCATGGTTAAAATATGTAAAATTAATAAAGTTGAAATTAAAATTGATAAAAATTGGAAGAACGTTAAACATTGTAATGGTAAATAATATAAAGATTTTTTTAAATAATGATTAAAAGAAATAATAATAAAAACCTATATGGTATTATTTAAGAATAAATTAAAATAATTTAAATTAATAATAAAATTAAAATTAAAATAAGAATGATAGAAAATATAAAAAATATTGTTTTTTTCTTGTCTTAAATATGTGAAAATTTTTAATATAATTATGTTATTGAAACTTAATTCTTTAATAAAAAATTTATTGGTGAAGAGTTAATTTGTTATGAGAATATGATTTTTGAAGAGAAAACTTTTAACCATAACCTTTCTTAACAAGAAACATAAAGATCTAAAATATATAATAACAATACATATTAATATAATGCGTAAAGAGAAATCCAAATTCCAACCCTGATTACATGAATTAAAAGAGAAACTTATGTATATTTTTGATATATATAAGAAATATTTAAAAAATTAAATAATAATATTAATAATAATAAGTGATAATATTAGTTTTCAATATATAATAATTATTTTTTATTAATTATTTAAAAATTATTAAAAAAATAATCTGATTTTAAAAAATATAACTATACATTTTATCAAATAATATAACTATATTAATTATTAAATATATCAAATAATATAACAATATTCATTATTCAAACTTAATAAAATATTTTATATATTAATTATTAAATATTTCAAATAATATAACTATATTCTTTATTCAAATTTATTAAAATATTTTATATCAAATATTTACAAATCATATAAAAAAGCCTTTTAATTTAGTTTAAACAAGGGAGAAATTGTTATTACTGCAGTCAAAAGCATAAAGATGAAATTGCAAGGCTGAGGTGGCATTTTAACAACTTAAACAAATCATTATAAAATAAACAGATGAACAAAAAAATGTCACTTTCGAAAAATTCTATAAAAATCAAAGAAGGAATGAATTTTATCAATAAATGACTTTCAAAGTAGCCTAATAAGAAAAATAAATCAAATGTGTTTACTTTTTCAAACAAGTGCATGTTGTTATCATGTTAACATATGTAAGTTCATTAATTACATTCTTGAAACAATCTTGCCAAAAACTCAGCCACTCAGATGAACTTTTTAAATTCAGATTAACAATGTCTTCTTTATGTGCTGATGAGAGAGCTTCCATTCCAGGTAATAGAGCTGTTATTTCATGAAACAATACCTACATTTCTCACAACCACATTAAATATGTCAGTGGCACATGAACCATAATATGAAATTAAGAAATTTCAAAAAACCATCTTGTAAAATTTAAGTCTATAATAAAAGAGAGATAAATTTGACCTTAATGTTATATGCAACTATATGCAGTTTTTGTAGATAAATATTTTTCCCTGGAAAAATGCTCGAATGATGCTGCAAGTGCATATGCTAGAGTTAAAAACTAAAGTTTACAATAAATAGAAGATGTGCCAGCAAGAGAGATTATGCATTCATGTTTTATTAAATTTATCAACTGAAATTGAAATTATGCAATGATGTTTTATTAATTTTATCAACCTTCCAAAAAATTCTTACAAGTGGTACTCACCACAACTGCAAAAGAATCTTCAATGTACATTGCCTTTGACAAGAATTTGATGCCAATGGTAGCCTAATGTGAATATGGGCAAGTTATCATTCAATATTGCAGTAATTTTTTAGACAATCATACTTGCAGAGAATAGTAAATACAATACAATGTAAACAAATTCATGGACATGTTCCTTAGGTGTTGTCAAAATTTTCATGCATGAAGCAAGTGATAATATCTATTTTTTTAACACGCTGAATATTGTAATAGATATTTGACAAACTAGCATGTTTCATCATGTATTTCCGAGGATTGTCTACCAATTATTTCTGTAGTATTTGCATCCAAAGTATCTAGATCAGGTTCTATTTATTCTTCAAAGGAAGAACGACTGTCTTGATGACGATTCTATTAAGAACATACCAATATCTTCTTTCTCAATGTGCAAATCCCAGACTCCACATTTAATTTGGGGTTTCTAGGTCTATTGTAATATCATTTTCATTATTTTTAAGAAGAAAAAAACAGAGGAACGGTGGTATAGAGAATATCGTCACGAAAACAAGTCCAATGATATTATTTGCAATCTGATCCTATTTGAGGGGTTGGTCAAAACTTTTTTCTTCTGCCAATATCATTGTCTTGAGAAAATCCTTTTTGCACTCAGTGTTATATTTCCTTTCTGCAATTAGCTTATTGAATATCTTGCTTAGTATTTTCCTATCCTGTAATTGAAGAGCAGATATCTGACCATGAAACTTTTACATTGGTAATGTTTATAGGAAAAAAATTTTATAAAGTTGGAGTATCAATATTTTTGAAATTCTAGATACTTTAACTGCAAAAAGTTATGTAATAGTTAATCTATATGGTAATATCCTATTAGTGGGATTTATATTCAAGCTTAGTGGGATTGATATGCAAGCTTTAAAAAGTTTAAAACCATGTACTAGATAAGGGAATATTGTTAACTACTTATGGACAGAAGTGTAGAGACACAAAATGTAGTATTCCAAGTTTGAAAAATCACCACATTTATGGCATCACAATATTCATATTGTTACCTTGAAAAGTTGAATTGAAGGAATATGTTCCATATTGTTTTACTTGAATTTTCCAAAAATTTCATGTATCACCACAATCTGGTCTTTCTAGAAGAGCATTTGAATCCCCCTGACTTGAATCTGAGGAATAATCAATAGCCTATAAATGTTTAACAGTAATAATTATAACATTTTGAAAGAGATAATTTCCTCCACCAATTTCTAAAAGTAAGAGAAGAATGTGAATGTTTCTACTCACTTGACAAGCTAGGACATATTCTAGTATGTCTTATTCATTTTATGTTCCTAAAACAATGGAAAAATGGAATATGCACCAATAAATGTATATTGTAGTGAACTCTGTTTGTAAACCATTTTTAATCAACCAGTTCAGGAATGTACTCATACCATGTATCCTTATAGCTCTTTCAACTAAAGTAGAAGAATATTCCATATCCACAAACCTACTCTTAACGCTACTCCAGGATGTGTTTGATGCACTTGCTTGTAAATAAGAAACATAAATAAAATGATAAGAAATCAACATTGATATACTATTTTTTTTTTGTGATGTACCAAAGCTAAAATGTGGCAACAAAATTTTAAAAATGATCTCAGATGAATTTTTCCAAATGCTTAGTGGATAATCATTTTTATCAACACTTGGCGAGTGTAATGTCCCTTCCTAAATTATTTTGTAACAAGTTTATTTTTCTCAATTTTGGGCAAAAATAAACAGGTTTATGATAAAGGTTGTCACCAAACACCATATAAAAACCTACATATTAGAGAAATTTGCAAAAGCTAATGATGGCTATCGTATATGGTTGTATGTTGATTAATAAAGGACCTTCATGGTTTTTTGAAATGGTGTTGCTGGAAGGTTGAGTGGCATGGTGTTGTATGATTTTTCCAAGGTGTATTAATATAGCTTAAGCTTCTCTTTATCCAAAATTTCAAGCCACTAGTTACTGAAGATCGGAAGCAGCCTCACTTCAAAAGCATACTGCAAAACCCCAAACCATTTATCTATATAACAATAGATGTCATTCAAAGATAAAATAAAATAAAATAAACTCATTCTCTGAAAACAAAAGCAGAATAAAAGAAGTTGCAGTGGGTATTTTGACATAACTCTTTTCATTCCTTGAAACATATTGACTATGGAGTCTTGCCAGGAACCCAGGGTGTGGAGAGCAATAGATTCAATGTGTGTGACAGTTGATTGAATCTTGGCGGGGAGAAAGGAATTGAGGACCAACTCCTTGAGACGTCTGTGGTAATCACCTTGGTGAAGGAAAATGGAGGACCTGCTTCCTGAGACATGTGTGGTAGTCACCTTGGTGAATAAAAATGGCCTCTGGGCCTAACAACCTTTGTTTACTCGTTGGAAATGTTAGATTGAATAAGTGAGCATGGGTTGTCAAGAAGAATGTATTTTCCTCTGGGCTAGCAGTCATAATTCAAGTGCAACTCGTTATGTGGGTCTTAAAAATATTTCCATATCTACAAAATCCACCATCACCATAATTTGATTTCAAAAGAAAAAAATGACATTTATACAAATATAAAAAATAATTATTTTTTGCAGGTGATGACACAAATTCATACAAATTGTAGAAATATCAATTTCAATATTAGTATAGATTAAAATATCAATTGGAAATAAAAACTCAACCATAGAGACAGAGAAGAACACAAACCATAATACTTAATAAAAGTAATTCGTTGTGGTAAGCTTTTACAAGAAGTTGAAAAAACACAGAGACATGCACCGGCTGGATACAAAAAGCTGGAAAGAGACAGAGACATGCACCAGCTGGAAAAGTTTTCAGATAGGAGGTTGCCACCAATGATAAATGACTGTTATAAGTTGGTAGACAGAGATATCATCGCATAGCCATATATATGGATTGTCGCCAATCATAAATGACTATTTTTTCAAAGGTGCACATATACTTTTTGTTCGATTTTTATAATTGATTTGCTTGAAAGCAATGTAGAGTACAAGTGCATAATATTTTCGAAAAAATTGAAAAGGCTCAGAGACATGCACCTGGGATGGAAATTGACAAAGTTTTGGAATGTTGATGATTTTTGTACGGATGATCTATATGAAATCAGAAGCAGATGATCTATTTGACATCAAAATCAAATCACGAATAAAAATATAAAATTAGATTGCAGGTTCCATTGGTTTCCAATCATAAATTACTAGATTAGATTTTTTTTTCAACTTTCATCTACCTTCACTAACTTCCATCTACCCAATTTACTTGGGAAAATGAGTTTTTGTGAGCTACCATTTCCAATGAGGGACATTTCTTATTAGGTTCAGGGGTCCAGTCTAGTAGGCTGGATATTTTTGGTTGTGTTGTAGTAAACAATTATATCCATGGAATATTGAAGAATCTAAGATGCAACAGTAACTAGTATTCCAAATGTTAAGTCATTTGTTACATATGATTGCATATGATCAATCTAAAGTTGTAGTCGATAACATGAGTTGATTAATAGTTTGATATCCACTATAACATGAGATGATTAATAGTTGGATATCCACTATATTTATTAGTAACCTTCAAGGAAATATTCATTACAGTAATGAAAAATTTTGCACCAGCATAAGCTACACCAAATAGAACAGTAATAACATCTCCAACCAATAGATTCTTTAAATAATTCTGCATGATTTTCTGGCAGTTATGGCCCCCATGTGCAATTCATATTAAATAATTTACTTTTGTTAAAGTAAAATGAGTGTAGAAACTTTCTAAGGTTTTCTATTTCCTAGAATGGGTGAAGAGATGATTGAATTTTATTCATTTGTGTGCCTTCATTTGTCCCAATAAATCTGCTTGAGATCCTATTGTTAGTGGTTTCTCCTTGATATATTTTTTCTCTGTGATTCTACTTTAAGGATTTCCATAATAAGAAGAGTCATGAGAACAAATGGTACAAGAATCAGCAGTGCTAGTTGAAGAAGTTCGGTCATGTTAATGGATTCCATGCTAGTCATTAAGGATGTAGCTAATGCTGAAATTTAAAGTACATCAACAAATTGATTATATGAAGCAAAAGGACGTATTTCCATAAATTCGTGCAAAAGGAATTTTCGTCTTTCAAGAGAGTGAGAAGTTGGGTATTGCTTTTGGGGTGATGAATACAGTGAGAAGTTGGGTATTGCTTAGCAAATGTGGTGTATCAGTTTAAAGGGTAGGTAGGTAAAGAAAGCAGGTAGGTCTCTTGAATTCAAATTTGTTGATATTTGGCGTAGCTTGAAGAACCTTGTGGAATGAGCCTTTTTGGGGATCATTAGGGTCATACTCATAGGAAAATAAAGCAAGGAAGATGTACCTAAGGAAAAACTCTTTTTCTTAGCTTGAAGAACCTTGTGGAATGAGCCTTTTTCGGGATCTATAGGGTCAACTTCATAGGCAAATAAATCAAGGAAGATGTACCTAAGTCAGAACTAATAATGGGAGGGAACCTTGCTTTTGGTAGGTAAGCATTTCAAGTGAATGAATATAGTACTCAGGCCACAATGTCATAAATAACATATCTTTCAGGCATAAAACTTGTCCCATAAAACATATAACGTGATAACAAGTATGAATTGAAAATCCTATGATTTTATAAAGACATTAATAATGTCATACCTATATGAGATAGCAATTATGGGGGTGTATTGAGAGGAAACGAGGTGCATTTTCTAGTCTACATCCTTAGCGTGTTAATATCAACATTGAAGATATCACTCCACATATTTATGAAATAATCTTATGAAGGTAGATATTTGATCTGTGCTAACTATTTAGGAAAGGAGTGGTAATATTCTTAAAGTGTGCATAACTCTTACACAGTCCTATTTCCTTGATAATTTGAGTAAATTAAACCAAAATTAAACAAAACAAAAGAATTACTTTCATCTAAAAACTACAATTTTAATATTTCTGCTATGGAAATAGCTATATGTAACTACATACATGGGACAAGTTCATTATTTTTGGAAAATCATGCCAAGGACTCAGTCGTACAACTAGTTGTACAACACTTTCTCGAGGATAATAATTGTCTCAATTTATTTATATTTGGAAGGTTGACATGAAAAAAATCTGACGAGATGTAGAATTTTGTGCAACAATTCACTTATATATACCTCAGGATCATCTAGCAAGGCCAAGCTCATTGAATCGGTTTTTATATATCTAAATTGAGTTACATAATGGCTGTGAATTTCATTTTAGATGTTCACAGGATGGCAAGGAAAAAGATGATGGCCATGACCATCAGTTTGATCATCCAGATGGTAATGATCTCTACTTTTCGGAACAATTCAAATTGGTAACTGCAAGCTACGGAAGAGAATGGATGTGGACACATGCAACATTATATGGAGAGGTTCATGGAACTTCCATTGAGACCTCCTGAAAACTACAAAGCCCAATCAACAATAACTCCACCTAAACAGAACAAAAACAATAGACCATACCTCAGTAGTAGACGACAATAAATTTATGATCACCTCAAACTTAGAGATACTCCAACCTCAAACTATGTCTTACTAAGCACTCCAACCAACAACTATGTCTTAATATAGGAAAAAATAATCGTGGACATGCTCCTTAGTTCGAATAAAAAATTTCTAAACTATATTTATATGTAACAATAGTTTGTAAGTTTAAATTAATTTTATGCATGAGAATAACACTTTCAATAATATTTTACCTTAGTATAACATTGGAATTATTACAGAAAACCTCTTCTTTTGGATGGTCTCTAAGGAAGGGGAACATATATATTATTTCAATGTACATGAAATTATGCAGAATTCCAAGCTTCTCAGAAGAACACTTGTCATAAAATTCCAAACCCATTCATGAAATGAATATGATAAAATATTATAAGGTTTTCCAAGCTTGTCTTGCATAGAGCCTACAAAAAATTCAGATCCCCTTGAAGTGTAGAAATGCAGCAACATCATTGATAACACATTCCCTCGTTAGCAAACAGATGGGATATGAATCAATTCCCTACCACTATTAACTGTGTACATCATTAAACAATGTTATGTTTGATGAAATCTATTATGAAAGTGCCAATGATATCATAGCCACAATGCCTAATCACAAAAATTCAATGAGAATACATGAAAGCAATGATCCATTTCCATTTAACACACCTAGTTGTTACCTGTAGGACAGAATAAAAGTCTTGTGGAACATTCCTGCAGCTGTTCAGGATGATCAATCCATAACTTCTGAGATTGAAATAACTCCAATATCCATTCGAATACCGGTAGCAACTATTCACAGCTCGTAAAAATAGCATACATGATGTGTTGAATGTAGCAAGGGTGACAGTTTGTTTTAATTTTGCAATATCTTGAATGAGGATTCCAACTCCCAGGATCAAGTTCAACAATAAAGCATGTATCTTGATAAAATGAAATCAAGTGGCTATCTAGGGGATTCAAGAATGAACTCCAGACACTATGTTTTATTCAAGTTATAATACAATAGGAAATAAACTATTGATAGAATAGAAAAATTTAGCCTATGAATTTCTTGATGAGGTTGTTGTTGAAATATCATGTCATTTGGATTTATCTCAATAAATTTTTTACTATATGACAGTTGAATCAATTCGAAGGCTAAATTCAAATTCAAATTGAATCTCAATTGAATCAATTGGATTTATTGACAATGGTTGGGAGGTTTAACCACCATTTGAGATGTTGGGCAATTGAATTAAAATGAGGGTCAATTCCCAATTTGGAGGTTGAATTAAGATGAGGTTCAATTCCCAGTTTGGACATGATGAGCCATTTGGGACATGATTTCGTACCTTGAAACGTTTATATTCATTTAAGAAATATAATAATCTCAATACTCCTCCCTTATGAAATATAAAGATATAAATATAAATATGTAAATATATTCTCATGAAAAAATACAACTATAAAAATAAATATGTAAGTATATTCTCATGAAAAAATATAAGTATAAATAAATCTTACAATTACGAATAAACCTAGAATAAACCATACAATTATAAATAAACCCATCTCAACTATAGCTAGTATGAGTAAATTTGGTTCAAATATAGTTTGGCTGTTAAATGGTATTGTTATTGAGATCTGTTGATCCCAAATCAGAAATAAAAATCCTAAATAAACCATACAACTATATGATAAACCTACAACTGGTATAGATCAACAATATCAACTAGATAGTATGAGTAAATTTGGTTCAATTATCTTTAAGTTGTTAAATGGTATTGTTATTGAGATATATCGATCCCAAATTAGAAATCAAAATCCTGAATAAACCTCAAATAAACCATACAACTATAAGACAAACCTACCATACAAATATAAAATAATCCTAAAACCAGTATAGATCAACCACCTAAACTAGAATTTGGAGTGTTAAATGGTATTGATAGAGATCTCTTGATCCCAAATGGGAAATCAATATCCTAGATTTGTTTATGAGTAAATTTGGTGCAATTCTCTTTGGGCTGTTAAAATGGTCTCATTATTGAGATCTCTTGATCCCAACTAAGCAATCAAAATTATAAAAAATTGTTGAAGTAGTATTCTTAATGTTTAAAAAAGGTACAAGGTTCAAACTACATTAGAATGTATTGCTAATATTTAATGGTATTGTTGATCCCAATGAGGAATCAAAATCCTAATTTTTTTTGTGTTTTTAATGTTTACTAAAGGTATAAGGTTCAAATTACTTAAAAAGGCATTGTTAATATTTAACAAAGTTGAAAAGGGGGTTGGATATAAATGGATTTGTTTAAGTGGTGTTGTTAATGTTTACAAAAGGTATAAGGTTCAAATTACTTGACTAAATTTATTAATTTTTTCATTCCTATAGGTGCATAGTAGATAATATCTATCTTTATAGATTAAGAGATCCATAATAAACATCAACCCCGCCCCAAATCATCTGTTGAATCTGTTAATATAAAGACAAACCTCAAGTCTGCTAAATCTGTTAATACATATACATACCTCAAGTCTGTGAAATCTATTAATACAACGATATCAATTTTTTTTGGGTGTCATACCTAAAGGCCCAAGTATATACAGTGCATTTCCAGTATAAGGAAAATGATCATAATTTTAATTATAACCAATCAAGCAACCATGGAATTATAGGAAGAATCCAATCATTATTTTTGAGATTGGTGGTAAAGTTATTGACTTATTCAAGTTTCAATCATTGGCAGAAATGTCATGTCCTACTTATATGGAATCTCCCAAATGAGATAGGAAACCTGTTATCTCTTATCAAGCTGAAAATATACAGTAATAATGTTCCTAATGTAATGTCCCTTATTAGGATTTTACCAATCAGTCATTAAAATATTCCTAGGTTTTCCAGTCTACCTTGTACAACACGTTAATTTTTGGCTCGAGCATTTTTTACAGTTATGTTACAGATGGAGGATTGAACTTCAACCCTCTTGGGGAATCAACTTTAACAATATAAAATGGAGGATCAAGGTATTTTAAGGCTTGTTGGATTTTGGTTTGTTAAGGGTTCTTCGTTAAGGAAAATTATTACAAGTGAGTCTTTGGAGTTCAAGAAAAACTATACGTAATCCTAAAAGGAAATCAAACATCATCAATTCGGTGGGATTCTTCCTTGCAACAAGATTGACATATTATTTATGAAGGATATGTTTCATATTTTAGTTAAGTCATCTTTTCTAAATTATTTTGAAGGGTATCGAGGTGTTCTTAAAGATACGAGTAATCTAGTGGTTGATGGCATATAATCATTATCTCAATCATTAGGTAATTAATATATCAACATCATTAGTAAAATACATATATTAAAATCTTATCCATATGATAGCAATAAGGGGTAAAAACATTAGCCGGTTAATTATCATAAATATTGATAAAATATAGAGATCATAAGGACCAAAAAAAAAAAAACTTAATACCTCTTCACATCAATGTGGATCCATAACCTACCCAACTTACACGAGACTTCCCCATAAAATACTCCTAAATTTTAGGGTTTGTAGATCGAAACCTGAAACAAGAGATAATCAAATACTTGTAGTAGCTATTCACAATTAGTAAAAACAACATTTAATATTCCTCAAACATATCAACAATACTTTCTTGAAAATGAATTTCCCAACCCTAGATGCAGAAGGAAAACTTGTTTGGTTTTGCTTCATGTTAGGACATAGTAGGAACTAAATTACTAATATAATAGACAAAGTCAACCTATAAAATCAACATCTTGACTTCCTTGGCATGCAAAGGAGGAAATACATGCAATTACAAGGACTTGTTATGAATTAAACTATGTTCAAAGGAAGAGTGCAAGCTTGATGTAAGTATATACAATGCATTTCTAGTATAAGGAAATTCATCAAAATTTTAATTATAACCAAACAAGAAAACATGAAATTCGAGGAAGAATCCAATCATTCTTTTTGAGATTGGTGTTGAAGTTACTGACTTATTCAAATTTCAATTGTTGGCAGTGTTGGACCTCTAATTTGTATTATTATTATCACTTCTTAACATTCATTTCATCCATTTCTAATGTTCTTTTGTCACATTATTTATCATAATTTATTATATATTTCCATTTCATAATTATTTATGCTCTTTTGGATAAATAATACTTGTTCTCCTTTATTTTAATAAACTAATGATTATTATGCATGATTTTTCCAATTATGGTTATTAATGAATTTTTTATAACATAACTCACTATTTTAGCCTCCAAGATCTCTTCCAGATTGTAGATTTGATCTTCAGTAGATAATTAAATATTCCAACTCAGAAATTCATTGGAATAACAAGAGACAGTTTTTCGTTGAACGTTTCAGGAAAATGGAAAAGAATCCTAAAAATCCAAAACTTGGGTTTTGTGGAGAATAGACCAAATTAGTTTTCCCATGAGCAGTTTTCCAAAATTCGGTCTTTAGTGAGAGAAACGCAGGGTTCTTCGAAGGAAAATTTGTAGACTTTCTGTTGTGGCCATTTTCCAAAATTGCCCCAATTGTAAATGCCAGATTAGACTTGTGCCAGCTGAATCATGATGGAAAGATATTCTAGATCTCATATTGGTTATTGATATTTTGTAATTAGTTTATTTCCCCTTTTTTGTTTGTATATGTGAAGGGCCACAAATCAAAACGCAGGGGGAGGGAAAATGCATGGAAGGCATAGAGGGTTAAGAAAGAAGAGACAAATTTGTAACAGAAGCATGTTTGATTAATTGAATGCATAATGTTTTGTTGTTCCATTTGTAATTTGTGAGTTTTCCGAAGCCCTAATCAGAGAGTTGGGCCCACTCTCCGATTAGGTGATGCATGTTTCCTGTGTGGTTTTATTTTAATTTTTCGTTTTGTATAATTTGCAATTGTTGTGACAGTAGATGTATTTGCTGATAATCTTATTTCTTTGAATGCATTTTAAGATTTACAATTTATTTCTGTCATTTCTTTATTTGTTGTTACAAAGGTTTTTTCTTTGTTTAAAGTATCGAATCCACGATTGATATCAGAATTGTGCTATTGTATCTGCACATACTGTGCACATTAGCCTTGCAATAACCAAATTCTCCTGGATTGATAATTAATGTGGGAAAGGGTTTGAATATTCATTCAGACTTGGACACCAAAATTTTGGCGTCGTTTTCGAGGAGGCTAACAAAGGTGCAAGAACATGATTCATATTGATCTAAGGACCAATCTCTCATCCTAGGGAGGGAAATGCTGCCATGCTCTAGGTCTTCAACATAGTTTTTATATTTTTCTTTTCGGTTGATTTCGTACGAACCAATCTCTCGTCCCGAGGAGGAAAATGATACCCTACTCTAGGTCCCGAGTGTTAGTTGCTTTATTTTTCTTTGATTTTCTTTCTGCTGATTTCTTAGGGCCTAATCTCTCATCCTGGGGAGGGAAATGATCTCGCGCTCTAGGTCTTGAGCATTAGTTGCTTTCTTTTTATTTGATTTTATTTCTATTGATTTCTTAGTGCCCAATCTCTCATCTTTGGGAGGGAAGTTTCACCCTGCTCCAGTTCTTGAGCTTTAAGAATTGTTTGAACTTTTTTTTTCCTTCCTCTAGTTCTATGAATAGAGATCTAAACAAAAAGGAAAAGGATTAGGTCAATGAAGAAAGCATCAACACAATCTGGAACTCAATCACGGAACTTCAGGATGCGACAAATATGGGAAATAAAGACTATATTGAAGACTGGTTTCACTCTGTTGTTTTCTCAAAACATCACTCTACACTTCAACAACTCTTGGTACCATCCTTAACAGTGAAATTGGTATCTCATACTCGTATATTTATTAACATACAATTTTCAATTACAGGTATGTGCATACTTGAGGCCTTATTTCAAAAATGGCTTCATTGGAAGTACTCTTATATGTAAGTATATCTTATTTTTCAAAATAGATTAGTGTAGTGTAGAATATAGAATGAATAAAGAGATAAATAAATAAATTTATTTATATGAAAAAAATAGTTGTTTTTGTTGCAACAAGCTGTGAAAATTAACATCGATGATCAATATTCAAATATATTTATGTATGTATATGAATTATATTGAAAATAAAATTCCTAAAAACACTCATATTCATTTTGATCACCTGCTTGGAAAAATTCCTTGGTTATCATATTATATGGCTTGTGGGCTTGATGAAAATTCTGGAAAAATTGTCGGAACAATAATGTTTTTAGGGACTAAATGGGAATATTTTCAAGACATTTTTCTACCCTACATAGCCCTTTATGTCTACTTTCTAACCAAATTTGAATCACTCGATTTGGATTTGAAACGAAAACGTTATGACCAAAACAATGAGAGGATGCCTAGTAGGCAACTCAAGAACGGAGTTGGGACAGTCCATTTTTTGAGGCCTAAATGACTAGATTTTGGAAACCTGTTTCTATGGTATATTCCCCTATGAACCTAGTTTACAACACAATTTGAATAACTTTATTTAGATATCGTATGTGTAAGTTATGACCAAAATACTGAATGTTTATCGTAAATAAGCACTCTTGAAACTCTATTTTCCCAGTTGTTCATTAGCTAATTTGACCCATAAATTATTCATTTCTTAAAGAATTGTTTTTATTGGAGATACATAAATTAATTTACTTTAATTTCGAATTTGAATTAGTTCAATCTGTCATCAAACGAAAATGTTATGCTTAAAATATCAACTGTTGTTTTGAGCTGGAAAAATGAAAATGGCTTTGTTATGCAGGGTGTTCTAAGTAAATTTGACATATCATATCATGGAATTTTAAAACCCTGTTTGTATTGGTGATATATCTTTGAATTAGCTTTCATTTGGATTTTTAATCTCTCAAATAAAATGAAAAAGGAATAAGTTATGATTGAAACACTACTGGTTAGTATGGTCGACCACTGCTCTCCCGCAGGTGACAAATAAATTTTGTTTTATTTTTCTGTGGATTTGTTTTGTAGAGTAGCTACTTGTTATTGTTTGCATATGTCTTGGATTATGAGAGCTTGATCACGTCTCTTCTTCCACGATTTCATTTTTTATTGCAGGTAGACACTCGTTTTTTGCTAGTCCGACGAGAATAAATGAGGTCAATTTACAAACAAGTGATTCTTGAAGGCAATAATATTGAAATAAAAAAAAATTAAAATACGTTTCCTCACATAGAGAAAACAACATGAATACTTTTCATCAATTTTTGGATTTATAACATGAGAAATGGAGAATTTATTTATATTTGAATATCCAAGTCATTTCTGAAACAAAACATTTTTTCATTTATTCACCATTCACAAACAGCATTGCTGCAACAAAACTCATGACCAATTTAACTTAAAATTTTTATTTATTTATTGGTTTTCAATAAAGAGTCATTTATTTTCTTATTTTTCTTATGTTTTTATGCTTAAGTTATTGTTACTTCAAAGTAACATTTTCTTTGTTTTGTTCTCAAAATAAAAGGAGCAAGTTTTTAAGCTTTGTAATGTTGTTACTCCTTGGTTTTTGTTACTTCGGATGCTGCTACTCAGGATGTTGTTACTCCTCGAATGCTGCTACTCTGCGATGTTATTACTCTGTGATGTTGTTACTCCTTGATGTTGTTACTCCTTGGTTGCTGTTACCCCGGATGATGCTACTCAGGATGTTATTACTCCTCGGATGCTGCTACTGTAGATGTTGTTACTTGTATTGTTGTTACTTTGGATGTTGTTACTCGCACTTCTTATACTCTGAATGTTGTTATTCGCACTGTTGTTACTCCAGATGTTGTTACTCACACTGTTGTTACTCCGGATGCTGTTACTCGCACTACTGTTACTTTGGATGATGTTAATCGTACTGTTGTTACTCCGAATGTTGTTACTCGCACTACTCTTACTCCTCGGATGCTGCTACTCCGCGATGTTGTTACATTAGATTATGTTACTTGCACTGATGTTACTTTGGATGTTGTTATTCACACTGTTGTTACTCCGGACAGCAGTACCGCATCGACGTTACTCCCCGACGCTATTACTCAATCGTTGTTACTCCATATTGTGTTACTCACATCAAGGCACCGCATGTTATTACTCGACTACTATTACCCGGATGTTGTTACTCGACCGTCGTTATACCTTTGGGTGATGTTACTCCAACCGCCGTGCTTCGTACCTGCTATTACCCGCATGTTGTTACTCGTCGATGCTAGAATCAGCCACCATCAAGTATCTGCACTGTGGATGTGAATCCATCGCTCGTTACTCGCTGCCATGAATCCACACGTTGTTACTCCGCTTCTGCCGTAGAATCATTATCGTCATATCCGGAAAAATTTTCATGTTGTTGGATGTTATTACTCCTTCTAAAAATTTTCTAAGTATCCGGTGTTGTTGCCCTTCCGATGTCGTTACTCCTCCGGTGATGTTACTCAATGGTCATATTTTTCTAAGTACTTGGTGTTGTTACTCCTCCAGTGTTTTTACTCTGCTAAGATAAGTCACCAGGTACATCCTCGACCGACTCCGTGGATTTATTTGGTATTTTACTTATGACATGATTAGCTATGGCTGATGGAAAACATACTTTACTTGGGGGGGGTCTTGTATTTAAAAGATGACTATTATGGTAAGTATTTTCAGGAATGATTCACTCTTAATTCCTCATTATTTTATAAAGTGACTAATCCTCCCTCATGTCACCTTACTAACATCATTCTTTTCCCCCTTCCCTATTATTACCTAAGTCATGGTTATTGTTACCTTAGTCACAACCATTGTTGTTGGCCAATTTTCACATTGAATTCAACATATGTAGGTCTTTCTGATTTTTTTTTCTCTTCGGTGGATAGGAAATACTTTTATTGGCTTAGACCCTCTTTGACCTAATGATTGGGTAGTCAATTTATATTTGTTTATCTATAAACATAATCTTATTTTTAATGGATAATTATGAAAAAATGATTTCATCATGTCAACTTTCAACTTTCTTAATTGTTCAAATCCCTGATCTTGTAAAATTTATGGTGATGACCACAAAATTGTATTTAAATCTTTCCGCCATTATCTAATGAATTGTTCCTCAACCCCAATCTCAACAATGAAAACTATATTTATCAGCAGTCATTTTAAGGTTATTGGTTTTTGAGAAGCAAAACTATCAATGTTGAAAATAGTTACTACAAAAAATTTTACACCATCCCTAGCTCTTAAGGAGCTGACCTGCCACCCCATCTATTAAGTAATATGTTATTTATTAATAAAAAATATAGTTGAATTTTAAACATAAATGGTCAACTAGAGGATAGGAGGTCTCATCACGAGCCGACCTACCATGATCATAGGTCCTAATAAAGTGAGATTACCATTGCTAGTCACCAAGCCACGGTAATGGTCTTCAGTCATAAGACTGAAGGACAATAGGTCTCATCACGAGCAAAATTTTTCACTTTTGTTAGCTCCCGTGAAAACATTGTTATTAACTGGCTACCATGCCAGAACAATGATCTTTTTTTGACATCTAAGAAAACCGAAAAGGATTTTTGCAACTATGTACTTATTTCTAATAAATGGGACACTAGCATCTCAATGTGTTAAAAAGGCATCCCTGTCAAGGTTATGGATGCTTGTTGGCAGCAGTGGCTATGCCTATGGTATAGAAGTTAATTTAATACTATAATCTACTTGGTTACCTTGTTTTCTTAAAGATAATTTCTAATAAAGTTGACTGTTGCATATACAAGGTTTTCCAGAACTCATGGTTCATGGGGTAATATTTAATGAGTTCTTAGATGATGGTGGTTATGGTTTATATCTATTATTGAGTTATAAATATTTACTTTACATGTCAGGGATGAAACTTTTAGGGTATTTGATATTTGAAATTTTGTATCATCTAATTTATAATTCCTTTATTCTACAAGTATCATACATTTAACCAAAGATAGTTGCTTTCTGAATCAATCACCATTTATTCATATCTTAACAACACCACTAAGACACCTCATTCTGATTTTGAATCCCATGTAATTGGAAAAACCTTGAGAAGAAAATACTGAGATAACTAATTCTCTCAATTTCCGTGCTCATAACAACCAAAGCTTATACGTATAGGGAATGCATCTTTTCCCTTCTTATCCATTATTATTCCATGTCATTCACAATATGATTATGTCACTTTTATATGTAATGAGGTAGTTGAGGTGATGAATTACTAATTAAGGATAATCATGAGATTTTTTATAGATGACAGGGAAACTAATCAGTTTGGTGGAAGGAAACCCTGCTACACTTTCTGATTACTTTTTCAGCTTGCATGGCTTCCACCTTCCACATCACTTTCAGTATCAGCTCAGCCTACATCAGCTTCAAAAAAATGTCAATCCATACATGCCATTCTGCATTTTTATGGAGGTAAAACTTGAGGTAAAATAGCATAAGGTTTTGATTTATTAAAATTTTAGGAGAATGTCATGAAAAACAATTGAGAATTATTCACTCATATTTTTCAACCATTATTCCTCTTTCTTTACCACTTCCATTTTTCAGAGAAAAATATTTCAGTTTGGGGGAGTGTTACTTTCATTATCATGAACATGCCATTAATATTCTTTATCGTCCATCGATCTCATTATTCATTCTCAAAATCTCCCTTATTCCATGTTGGTATACACCAAACAAACATTTCAGCCATGATTGTAGAAACTACCCCAATTTGTTTTCTACTGTAGCATGAGGGCATGCTAATTCTTTAGTTTGGGGGAATGATTGCTATGCATGATGAATGATTTCTAATTTCTTCCTCATTTAAGGTATACAATCCTAAAATTGATTTGTGTATATCCTTAAAACTATCAACTAAATTCTTCTGATTTTTGCACAACAAAGATGTATCATTAAACCTATAAATTCTCAAGATAAACAATTTTTTAATTCCAAAAAAAAATCATGCATTATTACCTAAAACCATTTTTCTGATATATTGAAATTCGTTCATTGCATTGATTTGATTTTCAGATAGGAGAAGCATTAATATAATATAGATTTTCTTACAAAATTTTAGCAAAATCTGGTTTGTAATGAAGTTTGTATTTACTTATCATACTTTGTTGCAACTTCATATACATATGGTTGAAAGTATACATGAAAAATATTTTAAGGAAGAATTTGAGGAAGAAGCCTTCTCTTCTATCAGTATCATGTGCTGGGGTGAGCATTTTGATTATTGTATTACAACTTGGTTAATACAGAGGCATTAGGTTACATGAGGACATGCACCACGTTCAGTTTGGGGGAGATGTTGGGCCTGTAATTTGTATTATTATTATCACTTCTTAACATTCATTTCATCCATTTCTAATTTTATTTTATCACATTATTTATCATAATTTATTATATATTTCTATTTCATAATTATTTATGCTCTTTTGGATAAATAATACTTGTTCTCCTTTATTTTAATAAATTAATGATTATTACGCATGATTTTTCCAATTATGGTTTATTAATGAATTCGTTATAGCATAACTCACTATTTTAGGCTCCAAGATCTCTTCCAGATTGCATATTTGATCTTCATCTGATAATTAAATATTCCAACTCAGAAATTCACTGGAATAATAAGAGATAGGTTTGCGTTGAACATTTCAGGAAAATGGAGAAGAACCCTCAAAATACGAAACATGGGTTTTGTGTAGAATGGACCAAATTAGTTTTCCAATGAGTATTTTTCCAAAATTCTATCTCTATTGAGAGAACCGCAGGGTTCTTCGAAGGACATATTTGCAGATTTTCTGTTGTGGTCGTTTTCCAAAATTGCCACAACTGTAATTTCCAGATTTGACTTGTGCAAGCTGAATCATGATAGAAAGATCTTTTAGATCTCATATTGATTATTGATATTTTGTAATCATTTTATTTCCCCTTTGTCGTTTGTATATTTATAGGGGCACAAGTTAGAACGCATGGGGAGGGAGAATGCATGGAAAAAGGCATAGAGGCTAACGAAAGAAGAGATAGATTTGTAACAGAAGCATGTTCATTAATTGAATGCACGGTATTTTTTTGTTCCATTTGTGAGTTGTGAGTTTACTGCAGCCCTGATCAGAGAGTTGGGCCCACTCTCCGATCAGGTGTTGCATGTTTCCTGTGTTTTGTTATTTCTATTTCATGTTTTGTATAATTTGTAATTGCTGTGACAGTAGATGTATTTATTGATACTCTTATTGTTGTGAATGCATTGTAATATTTACAATTTATTTCTGCCATTTTTTTATTTGTTGTTACAAAGGTTGTTGATTTGTTTAAAGTATCGAATCCATGATTGATATCAGAATTGCGCTATTGTATCTCCACATACTATGCGTGTTAGCCTTGCAATAACCAAATGCGCCCGGATTGATAATTAATGTGGGAAAGGTTTTGAATATTCATTAAAACTTGGGCACCAATAGGAAGAAATGTCGTTTCTTACTTATATGGAATATCCCAAATGATATAGGCAATCTGTCGCTCCTATCAAGATGATAATATATAGTAATTAATTTCCCAATTTAATGTCCCTTACTAGGATTTTACCAATCAGTCATTAAAATATTCCTACGTTTTCTAGTCTACCTTATACAACACCTTAATTCTTGGTTAAAGCATTTTGACAAACAGTTTCTATGCATGTATCTTACAAGTAATCTAGAGGTTGATGACATATAATCATTATCTCAATCATCAAGCAATTAATATATCAACATCATTAGTAAAAGGCATATAGTAAAATCTTATTCATCTGATAGGAATAAGGGGTAAAAACATTAGGCAACTAATTATCATAAGGACCAAAATATAGAGATCGTAAGGACCAAACTCAAAAAATTAATACCTCTTCACATCAATGTGGATACATAACCTACCCAACTTACACCATACTTCCCCATCAAATAATCCTAAATGTGAAGGTTTGCAGATCGAAACCTCAAATAGGAGATTAAAGTAGATGGGAGTTAATAATGATTCTTTTTGACATCAAATCATAACTTATATCACCATGTACTTTTCATTTGTATAATTTTTACAGCCAAACATGAATAAGCATCTCAAACCATTCACAACAACCAAAACTAGATGAAGCAAAGTGTAACAATGGAACAGAAAAGGAAATAGAAAGAGAACCTATAATAAGAGCAAGAATATCCGTGGAAAACATTCTTTATCTCTACTATGATAAATGTGTACCCCTGCAGGCTAATATTTTGTGCACTTTTCAATCATTTGTGCAATACTATCTCCTTTGTCAAAATATTCAAAAACAAATTCCAACATGATAAGTAGACAAAATTATGTTTTCGAAACTTACTAAGGCTAAATATTATACATTTGATTATTTCAAATAAGGCTTTCTCTATGAATAGCTATAAAAAATTCCCATGTGTTCATGCTTACAAAGCTTTCTCCATGCATACCTATAGCAACTTCCCATGTGTTCATGTTGCCAGTCTTAATATTATCAAAAGCCATTGGTATTGCACCATGAGTGGGATACTCTGCTATCCTTGGAAATAAAATAGAATTATTCATAGTGTATAGGATATCGACTTATTGCATACTGAGAAAAGAGGATTGAATGCTCAAAATAAGAGTAATGAATTTCAGAATTTTAGAGAAACACTTGTAAAAGTTATGAGTAAAAATAAGACAAAGGTAGAACAATTCCATTTACAGATGAGAAAATATGTCAAGTTTTCAAAGCATTGTTTGAGATGAAATTCATATGTAAGTAATTCAACAATACCATTGATAAAGTACCTAGTTCATGATTAAATGCAACTTTAAAATATTAAAGAAAAGGGGGAAACATGAATTGAGTTTAGACAAGAAAATTGGAAAATTGTCCTTAATCCATTGAGCATAATGATAAAGAGTACAAATTATGCAACATTACAGTAACAAAAAAATATTGTATATAAGTATTGTGTACTAATTACGTTTTCTTGGTAAATGTGCATAAATTGAAAGTTAAATAGTTCTATTGGAATAAGACCATAATATGAAGAAACAGATTTAGATGAGTGAAGGAATTCAATGGCATTGAACAAGCTATTGGATTCCAATAGTTGTGATGTCACTGGTTTCTGTCATCTGTGTAACAAAGAATTAGTTAAAAATAAAATCATAACATTATCAATTGCGCATAGGAAGTATTCAGAAGAAAATATTTTGATTCAAATGTTAATGTACCTTTCATTTGTCAGCCGACATGTAACCGTGCGCTATATTCATTCAATATGAACTTGTTGTGAATTTTTAGATCATGTAGCATGTAGACAATGGTTTCCTTTTCTTGCAGATATTCTTCATATGAAATGGGTTTTAAACAAGTAAATCATGTACTAAAGACTTCCTGATAGTGCAATGGACGATGTTTTTTGTCATGTATTCTATTGTAGTGTTTATACAATGTTTGTATACAAAAGGGAAATTATTATTGCATTTTGAACAATAAATTGTTCCATTGTTGATCAATATGGATGAACTGATCGCAGAATTGCAAATAGAACAAACAAGGTCAAATGGAATTGAGTATGAATTTGATTCCTTTATAATACCTTCAACCTGTTTATAAAATATTCAAATGTTAATGTATAATATTACATATGAAATTCAAAGTTATCAAAAAGATCATTATTGTTATACTTATAGCATGAGTAGATGTCGTTAGTTTCCCGAGGTTCTTTACCTCATTCGTGTTAAGTTCAATTATGAAAGTTGACTGTGTTGCTCGAAATATTTTTTATTTTATATTTGTCCTTTTTATTATATCCTTGAAAAGGATCGAGGGAAATTATCGTTTCTGCAATTGTTGTTCCATTGAAATAAATTATTTTTCATATGTGTCAAACAATTGCAACTGCAAGAGACAAATTACAATAGTTATATAGTGAATTAATGCATATAATCTATTAAAAATTAAGAATAAGTGGTATACAAATGTATGTTATTGCGTTGCCATTTTTAGAATCTCCATCTTTGATATGAAATATTTAGTGCAATCCAAACCTCTTGGAAAGTGTAACAGATGCACCGATTGTACCAATTGGGTACATTTCAGTTTTGTCTGCAAACTGCTTAATGGTTGTATTTGGAATGAAACAATATTCTTTGCAAATTCCAGGCAGAATTTCTATGATGCTTGATTCATTTAGTGAAATTATTTTATCACAGTCACCACGATCATAAACGGTTTTAGGCAGTATTCTGAAATTTGTAATTGATATACTCCTGCCTTGTATAAGTTTCTATTCTTGTCGCCCAATTAAGTGTGCAGGTATACTTAATGTTGTATTCATCATTCCTTTATCATATGTTAAATCAACACGTAATATTCGACGTGCTTTGTTTTCTTTGTCAAGAAATGTGCTATAAACAACCATTATGTCTCCGACAATTAATTGTCCAATTCTACGACTGTTCAAGTCTTCAATTGATACTTTAACTGGAGGTATTTTTTTTTTCCTGTATAAATTTCTTATTTAGATACTTCTATAAACATTTCTAGAATTCTATGTTTTTTCTATAAATTGTAGAAGTATAAATAAATTACAGTGAAGTTTTCATATGCATACCTTTTTACTGCATCATTTGTAAAATTCTTGATTCTCCTCTTGTTGATTCTATTTGACTTGTACTAAAAATAGTAATTGCATATTTCAATACGATTTGAATATTATCATATGTATTTTGCATAAGCAATAAATTAAGATTTTATGATAACTAACCTATACATATATTGTTGTTCGGTTCATTGAAGGGACTGGCTACTAGTGATTTTTTATTTGTCCAACATTTTCTAATTTATATACATTTAGTTATACATATGTATATTGGTCAATTGTAAAAATACAGTGCATGTATAGTGATCATTAACATTGTAAACTCATAATCTCAGCATATTTGTATAGTTGTCTTAAACATACCTCTTTAAACCCTGTGATTGGCTTTCATCCTCTACTTGACTTATGCTTGCATCCTCTACTTGAATTATGCTTTCTATATCTTTAGTAGTTATCGTGTTGAAATTACACAATAGTAATTTCATTCTAGATAGATACAAAAAATATTTTAATTACATGAATGTAAGTCATTTTTGACAAGAAAAATTGAAATAAAAAAATGATGGAGATGATTATGCGCATACTCTTTGGTAGCTTCTTGTTCAATTTTCTCTTTGGTGTGGTCAACCAATTTTCCTTGTTCTTAACATTTTTTACTTGTTTGTTATTTTGATTTTTCATCGGCTACCCTATTGTTATAGAATAGTAGCATATATTTAGTTCAATTTAGAAAACCATATAAAAGGAAAAGTGAAAATTAATATAAAAACCATATAAAAGAAAAAGAAAGAAGTATATACTTTCTTATTTCTTGTTCCATGTTTTTGATCTTTTTTCTCGTTCATTTTTGTTTATTTGAAAAGGATTTTATTAGTAGAATCTACATCCAACAATATATGAAGTCATATATGTAAATGTATAATATGATGCATAGTATATATGGTCTTATTATTTGGTTTATTACATATAGGAATATGCTACTATGGTTTAGTAAAATAAAAATTGCAAAAACAATTTGTACATATTTCAAAGGGTATCAAAAGTTGCAATTTTGTAACATGTTTCATATGTATATCATAGCTGAAGGACAAGAGATATTATATCGTGATTTTACCAATATTTATTTAATATGAAAATTATGTATTGTATATTAGCTACATTTGACCACACATGGTAAATGAATGATTTATGCATGCTACTAGGTTTGTTGATAAGAAAATTGAGATTGTAATTGTTCATGTAGCTTTCCAGCTCTTTTGTTTTCTGATTGCATTGTAACATATCAATATTGAAGTCCCAAAATATAATTATGATATTATTTAAATATAGATGGAAAAAATAATTTGCAATGACTTTCAAAATATTGTTCAAATTTTCATGTGGTGATGCATATATATTGAGTATTGAAATTTGTGATCCATGAACTCTTATTTTTGCCAACAATGCTTCTACAATATGCTCTTCAAAATGGATGTGTTCAAGCATAGTTATATGTTTTTTTATTAGTATAATTTGTCCATGCTTAATGAAACTTGAGATGCAGTTGAATTTGTGAAGTAATCATTTTGCATAAAGAGGCACCTATATGTTTCTTGTAAGCATAAGATGCCATATTGCATTGTGTCATAATCACTTCATATGTCACTAAGGTGTGCATGAATATTACGAGTGTTTAGTGTAAGAATGGAGATGGTTCACAATGCTTGTATTGATGAATAGTCACATTCTAATTGCCATTTTGCAGTGCTTTGAAAATGTTGCATTTCAAAATTTAATTTATTCTTAACCTTGAAATTATTGTGTGTTGGAGCATTTAGCAAATACAATAACTCTATGTTTCTGGCTTGCAGGGGCATGGTCTAGTGGCCAGCAGACGCACTGTTAAGTTGTTCGTGCTATTAAGCAGGTCACGAGTTCAAGTCTCATCTTATCCAGGTTCTGCTCTTGCTGGTTGAGCGGTTGCCTAAGAGGTTATAGTGATAGGCGGGGGGTTGGACCCCGCACTACACGTGTGAAAGCTTCCTGATGTTGCTGATCCCTCTGACTAACAAAAAAAAAATACAATAACTCTATGTTTCTTACACGTGATAGAACTGTGTATATTAGGCCATGCACTTGTATTCTGGTAGGGTCAAATGCAATCCTATCGAGGGTTAAACCCTGCGACCTATGTATTTTTCGTGCACATGTAAGTTGAATTGGGAATTTTTTTTGTATCTTCAGATGATCCATCTTCGGTGTCATAGGCATTTCTTTTCATATTCGTAATATTGGAGTCCAATCATGTGTTATGCCTGAACTATACAAATACACTAGTTTTCTAGATTATCGATGACCAATATCAGGGTAATGGATCTTGTAACACCCCCAATTTATGTGTTGGAATTTCAAAGTTAGACAATTGAACTTTAATCCTAAGGGGAGTGGACCCCAAAGGATAAATAAATTGTGAATGTAAATTAATATTTAAGTTGAGGAAATGAATAAAATGATGTTGTGCAGATTGACCAAAATGAGATTATGAGATCACTTGCTAAATCCATGAGGATGGACAAGAAAATATTCCCCACAATCTTTCAAAAAAAAAAATTTCCTTGAAAGAATTTATTTCTAAAGTAGATTTTGAGGAAAAATCTGAAAATTCCCCAATGATGAGGAAATTAGTTACGAAGAGGTAAAAAGCTGGAAAGGCTGAGGAAAATCATAAAACAGCTTTAAAGAGTCCCTAAAATGGGAAGCCTAGGCAAACAAGAAGAAAAGCATCCTGATATTCTGGACGCAGAATTAGAAACGGGCTTTGGGGAAAAATAGCTTAAATAAGCTGATCCTAAACAGATTAGAGGTTGATCTGATATAGGAGGTGGTCTCAGCTCGGGGGTGAGTTCTGGGAGAAAAAAAGGACTCTAAGGTTGGGAGGTTGGTTGACTGCATGATTGGTATGTTTTTAAACTATTGATGTGTTTACTTTTTAATAGTATGAATTGGCTACATATAAAAGTGATTGGATACTAGAATTTTAAATGCTACATTTAACAGAATTAATCATCAGGAATTCACCTTCTTAATTCTGAATAGTTGTAGAATAAGAATCTGTAGAATAGAATCCAACAGAATTTCTAAACCAAGGTTTTTTTAAATCTGTGGATACATATTCCTCTACAGATCATTTAACCCTAGACTACTCCAAATAAATTGACGGAGTTTATAAGAAAAATTTAATAGTTGAATATGTGATTGTGATGGAACTAATTATAGTTCATATTTTTGTTTCTGAAACTTGAAGGTTATTACATACATGTACAGACTCAAAAAAATTTATCCTTCTTGACTTTGTCTAGTGATAGGGACTAGAAAAAAATGAGGAGGAATTTTCCCAAATCTCTAGCCAGTATGTGAACTAAATCTAGGGATTAAAATACTTCACAATTAATTTTTTTGTGAATTAATAAGCTTCTGTTAACCATGAGAGTTCAATAGTATACCATAATGCAATCATATGAGAAGTAAATAATATCCTCCAATGTCGGAGCACAGGATAGAATTAATATACATCTAAGACCCTAAAATAGGACTATCTATTAACCATCAGCTACGAGAGTCAACAAAAGGGAAATAAAATTTTATAAACAGATTTCTTGTTTATACAAAATCAGCTGTAGTAGAGATATAACGAATTTAGCCATTCCCAGTTCTGTATTATATGACAGCAGAACAACATATAACTAGATATTAAAGGTATGCATAGAATTCTATATTAAAATATGACTGCAATGTAAAACGAGCATGTACAACCTTATAATCCCATACCTCTATACCAAATCCAGAACATGGCTACTAACATTTATATACACCTTATTCGTGAGACAAACTAAAGGTTTTGCCGTGTAGTCCAACGAACTACATATTGAAGAGATGACGACATTATAAATGATCACTGTTACGTAAATGGAAAATTTATGAAACGAGAGATCTTAGATATAGATATATACGCCACCATTAGAAATATAAATTCGGTGTAGTTGGGGAAAATTCTCCTATACTGTTCAAACGTTACTATTATAAAAACAAACATTTTCTATAACCAGGAAAATGCATATGTAGTGATATAAATTCCGTGCGGAAGAACGAGAAGCATAAATACCGTGAGAAATTATATCTTTCTCCATCACCATTTAGTAATTCAGTGGTTAAGCGAAACGTAGCCATGGAACTAAGAAATTTAGAGAAAATCTACATCTGTAGACATATCAAAGACTGAAGCTAGATATAAGAGAAATAGGCTCGCACAGTGTAATATGTTATTACAGAATCGATTTTTCTAGAAAATTATCCAGCGCCATAAAGAAATGAGTCCGGTCATGAATCAAAAATAAACGGTAACATTTTAATGAGAAATCTAAGGATTTATCCGAACAGACAACGAAGGCAAACATGAATTCCGACAAGAGGTAGGCACCGACCTGTGCCATGTAAAAATAAAAAGGGTTATAATACTTGAAGCGTGAGAATGGGTAGGAGACCCTCGAAGAAATTTTGTGTAAGATAGGAGCGTACCTGCCACCAAAGAAAATTTGAACCGAGTTAATCTATATGGAAATTTTTTTAACCAGTGACATGGTATGAGATTTCGATAACAACCGCAGATTCTACTCATCCATAGGAATGACCGATTTCTTCTATGGAACGCCTGAAGAAGGCGAAAACAAATTAGTAAGAGTGTAGGTCGAGTAAATGCATAACCATTCCAGAAAATAAAAGTTGTATAAGATATTACCTCCGGAGTGAAGGTAAATTCGATGCCAGAGAATATCACGGGTACAAACCCAGAACCTCTGCAGATAAGACCAAACGTCGAGTTAAATCTCCTGGATGGGATAAATTATAATAAAGCCAGGCTGAATAGAAAATCTAAACAACAAAAATTTCCCATTCCGGAGTGAGATAAATCTCACTACCTCGCAGGAATGAATCATTGTGATGTACGACTGAGGAATAAAAACGATAAGCGCGTTGATCTGGGTGGAACGCAGTCCTACCTGACAGCTACACAACCCTAAACGTTGAAGCAGACCTGGTAGAAATCATTCATACAAAAACGAACTCAAACCAGGGAGATAAACCATCTATTGATCAAAATTCGGGTGAGATTCTATGTCGTTACTCCCAAACCAGAGATGAACTTAACCATGAACATAAAGGAAAATAGGTAGGATTCATTCACTTACTGGTTAAACCTCTTGTTCATGAAACGATGGTCGCATACTGGTGTGAGGGAATGCCATTACGCCTCCGGCAACCTCGGCTTTCTCTGAGCAGAATTCCTCATCGTAGCAAATGAAAGCCACAGACAAAATAGATCGAGTTTATAATAACGCTAAACCCTAACTAGCTCAGGTTCTCAGCCGTCCACGTGTAGCACGATGGACATCCTGATAAAACAAAGTCACAGAGGTAAGTACCTCCACAAAGCGCCAACAGAAACGACGGTGTACTAGGATAAGAGTATTAAACGATTTTCATAACACAATTTCGTATCCAGAATTTATACGAGCGTACCACAAGGGCACGGCTCCTTTAATGACTCTGGAGTAAAGTTAAATCCGCAGTCAGAACACCGTAATGGCAATAAATGAAAATCTCTGAGGAAACCGGAACCATTACAAATGATACTGAAAGGAGAACGAGCAAGGACGCATGCCATGGCAGTTCACAACCACGCCATCGAATTTTATAACGAAATAAATTGTTTACCCTAACACCAATCACGAGAAGGTCCATCGACGTGGCATCATAATTTAATATGAAACCCTATCAACATGTACTATCATCATAATTGCTATATCCTAACACAAGGACGAAAGGCTGAGCCACCGAGTTACAAATTATTCATGGGTGTATACATTCATCGTAGTGCTACAAGATCGACTCGAATAACCTTAATACTATATCAATTGAATGACAAACTCGATGAGGCATAAGTGTGATCATTTAGTTTGAAGTTGGGAAAAGCGCAAAGGTTATGATTCATATTGAATTAGCATACTATACGATTTACACAAATGTTATATTAATATATGGAAAATATATGTATGCAGAAATGTGTTCTAATAAAACAAATCTTCTGCAGATAGAGTTTTGCAATTTTATATGAATTTTTTTTTTTTTTTTTTTTTGTGATATTGGGAGACATGACAAATGGTATCAGAGCCCAAGTTATAAAACTAGGCTGTTGTTTTTTGTGCTCACTGTTGCTGAGTGTTGTATGTATAAATGAATAGTTGGAAATTTTTTTTGGTTATATTCTTGCTGATCGGTGCTATGAGTGTGTACAGTGGTGCGGAAATGGCGGAAGGTGAAGAAATTTATGTGGATCTGCGTGATGAGTTTGGTACACCAGATCCCAATGCTCCAGTGATGGTTATGTTACACAGGTTGCAACGAGAATTGGCTGAACTAAGAAGCCAGAATGACAGGTTGTCATCAGCCAGTAAGGAGCAGGAAAAGCTCATCAGAGAACTAACTCACCGGAATAGCCAAGAAGGAGAAGGTTCTGGAAAGAGGAAGATTGATGAATCTGATGATGATGATGCTACTAGGCAGCAGTATAAATATAAAAAGGAATTACAGGGAGAATTCCGGAAGATCAAACCTCCCTCCTATGATGGAGAGAAGGAGGAAGATGTTGAAGCTTGGTTGCTGAACATGATTAAGTATTTCCAAGTTTATGAATATGAGAGTAATCTGAAAGCCAGATTAGCTGTTTACCAGCTACAAGGTAAAGCTACCTTGTGGTGGGAGGAGACGAAAATGGTTCATGCCATTGATGAAAAGACAGTTACTTGGGAAGATTTCCAGGTTAAGTTCAAAAATCGTTATTTTAATGAGCGTTATTATGATGATAAAGCAAAGGAATTCCACGAACTTAGACTAGGACAGCTCACTATTGATGAGTTTGTTACTAAGTTTACCAATCTGTTGAGATATGTACCCTACATTAGGGAAGAAAAGGCAAAAGTACAAAGGTTTCTGAATTGTTTGCCTACGGTATATAAAGAGAAAATTGAGTTTGACAACCCAAAGACAATGGACGAAGCTGTTAGAAAAGCGAGATTATGCTATCAGCAGTTTAAAGGAAAGGCTAAACAAGGAAAAAGTTGGTTAAACAGGGGTGAGTTCAAGGGGAAAAAACAAAAACCAGCATATTTAAAGAATTTTGGCAGAGATCATCAGCGGAAAAAGTTTAATAAACCCAAAGAAAGTCAAACTGCTCAGTCCCAAGTAGCTTCCAAACAAATAGATGGAGACAGTAAAAAGGAAGGGACAGTCAAAATGAAAGAACCCCTGAAATTTTGGGGATGTGGAGAACCCCATATTTTGAGGGATTGTCCCCATCGAAATATTCAGATGATTATGAGAGATAGAGAAGCCACCACAGTCAATGACATAGCCAGAAATATACCAACCATCAATGCAGCCTTGGAGAATCGACAAGCAGAACATCAAGCAACCATGGTGGAAATGGAGGGTAAGATTTCTGACCTACCTGTTACTGTTTTGATTGATCCAGGTGCTTCTTTGAGTTACATTAGTCCAAATATTGTCGAAAAATGTAATCTTAAATCTGAAAAATTTCAACAGTCATGGTTGGTACAGCTGGCCACTGGAACTAAGAGAAAGGTAACCCATAAATTGCCCAGAACAGCAATCAAATTAAATGATTTTCCAACAGAAGTAAATCTAAACATACTACCTCTAGGTTATTATGATTTGCTGATAGGAATGACTGGCTGGAGAGGAAGAAAGTCTTGATGAACTGCTGGGATAAAACCCTGCATGGTATGGATGAAGAAGGGAAACCTTTTATTCTCAGAGGAAAGCCAAGACCCATTTCAGTTAGACAAATATCAGCATTGTAATTAAAGAGAACAGCTAGGAAAGGACATCAATTTTATGCAGTACATGTGGAGGAAATAGAACAAAAAACTGAAGAAAGTCTGATGGATGCTTTACCAGTGGTAAGGGAATTTAAAGAATTCTTTCCAGATGAGATTCCTCATCTCCCCCCCAAAAGAGAGATTGACTTTACAATCGATCTGGTGTCGGGAGCAACACCTGTTTCCCGAGCCCCTTATCGAATGAGTCCTCCTGAACTGATGGAACTGAAAATGCAATTGGAAGAATTGCTAGATAAAGGGTATATCAAACCAAGTGTATCTCCTTGGGGAGCACCGGTGTTGTTTGTGAAAAAGAAAGATGGAACTTTTAGGATGTGCATTGATTATCGTCAACTGAACAAGTTGACCATTAAAAATAGATACCCTTTGCCTAGAATTGATGATCTTTTTGACCAAGTGAGAGGAGCTTCAGTTTTTTCGAAGATTGACTTAAGAACTGGTTATCACCAGCTCAGAATCAAGGAAGAAGACATCAGTAAAACCTCTTTCCGAACCAGGTATGGACACTACGAATTTGTAGTCCTACCTTTCGGTTTGAAAAATGCTCCTGCCACATTTATGTGTCTGATGAACAGTGTGTTGAATAAATACTTGGATAAATTTGTTCTTGTCTTCATAGATGATATTTTAGTTTACTCCAAAAATGAGGATGAACATAAAGAACACTTGAGAATAGTGTTACAAACTCTAAAAGAAAACCAGTTATATGCCAAGTTCAGCAAATGTGAGTTTTATAAAGATATGATTCAATATTTGGGTCATATTATTTCTGAAAAAGGCCTTGCTGTTGACCCTGAAAAGATAAAAGCTATAAAAGAATGGCCTATACCCACTGATGTTTCAGCAGTAAGATCATTCATGGGGATTGCAGGTTATTATCGCAGATTTGTGGAGAGATTTTCTGTTATAGCGCATCCCATAACATCATTACAAAGAAAGGGTGTCAAATTTGAATGGACAAACAAATGCCAAAACAGTTTTGACCAATTAAAATTAAAACTCACTACAGCCCCTATACTTAAGATTGCAGATCCTGACAAAGAATTTGTTGTGCGTACAGATGCTTGCAGAGAGGGTTTGGGAGGAGTCCTTTTGCAGGAAAACTCAGTTATTGCCTATGAATCTAGGAAACTGAAAATACATGAACGGAATTATAGTGCCTATGATTTGGAGTTAGCAGCTGTTATTCATGCTTTGAAAATGTGGCGGCACTATCTTCTTGGGAAAAAGTTTACATTGATGACTGATCATATTAGTCTCAAATATTTCTTTTCCCAAACTGATCTAAATGCAAGACAAGCCAGACGGATGTCCTTTTTAAGTGAATTTGATATAGACATAAAACATATCAAGGGAAAAGAAAATAAAGTTGCTGATGCATTAAGCTGGAATGCATGTCAGAATATAAACAATATTGGAAGTAGTGCCCAGATCAAAATAGAAGAATTGGTGAGAAAAGCAGTCAATCAAGATCCAGATTATGAAACACTCTTGGTAAAACTACATAAAAAGGAAAAAAACTGATTTCACTCAAAATCAAAAAGGGCTGATCTGTTACAAAAACAGGTTGTATATTCCCAATGTAGAGTCCTTAAAAAGGGAAATTCTAGATGAGTATCATAAACAGCCATATGCAGGACATCCAGGATATCAGAAAATGTTAACAGCACTGAAAAAGAAGTTGTTCTGGCCAGGAATGAAGAGAGAGGTAGCAGAGTATTTAAGTAGGTGCATGGAATGTCAACTAGTCAAAGTTGAGCATCAACATCTAGCAGGTCTTTTAAATCATTTTCCAATTTCAGAATGGAAATGGGACACAGTTTCCATGGACTTTATAACAGGATTACCCAAAACCAAATATCAGCATGATTCTGTAATGGTAGTAGTAGACACTCTAACAAAAGCTGCCCACTTTATACCAGTAAAATCTACCTTTGGGCAGCTCAAGTAGCGAATGTGTTTTTGAAGGAGGTAGTAAGGCTTCATGGGGTTCCAAAAGTAATTGTTTCAGACCGAGATGCTAAGTTTACAACAGCTTTTTGGAAAGGATTGTTTGGAGGGATGGGTACTAAGTTGAATTTTAGTACTGCCTATCACCCTCAGACAGACGGGAAAACAGAGAGGACTAATCAAATTTTGGAGGATATGATGAGAATGTCTGTGATGGATAGGCCATCAAAGTGGGAAGAGTATTTTCATTTAGTTGAATTTTCTTATAATAACAGCTATCAATCCTCCATAAAAATGAGTCCGTTTGAGGCACTCTATGGAAGAAAGTGTCGAACTCCTTTGAGCTGGAGCCAACCAGAAGATAAACTAATGTTGGGGCCCGATGCCTTACAGGAGATGGAAAGAATTGTTAAGCAGATACAAAGAAACATCAAGAAAGCACAAGATCGCCAGAAAAACTATGCTGATAAGAAGCGAGTGCACCGAGAATTCAAAGTGGGGGACCATGTGTATTTGCGTATTAAACCCAAAAAGAGCACACTTTATGCTGGAAGTTGTGCGAAACTGGCTCCTAGATATTTTGGTTCTTTTGAAGTATTAGAAAGGGTGGGACCAGTTGCTTATAAGCTGGCCTTACCACCTCATGTTAGAGTTCATGATGTATTTCATGTTTCGTTATTAAAAAGATATGTGCATGATGATTCTCACATAGTTGATTGGAATGGTGTACAGGTGGAACCAGAAGGGGAGTTTCTGCCAGAACCGCTTCAAGTGTTGGAGCGGGAAGAAATTGAATTGAGAAACAGAACAGTAGCCAGAGTAAAAGTGCATTGGAAGCACTTTACTGCTGAAGAAGCTACCTGGGAAAGAGAAGCTGAAATGATGGAAAGATATCCATTTTTGTTTGGAAAATGAACTCTAGTAGTTAAATAACAACACCGAGGACGGTGTTTATTTTCAAAGGGGGAATATGTAACACCCCCAATTTATGTGTTGGAATTTCAAAGTTAGACAATTGAACTTTAATCCTAAGGGGAGTGGACCCCAAAGGATAAATAAATTGTGAATGTAAATTAATATTTAAGTTGAGGAAATGAATAAAATGATGTTGTGCAGATTGACCAAAATGAGATTATGAGATCACTTGCTAAATCCATGTGGATGGACAAGCAAATATTCCCCACAATCTTTCAAAAAAAAAAAAAATCCTTGAAAGAATTTATTTCTAAAGTAGATTTTGAGGAAAATTCTGAAAATTCCCCAATGATGAGGAAAGTAGTTGGGAAGAGGTAAAAAGCTGGAAAGGCTGAGGAAAAGCATAAAACAGCTTTAAAGAGTCCCTAAAATGGGAAGCCTAGGCAAACAGGAAGAAAAGCATCCTGATATTCTAGACGCAGAATTAGAAATAGGCTTTGGGGAAAAATAGCTTAAATAAGCTGATCCTAAACAGATTAGAGGTTGATCTGATATAGGAGGTGGTCTCAGCTCGGGGGTGAGTTCTGGGAGAGAAAAAGGACTCTAAGGTTGGGAGGTTGGTTGACTGCATGATTGGTATGTTTTTAAACTATTGATGTGTTTACTTTTTAATATTATGAATTGGCTACATATAAAAGTGATTGGATACTAGAATTTTAAATGCTACATTTAACAGAATTAATCATCAGGAATTCACCTTCTTAATTCTAAATAGTTGTAGAATAAGAATCTGTAGAATAGAATCCAACAGAATTTCTAAACCAAGGTTGGTTTAAATCTGTGGATACATATTCCTCTACAGATCATTTAACCCTAGACTACTCCAAATAAATTGATGGAGTTTATAAGAAAAATTTAATAGTTGAATATGTGATTGTGATGGAACTAATTATAGTTCATATTTTTGTTTCTGGAACTTGAAGGTTATTACATACATGTACAGACTCAAAAAAACTTATCCTTCTTGACTTTGTCTAGTGATAGGGACTAGAAAAAAATGAGGAGGAATTTTCCCAAATCTCTAGCCAGTATGTGAACTAAATATGGGGATTAAAATACTTCACAATTAAATTTTTTGTGAATTAATAAGCTTTTGTTAACCATGAGAGTTCAATAGTATACCATAATGCAATCATATGAGCAGTAAATAATATCCTCCAATGTCGGAGCACAGGATAGAATTAATATACATCTAAGACCCTAAAATAGGACTATCTATTAACCATCAGCTACGAGAGTCAACAAAAAGGAAATAAAATTTTATAAACAGATTTCTTGTTTATACAAAATCAGCTGTAGTAGAGATATAACAAATTTAGCCATTCCCAGTTCTGTATTATATGACAGCAGAACAACATATAACTAGATATTAAAGGTATGCATAGAATTCTATATTAAACTATGACTGCAATGTAAAACGAGCATGTACAACCTTATAATCCCATACCTTTGTACCAAATCCAGAACATGGCTACTATCATTTATATACACCTTATTCGTGAGACGAACTAAAGGTTTTTCCGTGTAGTCCAACGAACTACATATTGAAGAGATGACGACATTATAAATGATCACTGTTACCTAAATGGAAACTTTATGAAACGAGAGATCTCAGATATAGATATATACGCCACCATTAGAAATATAAATTCGGTGTAGTTGGGGAAAATTCTCCTATACTGTTCAAACGTTACTATTATAAAAACAAACATTTTCTATAACCAGGAAAATGCATATGTAGTGATATAAATTCCATGTGGAAGAACGAGAAGCATAAATACCATGAGAAATTATATCTTTCTCCATCACCATTTAGTAATTCAGTGGTTAAGCGAAATGTAGCCATGGAACTAAGAAATTTCGAGAAAATCTACATCTGTAGACATATCAAAGACTGAAGCCAGATATAAGAGAAATAGGCTCGCACAGTGTAATATGTTATTACAGAATCGATTTTTCCAGAAAATTATCCAGCGCCATAAAGAAATGAGTTCGGTCATGAATAAAAAATAGACGGTAAAATTTTAATGAGAAATCTAAGGATTTATCCGAACAGACAATGAAGGCAAACATGAATTCCGACAAGAGGTAGGCGCCGACCTGTGCCATGTAAAAATAAAAAGGGTTATAATACTTGAAGCGTGAGAATGGGTAGGAGACCCTCGAAGAAATTTTGCGTAAGATAGGAGCGTACCTGCCACCAAAGAAAATTGGAACCGAGTTAATCTATATGGAAATTTTTTTAACCAGTGACATGGTATGAGATTTCGATAACAACCGCAGATTCTACTCATCCATAGGAATGACCGATTTCTTCTATGGAACGCCTGAATAAGGCGAAAACAAATTAGTAAGAGTGTAGGTCGAGTAAATGCATAACCATTCCAGAAAATAAAATTTGTATAAGATATTACCTCCGGAGTGAAGGTAGATTCGATGCCAGAGAATATCACAGGTACAAACCCAGAACCTCTGCAGATAAGACCAAACGTCGAGTTAAATCTCCTGGACGGGATAAATTATAATAAAGCCAGGCTAAATAGAAAATCTAAACAACAAAAATTTCTCATTCCGGAGTGAGAGAAATCTCACTACCTCGCAGGAATAAATCATTGTGAAGTACGACTAAGGAATAAAAATGATAAGCACGTTGATCTGGGTGGAACGCAGTCCTACCTGACAGCTACACAACCCTAAACGTTGAAGCAGACCTGGTAGAAATCATTCATACAAAAACGAACTCAAACCAGGGAGATAAACCACATATTGATCAAAATTCGGGTGAGATTCTATGTCGTTACTCCCAAACCAGAGATGAAGTTAACCATGAACATAAAGGAAAATAGGTAGGATTCATTCACTTACCGGTTAAACCTCCTTTTCATGAAACGATGGTCGCATACTGGTGTGAGGGAACGCCATTACGCCTCCGGCAACCTCGGCTTTCTCTGAGCAGAATTCCTCATCGTAGCAAATGAAAGCCACAGATAAAATAGATCGAGTTTATAATAACGATAAACCCTAACTAGCTCAAGTTCTCATCCGTCCACGTGTAGCACGATGGACATCCCGATAAAACAAAGACACAGAGGTAAGTACCTCCACAAAGCGCCAACAGAAACGACAGGTGTACCAGGATAAGAGTATTAAACGATTTTCATAACATAATTTCGTATCCAGAATTTATACGAGCGTACCACAAGGGCACGGCTCCTTTAATGACTCTGGAGTAAAGTTAAATCCGTAGTCAGAACACTGTAATGGCAATAAATGAAAATCTATGAGGAAACCGGAACCATTACAAATGATACTGAAAGGAGAACGAGCAAGGACGCATGCCATGGCGGTTCACAACCACGCCATCGAATTTTATAACAAAATAAATTTTTTACTCTAACACCAATCACGAGAAGGTCCATCGACGTGGCATGATAATTTAATATGAAACCCTATCAATATGTACTATCATCATAATTGCTATATCCTAACACAAGGACGAAAGGCTGAGCCACCGAGTTACAAATTATTCATGGGTGTATACATTCATCGTAGTGCTACAAGATCGACTCGAATAACCTTAATACTATATCAATTGAATGACAAACTCGATGAGGCATAAGTGTGATCATTTAGTTTGATGTTGGGAAAAGTGCAAAGGTTATGATTCATATTGAATTAGCATACTATACGATTTACACAAATGTTATATTAATATATGGAAAATATATGTATGCAGAAATGTGTTCTAATAAAACAAATCTTCTGCAGATAGAGTTTAGCAATTTTATATGAAAATTTTTTATTTTTTTTTGT
Organism: Pinus albicaulis; assembly: GCA_034641835.2. Lineage (NCBI taxonomy): Eukaryota > Viridiplantae > Streptophyta > Pinopsida > Pinales > Pinaceae > Pinus > Pinus albicaulis. The sequence goes on from CM076583.1 coordinate 1,018,135,372, forward strand.
TGTGATATTGGGAAACATGACAGACCTTAATCCATAGAACATCAACTTTATCGATATGAGTATATGATTTAACTATTCCATCTACACTATTTACTAGTCCATCTTGTGCATCATAATTGCAAGCATACATTTCAATGAGCATGTTAAACTTTATCACAAGTTGTGAAGGAAAATTAGTTGTATGTTGATGCCTTGAAACATTACCATTTTTCTCTTCATCTTCGTCAGTTGCATTGATTAAAATCTCATTACTAGGCATGAGTGTTAACATTTTCTTTTTATGCATTGCAATTTCTTTATTGTTGTAAAATAAATAGGGAAATGTTGGATCATTTAGTACAGGGCGCATGCAAGTTGTATTAATATATGTTATATCATCACATGTTTGACTATTTGTTCGCATTCTATTAAAATTTTATATAAATCTCTCATATGTTTGTCACATAGTCATATGAAATTGGAAGCACTTGACATTATCCTTCCAAAAATCATGTGTTATTGTTTGATTGTTGATTCTTGGTTGTTCAAAAATTAGTGAGTCTTGAATAGGTTGCGCTTGGTATAAATCACCACAGAATATAATGTCAATGTCTCAAAAGTATTTGGTTTGTACATGTTTTATGTTTCTGAGTCTATTTTAAATAGAATATAAGAACCGACTATCGATCACAGAGGCTTCATCTATGCAAGCTAGTTGCAGTTCTTGATATAGATTTGATAAGTTGTCTAATACTTCTTTGCTGAGTGGCAAGAATTGAGACTTGTTAAGATGCATTAGCAATGCATAATGTATTGTTGTTCCACCTACATTATATGCATATTTTCTTGTATATGATAATATTAGACCCTTTGGTTTCATAGGATCAATTGTGTTGTATGAATCATATATTCGTATAAGCTTTTGGAAAATTTCTTTCGCTGCTAGTGTTTTACCTACCCCTTCTCCATCTGTAATAAATAGGTAAGTTGGTTCATTGATGTTTCTTCATTTTTTTATTTCAAGCTCTTTTACAATTGCTTGTTTCTCTCTTTTCAACATTATTTTTGGTTTGTCATATTCATTGTTTTCCATTAAAAATGGATGAGAAGTTATTTGAAATCCAAGATTGATTCTTTTTTTCATCTCAAATTGTTTTGGAAATTGCAAGTCTTATTGCAAATCATATTCCTCACAATGGGAGCAATTTTCTTGGTTTCACATATTTATGTGATTGGTATTCATAGAATTATTTATTTCATTTGTTGCAGTCTCTAAATAACCCCATGTTGGATTGATGTTATATGTAAAATTAGATTCATTGGTGCAAATTGTTTTTTCATGTACTATATTTATAGCTTGCCATGTAGGGAAGTCTCGTTTCAATGTGTTTTCACATTTTTAAAATGAAACATGTTGGTGTTGGAATCAACACTTGGAATGTAGCAAGCACCTAAATAGAAAAATCCTATTTTATAAAGAAATTTAATTATTTTTTTTATGAGATTGGTAGGTGGTACAAACTCTGATTCACTGAAAAGAGATTTTAGTCAAATCCACAGTTCTACTAATGAGGGTATTATAACTTGATGTGGTAGCAGGGTGGAAGTTTGTAGCTTATGAGGAGAGGAAACTATAAGGTGAGAGAGGAAACGGTAGGTCTGTAAAACATAAATCTACTGCATTTGGTATAAATTCACAAAATTAGCAGTTTGACAATATTCCATTGAGAGAAAGTTATTTCTAGTCTGATAAGAATCTCACTGAAATAACATGAAGAATAACTATCATGAGTGATGCTCTTCCACTATTATAACATATATTTTACAAGGAATTCACATTGTGTGAGACTAATAAAAACTGATAAAACACATAACATGTTTAAGAGGCTAATAAAAGCACATAATAGTATGATGGTTTGCAAATTGGAACTGAAAGAAAGGAGATATGGAAACACAAGTAAAGTAGACAATACACACAAAAAATTGGTAATAAGTCCTCAATAGTATCATTCCATTTCATTCACAAAAAATATTAGAGATCATATGAGTCAAAATACTAAAACCAACAACCAACCCTTATTACATAGCGGTTTATCACACATATACAAAAATAGTAAATTGTCATCTCCACAAAACGAGTAAACATGTTCCCAAAAGTTATTATGATCTCGTGCAAGAGATGAGGCTTATCTTAAAACTTTAATGCAAAGTGCTATGAAATAATTAAAATAATAGCCTCAAAGCTAACAATTCGAAGTGGTTTGTATGATGTGGTAGTTTATGGGAAGACTCCTCTTCTATTCTGGTGCAACCAACTCCACAAAAAGTGTAAAAAACAGTGAACATGGCATGTGGTTGTTCCTTCAATGCTACCTGGTGCCTGGTAGAAATGTGTTGGTACTGATAGTAGTGGTAGAAAACTGTTTCATAGAAACTCTGTTGTTGTTCCTCTCCTTTTTAGGTGGAAAACCCTTTGTAATGGCAGAAAACCTGAAATTTTTTGGATAGAATGGCAGAGGTTCATTTTATGAGAAATTTCAAAGAAACCATTTGCAAAAGGTTTAAGTGATAGGGGAGACATGGATCGGAATGAATGATAAGCGGAGGGGAGAAAACCTTTTAAACATATATCGCAATCGTAAATCGAGATCGGAGCATTTAAACTTAAGACAGAAATGGGAAAAAAATGCGATGTGCGATGAGAGCGGAGGTGACGTGGCATAATAAATAGTGGGGTCACCCACAAATCGCACATCGAAAGTTTTAAGGAATTACCTATCCTCCATTAGCGTTATCTTGTATCATATGCGATATGCGCTGGAGCGTTGTGCCAACATGTGACCACCCTCATCCCCTCATCGCAAGATATATCATATAACTTGCAAAGTCTGAAAACATAAATATAATAATTTTTGATGTGTGAAATAACTTTTTTTGTGATTTGACCTACATTGTTGATCTGCACTTAGATCTAACAATCTTCACTACTCACCCTTCTCTGGATCTCCCACTCTGCTGGTAAATCTATTTTCTTCAAGCAACGCTTTGCTTTTAAAGAACTCTCGTTACAATACTATCCACGAAGTCTTGATTTTCCTTCTTTGAAAACTGAAACTGCTTGCTGGAAGAGTGGTATCTGTTTACCTGTAGCCTCTTTATTGAGATAACCAAAATCTTAGTGAAATAGATACGCTTTTCACTATGTGAAATATATAACTTTCATTTCTGAGAAGTAGCTGCCCTTTACTGCATTACTGTTTTGACAATGAAATTACAAAAAGGGTAGTTATTATTCTAGACCAGATGAATACAACTTTATTACCCAAATAATGGCTAACCTTTGACACTGCGTAAAACCGCGAAGGTGGGTTACACTTTTGTGAGAATCGAGGGCGAAAAATTCATTTTCCCAACAGTTCATCCAAACATTTTTAAAAGTTCAGCCAAAATTTTCTAGAGTTCGGCCAAACTTTCGAAATTATTTCGGCTGAACTACTTTTGTCGTTTACGTTGACAGCTTATTGATGACATGGGAAAACAGTTTTTTGGCCGGAGATGGTAAAACCGACAACAATAGTTTGGCCAAAATAATATTCCAGCCAAACTATTAGTTTGTTCTGAACTTTTAAAATAGTTAGGTTGAACTTGTTCTTATAAATATATTGGCCCACAAACCTTAACATATTTTGGGCATATTACCTTTGTCTGTTTGTTGTCTCGCGTTTGTTCCTCTCGCGCCTGTGTGTTTTCTCTGTCGCAGTGAGGTTTCAGGCGTATTACCATTGTATTTTTTCTAACTCATGTATATCCGTCTCACGTCTGTGTGTTTTCTATGTTGTGGTGAAGTTTCGGGTGAGGATATGAGGTGAGTTGTTGATCTGTTGCACTACAGCGACGAGGTGAGGTGTTGCTCTTTTTTTTTTGTAATTTTTTTTTGTTGATTTTTTTTTTTTGATTTTAATTTAATTTTTTTTGTTCGCAGAGAATTTGGTCTGCATCCTCCATGACATCTTCGGTGATGTCCTGGCTCGTCTTCTCATTGCGGCTTCGTCCTCTTGTCATCTGTGAATTTCCGGGTATGCTATCATTCTCCTCTATCATTGAATTTAAAGGTATGCTATCATAGATGAATGAAGAATCAACTAGACATTTTTTGTTTCTTGATTAATCATAGTGGAAATTTGGGAGTTTGTTATTAGTTCCTTTCAACTATAATTATGTTGGTTTGGCTTGTCTTTAGAAGCTTGTTTGTAGAACTCGACTAAAAATAATACATGTTCTATAATCCCTTACTTGTTGGCTTATGTTTTATGGGGAATATGGAATCATCGGAATAAGGTTATTTTTAAAAATTCTCAAACTAATCCCTTTATGATTGTCGTCAACTTTATGAATTATTTTAATGAATAGGTTCCTAATCATATTTCAACTAAGAAAAAATTGAACAAAATGGTTATTAGTATGAATGTCTCTGTGATAGGATTCTTTGATGTAGCCTATGTTAATGGAAATTTTGGAGATGGTATGGTAATTGAAATAAAATTTTATTATAATATGCAAAGTAAGTTAGGAATTCGGCCTAGTGCTATCCATCATTTGGGCAACACTTAAACCCTTTATACTCGACTTTAACCACCTACCAACATTCTAAATTCACTACCCAGCCATTCTCCATTAGATACACAGCAGGAACCAACACATCACATATGCTACACAGTCACATCACCAACCAGAACATCATGTACATAAGAGCATAACATCTAAACCACAAGAAATCACTCAATTAGATACCTTCAACATAGCAGGACTTTCTAATACTTATACTCACTCATATCTTGTACAACTATATACTACAAGTGCTAACGACATTGTACCAATATAATAGCTTGGAACTAGTTAAGCAAAAGGTAATATGGTATAAGCTAATTATAGGTATAAGAAGCTTCCATGTTTCTCTATTATTTCATTACCCTTACAAGATATAATACTTATATAGGTTGGTTCATATAAGATTGTCTACTATGTTTCCATAATAAGCTTTATGTTGGTGGTATAGCTTCTACTTATAAAGAGCTTTATATCGCCTTCTCACCGAAAGCTTACTAGTCTAAATACATATGGTGTACTTACACTTCTCACATATAAGCATATAAGTCTCTACATAATTACAGGTAGTGATGTATATAGTAACAGTTATATTCATGTAAACACGATTATAGTAGTACTTATATTATGCATAAGCTGGCAGTTTTAGGTTCTGAGCATGTAGTAACTACTCATGTTATAGGGAAATCATTCACCTTATTCATATTGATATCATAGAGAAGAGATAATATGGAATCAGCTTATAAGGCATACATGGTGTGACTACCATTCATTATGCTAGTTTGATCTCATATATCTTGTTATCACTAGTGCTATTCATTACTCTATCTACAATGGCCAGATCTTAACCATGGTAAAAAACGTACCTAGTATAAGAGTATATACAGTACAACTTAATCATGTTATACTTAAAATGATATACATATTATCCATATCTATTCAATATGTGCTAATTTATTACATAGATCTTATACCACGAGATTAATGGTTGCAATTGATTAGCTATATACCAATGTGTAATCTAAGCAGATATAACAACTAAGCTAAGATCAATATTCGAATATGATATCACCTATCCATGATTATCGTTATTTATATAATACCACTATTGAGCTTTTGGGGGGATGCGATTACAAATACAATTGATTTATTTAGACAGCCATCATTTCTAGGATATGGCTTCATGTTAGTGCCTTAACTTGAGATTTACCCACCTAGATATAGATAGATACTTTTTTTTGTTAATGAAATTCGATTTCAATTTCACTCTTATGTATTTCCGATTTTGTTATTTTTAATTTCTTTATTTTTTCATTGATTTTTTGTTTCCCTTGTTTTGATCCTTCATGTCACACTTGGAAACTATAACAAAGATCTAGAATTTCTTTCTTTTCAAGCTTCTATTGCAGAAATCGATAATTTATATCCAACCCCAGATTTGATACCAAATGTATATAATTTCCTTTATTTCATTCCATTTTCCTTTGATTCTTATATATATACATCCTAAAATTCCAAGCTTTTTAGAATCACTACTTTGACTTTCTTAACTCAGTTCAAAGTATAATTAGATGTATATTTTCTTATAAAAATCTATTCTTTTATAATTCAGGAAAAATCCTCTTGTACAAATATCCTTAGTCTCTTATACTCTGTGTTTTCCCTCCACACATGTACTGCACATAATTAATTTTTTATAATTACATTATAAATATTTCTATGTACATCTCAATTATGATACTTAATTAATTCAGGTATTTAGTGTAATGTATTTCCAGAACACATTTTATTTGAATTAATTGCAACAGAATGAAGAATTACTTTACCTCATTATTAATGAAATTGGATTTCAATTTCACTCTTATGTATTTCTGATTTTGTTACTTATTAATGAAATTTGATTTTTTGTTTCCTTTCTTTTGATCCTTCATGTCACTCTTGGAAACTATAACAAAGACCTAGAATTTCTTTCTTTTCAAGTTTCTGTTGCAGAAATCAATAATTTATATCCAACTCCAGATTTGATAACAAAAGTATATAATTTTGTTTATTTCATTCCATTTTCCTTTCATTATTATATATAAATACATCCTAAAATTCCAGGATTTTTAGAATCACTACTTTCACTTTATTAACTCAATTCAAAGTATAATTAGATTTATATTTTCTTACACAAATCTATTCTTTTATAATTCAGGAAAAACCCTCTTGTACAAATATCCTTAGTCTCTTATCCTATGTGTTTTCCCTCCACACATGTACTGTACATATTTAATTTTTTATGATTACATTAGAAATATTTCTATGTACATCTCAATTATGATAATTAAATTTATTCAGGTATTTTGTGCAATGTATTTCCAGAACACATTTTATTTGAGTTAATCGTAACAGAATGAACAGAATTAATTAAAATCACACAGAATTCAGAAGGAGAATGAACATAAATTCACACAGAATTCATAAACAAAATAAACAAAAATTCATACAGAATGAACAGAATTAAACAGTGCAATTAAATTCACACAAAGAATTCAAAAACTTAGAATTCTTGTAATATATAAATCAGCCCAATGTATTTCATTAATGTACCTAAATTTACACCTTCCATGATGCTTGTAATCTTGTAAAATGTTAAAAGTGGAGTGTTCCATGATGTAATGGATATTAATAATCTATATTATGTACAATGATATTATGATAGTATAGGTTGATGTTCAAGTTGTAAAATTCTTGTACATATAAAGGATGAAATATATTACAAGCCAAAAATGACATTTTTATAAATTATTAAACAATCTGTTAGGTGTCGAATCATACTTCTTATTAAGGACATGGCTAATGCAAGTTGAAATTTCATTTTTAATGTTATTAGCCTATTTATAGATGTCAAAGTAAAGGTTTCTAGATGTGATTCCTCCCATAAACTTCGAGGAAAACTAAACTTTAAGGCAAACCATGTACATGTCATTTCTCCCACAAACTCATCAAGGTGTGACTTTTGACATAACTTCGTAGACCACTACCTCTAGTTATTTTAGTAAGTGCATAAAATAATTTTGTAAACCATGTACATGTCATTTCTCCCACAAAACCATCAGGGTGTGATTTTTTACATAACTTAATCAACCACTAGTTGCTTAAGTAAGTGCAAACCACTACCACTTTAATGAAAACGTTTAACTGCAAACCACTACCACTTTAAGGAAAAATGTTTACATGTGTCATTTATCCTATACACGTGTCATTTCTCCCATAAAATTTTAGTTAAAATTTAAGGCATTGTCATTTCTATGTCATTTCTATCTTAAACTCTAGGCACTTGGGAAAAATTTAAGGCATGGCATTTCTAGATGTGATTTCTCTTTCTATGTCATTTCTATCTTAAAATCTAGGCACTCGGGCAAGCTTTAAGGCATGCCATTTCTAGATGCGATTTATCCCATAAAATTTAAGGAAAACTTTAAGTCAAACCATGCACATGCCATTTCTCTCACAAACTAAAGGATTTCTCCCATTAATTCAAGGCAAACTTTAAGGCCTAAAAATTGAACCTAAAGTGGATGAACTCTCATAGGCTTTTGAACTTCCGTAGGATTTTAGTCTGTCTGTTGAGTGTTAACTTCTACAAGTTCTAAAGGCAGAGTCTGTAAAGGGCCAAGTAGCCTCTAGATCTCATATTTTCTCAAATATGACATTTCCAATAAATGCCCCTACAATCAATCTTTGGAATAGAAATAGAAGTTCTTCATTTTAATATCCATAAACCCCTACCACTTTAAGGAAAACCTTGTACATGTGTCATTTCTCCCTTCTCCCATAAAATTTTAGGCGAAATTTAAGGCATGTGTCATTTCTATTTCATTTCTCCCATAAACTATAAGGCAATTTTTCATTTATCCCACAAACTCATAAAGGTGTGACTTTTGACATAACTTCATCAACCACTACCACTAGTTGTTTTAGTAAGTGCATAAAATAATTTTGAAAACCATGTAAATGTCATTTCTCCCACAAACTAAAGGCTTTATCCCATTAATTCAAGGCAAACTTTAAGGCCTAAAAATTGAACCTAAAGTGGCTGAAGTCTCATAGGATTTTGAACTTCCAGAGGATTTTAGTCAATCTGTTGAGTGTTAAATTCTACAAGTTTTAAAGGCAGAGTCTGTAAAGGGCCAGGAAGCCTCTGGATCTCATATTTTCTCAAAGGTGACATATCCAGTAAATGCCCCTACAGTCAATCTCTGGAATATAAATAGAAGTTCTTCATTTTAATATCCATAAACCACTACTTTTTTAAGGAAAACATTGTACATGTGTCATTTCTCCCTTCTCCCATAAAATTTTAGGCAAAATTTAAGGCATGCGTCATTTCTATTTCATTTCTCCCACAAACTCATAAAGGTGTGACTTTTGACATAACTTCATCAACCACCACCACTAGTTGTAGGTGTGACTTTTGACATAACTTCATCAACCACCACCACTAGTTGTTTTAGTAAGTGCATAAAATAATTTTGAAAACCATATAAATGAAATTTCTCCCCCAAACTAAAGGTTTTCTCCCATTAATTCAGGGAAAACTTTAAGAACTAAAAACTAAACCTAAAGTGGCTAAACTTCCATAGGATAGGATCCCCCAAACTAAAGGTTTTCTCCCATTAATTCAGGGAAAACTTTAAGAACTAAAAACTAAACCTAAAGTGGCTAAACTTCCATAGGATTTTAGTTTGTTTGTTGAGTCTTAACTTCTGCAAGTTCTAAAGGAGTCTGTAAAGGGCCATGTAGCCTCTGTATCTCATCCTTTCTTAAGGCATGCCATTTCTAGATGTTACTTGTGCCATAAATTTTAAGGAAAAATTTCATGCAAACCATGCATGAACCATGTATATGTTTCATAAATCTCCCTTAAACTCTAGGCAATGCAATCTTTAACACATCTCATTTCTATATGTGAATTCTACCATAAAATTTAAGTCAAACTTTAAGATAAACCATACACATGGGGATAAAAAAAAACCCACTAAATGTGGTTGAAAAATGGATATTATGCATATATGTTTGTTTCTATCCCAATCCAGAGAAAACAGTGATTAGATATGTGCTTTCCAATATTGTGACTAGCAATGTCATCCAAAGGAAAATGAATATACCAAGAAGAAAAACAAACAACGAGGCATATTATACTACATTGATAGAAGGCTTGGTAACGGCTAGGGAGTATGGATCAAATGTAATTGTAGTTTTCACCAATTTCGAACTTTTGTGAAACCAGATGAAAGGCGTGTACCAAGTTAAGAAGGAGAGGCTAAAACAACTGCATGGAAAAGAAAATAATATTGTTAGCCAATTTAAATTTTTTAGTATAAGACATTGTACAAATATTAATAAAATGTATGCTAATATATTGTGTGGGGCAATGCCAATTCAGGATTCATCTATCAAAGATGAATTAATATATGAATTAGAATTATATTGGGAAATTCCAATGCAAGATTCATCTCTCAAAGATGAATTATGTTTGAGACGCTCTTCTTCAAAAATTCAAGATTCATCTCTCAAATATGAATTAGTGTTGAGATGCTCTCCTTCAAAATTTATTGATGGACATTGTAACATATCTTGGATATGTGTCTGTTTTGTACTTATAAATGCATCTTTTTTAATGACAATTTGTTTTTTTCAATTATATACCAAGTGTGCTCCCACCACAACCATGTAAACATAAACTTGGTGAACTTCACATTTGCAACAAGTGGTGAACTTCACATTTTTATAAAATTAAAATGTGAGGACTTCAACAATATTTTTTTTAAATGGAGTTTCACGCTTATTTTTTAATGTCCATTTGTTTTTTTCAATTTTATACCAAGTGCGCTCCCACCATGTTTTCAATTATATACCAAGGGTGGTCCCACCATGTAAAGCGCAAATTGGTGAACTTAAAATTTTTATAAAAAATTTTCTTAAATTTAGTTTCACACATTAATTAGTGCTTTGAAAGTTGTGTTTTACATCATTTGTGTACACTAAATTACATTAATTTTTTGAAATTTATTTTGAATTTGTTTTAAATAGTAATTTAAAAAAATAATTCTAAATTTCCAATGTAGATATATATATCATGGAGGATGAACGATGAAGATCACCATAATCCCATATCACTACGAGAGAGGGGGATATGGAATTGAGGGATGTTCATGGTATTTAAATATAATCTTAAATCTCCATACATATACATACATGTGTGTACATATGGAATTGATTTTTTATCAATTTTGTGAGTTGAATTAGTTGTTAATAAGTTTCTTTTTTTATTGTTTACGAGCTAAGAGGACAAGGGTGTCTATTCCATCAATGAAGCATGCACTTGGTTCACACAATTTAATCAATGAATATGTACATGTATTTATATGTATGAATGTATTTTTGAATCGATTATAAATTCATATTTTTTTATGAAGATTTTCTCTCGTCTCGTGAGGTTGGTGGTGGATCACATTCACTTGGAGGGCCATCAATAAGTGCTGGCGGATTGCGTGAAGGTGGAGATATGTATTCCCCTAGAGGCCAATCAATGGAAGGTCGTGTTGGTTCTCAACCAATCTATGGTCATTCTGGTTCTCAGCAGGGTCGTTTTGGTTCTCAACAGTCTCAGGGTGGGCAAGGTATTAACCAACCACATCGAGTTGGCCATCAATTTGAATATTATTTTCATTCGATTTGTACAAATTTGTTTACATGTGTTTTTTTAATATAAAAAATTTTATATATTGATGAAGAAGTTGAAAATGTTGCTCCAAATATTGCTCAAAAAACACATAGGGCAGAATGCGGCATTCAAGAATAAGGCTTTATACCAACAACGACTTATTGGTCCGACATTTCCGATATATCTTGGGAAACAGACATGCAACAGTGCACCTTACAAAGGTGTCAACATCTTCATGAAAAAATGAAGAGAGATCTCGTGGCTTTGACTCTACCTGCTGAGAGTCGACAAAGCTTGGAAAAAGTTACACACTCTTTAAGTGTACTAGTAGATGTGTACCTAAAGCTTGGGTTAACCATTGATACTTTTGTAGAAGTGATGAGAAAAAAAAAGGAAACAATGATGGGTCTCGATAAATGGGAGGTTGTTAAACAAAGAGTTACATTAGAAATGGCCAATTCTATGTTTAATTTCAAAGAAGGACCGAAAAGAAATATGTTGAAGGTGAAATATTTCAAGCACCCTCATATATCTCGCTATTTGTATGATAGACACCTTGCGGCCTATGAAATACTCCCATGGAACGATGAGGTTACATTTTATTTTGCAAATCATTCTATGCAGAACTCATTTTTCAAATCAAACCCAATTAAAATGACCTTCCCTCTGAATTTTTTGGCCCTGGGAAAGGTCAATTGTGTGACCGTAGGGGTGCTAGCCATGATGTTGAGTTGCCTTTCCCTAAGCCACCATTGGTTAGTCAACCTCTTCGTGTCAAAAATTTGTGGTCAGATATGGATGCCACTTCTCAAATTAGTCGAGAAGCAAGGGATGCCATCATTGACAATGTTCACAGTGGATTGGGTGGAGTCAATGTTTATCTGAATCAATAAAGAGAACATGAGAATGCATGTGCTAATTTTGTGTATTATACTGATGAATAGATTGACAACATGAGTGTTTAATATCTCAAAAAATATGAAAAAAATTGTCGCAATGGTTAGCAAGACCGAATTTTTCATGAGAAAGAGGGCATGGGAACAGTTTGCGTTAATGGTTAAGGTGATTATTTTAACACATGTATAATTTGTAATAAATACATATATATACATAAATTTATTTGTATACATTAATCTAACAAAAATGTATCATTATATGTTAACACCATTTCTAGTTGTCACACATGATGAGTGATGAAAATGTTAATATCACAGTCGAAGCCTCATATTCAAACATCCAAGATGGGTCCCACCATCAATCATACAATCAATATGGTTATCACCATCAAGATATGTTGGCAAATATTAGTTTTTTTTAAGTGAACACATGATGGTGCGACAGTACGAACATCCTTTGACTCTAAAGAGAAGAAATATTTTGATAAGGAACCTTTTTGGTTAAGTATTATATATATTTGGGATGTAATTTAGGAGATAAGGAAATGTTATTATTCTCTCTATTTTGATTTCGATTTTTTTATATATTAATTTTATTTTATAATGAATATATTTTTATGCTTCAATTAAATTTATTCTTTTACATATATAAATTTGAATTTATAATGAATATAAATTTATTTTTTAATTAAATTTAATTGTGAAAATTTTATTTTTTAATTAAATTTGATTGTGAATTGTTTAGCTAAATTTGATTGTGTATTTCTAAATCTAATAGAATAAATAAAATATTTAACCTCACTCTTATTTATTAAACTGTGAAATATTCCTTATAATGAACATAAAAATAATAAGAATAATGTGAACCTTAATTTAAAAAACGAAACATGCTACTCGCTTTGGATTTGCAATCACTCTTCACTGCAGCAAATTAGAAAGCTTACATTTCGTAGTCTTCTATCCATTAATATTTGACCATGTGGCACATCAGAGCTGAGAGACAACCACACCTTCATTGCTGCATATACTCGCAAAAACACAAAAACTAAAAAACCCACAATTTCTCTGCATGCCTATTTGTTTGTGTGAAGAGAAAAGCCAAAGCTTGTTGGATGTATGAAAGTGGTATGATGTGCAACGGATTTCGGATCTTATCAGAGGTGAGACCCTTAACCACAAGGCGTGTGTCGGATCTCAAATTGAAATGGTCATTCTTTCAGTATTAGTAAGATCAGCACTCATACCTTTAACCATAATAACAACATAAGTGAGCTCGAGATGATGAGAATGGCATTCGATTCTAGTGGTGGAATGGTGGCGAATCCTATTCACTCTTGTAGGTAGAAATTCAGCCCTATAAGCATTGGAGGCCTTAGGTACTTTTACTTCACTTTTGTGTTTAAATTTCTCATGTTTTCATGTGATTTTCATTGTGGGATTCGAACCTGAGACCATTGACTATATCCCCTTGGCTGAATCAACCTAGTTTGGGTTCGGATCTCCGCATCTATGCTTTGTTAATGTATTTTTAAGGGTTTAATCGGCCTCTGGAATTTGTGAGGCTCGTGTTTTTGGTGAAACCGAAAATGAAGCTGGTGGGATAAGATACCCTGATAGCATTTGGGTTTTCTTTCTCACATATTTCTGTAGGCAGATGGGATGTGCAACTCTGGTATTTGTACAAAAATTGCTAATGTTTGAAAATTAATCTCAACGACTGCGTTTAATTATTTGACATCAATCATACCTCAGTAAATGTTTTGCAGGTTGGATATTGAGTTTGCACGGAAGGACATTACATAAATGGAATTATGAACAAGAGGACAATTTCCCATTCCTCAACATATTAAATAATTAAAGTCAAATGAGAATTTAATGAAGGGTTGGAAGAAATGTATGGTTAAAAATCTAATACTCAAGTATTATTTACTTCACACAACTTCTATAAAGTTCAAAAAACTCATGTTCCCCCTTCATGTGTATTAAATTTTGTCTGTCATATATTAATGTCTTAGATATTTATGTTTAGAATTAACATGTAAGAATAGGTTGAATGAAATCTAGTGGATGTAAGTATGAGAAGTCTATGGAGAAAATAGTGGAGCAAATTTTTAATGTAAAACTCTGTTATTTGTACAAAAATTGCTAATGTTGGAAAATTAATCTCAACCACTGCGATTAATTCTCTAACATCAACCATACCTCAGTAAATGTTTTGTAGGTTGAAGATTGAGTTTGCAGGGAAGGACATAGCATAAATGGGGTTTCGAACTGGAGGACAATTGACCATTCCTCAACATGTTAAATAATTAAAGTCAAATGAGAATTTATTGAATTTTTTTTGTCATGTATTAATGTCTTAGATATTTATGTTTAGAATTAACATTCAATAATAGGTTTAATGAATTGTTGTGGTTGTAATTATGAGAAGTAAGTGGAGAAAATAGTGGAGAAAATTTTGGTGGGTGGGTGAAAACAATAGTTACACAACCCTGTGTGTTAATTCCACAACCCTGGTGAATGTAAATCTCCGTAATAAATCTTGTTTTACTAGTGAAGGAGTCTTCCACAACCCTGGTGAATGTAAATCTCCATAAGAACTCTTGTTTTACTGGTGAAGGAGTCTCAACCTCCATACTTCAATGTATTTCATGTTTTGAAATTATAATATAAAAAAAGTTAATGAAGAAAACGCGGGTGAATGGAGCTCCAAGAAAGTAGAAGAAAGGAGTAATGGCAATTTTTTTGTAGCAGGCTAAGGTTTGAAGAACCAGGCCGAGCCATCCACAGAAATTAGGAATCGGACTTCCATTGAGGACGCCATGGCAACGGCCCTGGGAGGGGGGTCGACCCCCTCCTACAGAAGTGTTACTGTGGGTGAAAAAAGTAGCAGAGCAAAACCATGAATTGGGGGAGGAAATCAGAAAGGTGGACCAATACTGGGGGCAGAATGGCAAGCAAGAACCAAGCCCCAATGTCTTCCTCGGGCATTGAAGAAACCTAGGTTCGTTATACCACTAGATAAATTGGATGAATATAGGGGATATATGAAAGATCATGCACTTGTATGTAAATTCATAGGTATCTGGCAAACTGAGAAGGATCTATTGAAGTGGATTCAAACAAAATGGAAACCAAAAGAACATTTGGATCTCAAGTTTGGCCCCAGAGGTTTTTTTACAGTTATATTTACAAACCTTTTAGATAAAAAAAATACATTTGAAGGTGGCCCATATTTTTTTAATAATGCAAGCCTTTTTCTTAGGTAATGGGAGGAATGTTACAACCCAGATGAGGAACAATTTTTGGCTGCACTAGTCTGGGTTAGATTATTTGCATTACCCATGGATTTCTTTAGGCAGCTTTGTGAAAATAGCAGAGACAACCTGTAGAGGAAGATATACGTCTTTTGCTCAAATCTGTGTTTACATGAATATATCTTAACATCTTCCTGAATCGATTGAAATTGAATATGAAGGCAAGATATGGCACCAAACCCTATGTGCAGAGGAACAGGTCATGAAACTTTTATTGCATGAGTGGAGAAACCTGGATGGTATATTTGTACCACAAGATTAGAAGAATCTATATAAAGAAACTTTTGAAAATTATTTGACTCAGCAAGCCAAAATATAGGCAAATACATCAGAAAATAATGCCACTAAAGCACCAAATCCATCAAAAATAGGCAATAAAAAAGGTAGGAAAACAATGCAAGGATCCATCCAATTAGTGGGAGAAATGTTGATAAATACAGGGAAGATAGCGCCGTTAACAACGGTATTTCAACCAACTCCAAAATTTTCTCAATGAAGGTAATCTCTTGGACTATACAGGGCTTAAAAAACCTATGTAAAAAAATATTTTTAAAAGATAAATTGAAAATGGAAAAACTGCAAATTATGCTAATTCAAGAAACGAAAGTTTCAGCTAATAAATTAGAAGCAATTTTACAGTCCTTTAAACCGCACTATGAAGTAATGGCGAATGATGCTAGAGGCACGACTGGAGGAGTTGCAATAATATAGAACCCAATTGAGGTAGAAGTGGATGAATGGATAGGATCATCATGTACCATTTCTGGAAGGTTTCGACAAATCGACACTCAAGAAAAGGTAATGATCATGGTAGTATATGGTCCTTATATACAATGAGAGAAAAAAGACTTCTTAAACAACATAAGAACCTTGAGATCCCGACATACAGAGAAATACTGGATGATAGGAGGGGATTTAAATATGATTTTGAATCTCTCAGAAAAAAAATGTGGAACTAGAAGAGAAGATCCTAAAATGGAGTTGTTCAGAGACCTTCTAACAGATTTAAATTTTTTTGACATCCCCACAGTCAATGGAATCTTTACTTGGAACAATCGAAGGGGGAAAAGACATCAAATAGCATCTAGGCTTGATAGATTTCTAATATCGGAGGAGCTGCTAAGCGTAGATGCTTATTATGAAGCAACAATTCTACCAAGCACTGGTTCTGATCATTGGCCCATTCAACTGGAAATTGATATCAAAGATGTCCCAAAAAATACTTCGTTTTGTTTTGAATTGTTTTGGTTAAGAGATCCTGCATTTCTGGAATAAGTGCGAGACTAGTGGATATCGTTCAATACACAAGGAAGAAATAGAATGCATACTTTCCAATTGAGATTTAAGAAATCAAAAAAAGAAATCAAAACCTATAATAAAACACAGTTTGGCAATATTCAAGAAACAGTAATTACTCTCCAAAATCGAATGAAACAGAACCAACATGAAATGATTCTAGATGGTCGAACAGAAGCTCTGATTGATGAAGAAGGTAGAATTCTTAGTGAACTAGAGGAAAGATGAAAATAGGAAGAAATATTATGGAAACAAAAATCAAGGGTGAAGTTGTTAAAATAAGGCGAGAAAAACACAAGTTTTTTCCATAAATCACTAATTCAACGAAGACAACACAATAGGATTTTCTCACTAAAAGATGAAAATCGAAACAAAATTTATCAGCATAATGAAATGGAAGACCTGTTAGTGAGGCATTTTTAGGATATGGTCACTGAGTCGAATCACAATAGAACAACGACTATACAACAAATCACCACTCATATACCTTTGAAAGTAAGTCGGGATTAGAACCTGGCACTAATGAGGGAGATAAAATTTTCAGAAATGGAAGAGGTAGTTAAAAATATTCGAAAGCATAAAGCACTTGGACCAGATGGCTTTACAGCTGAATTTTATCAGGCTACATAGTCATTCATGGGAAAATATATCTGGGAACTGGCGGAGGAATCAAGGCACACAAGGAATGTACACCCAGCTCTGAATTCCATGCTTATTACTTTAATACCGAATAAAACCAAAGTTGATACCCCAGCAAGGTTTCGGCCAATAGCCTTGTGTAATGTCATTTACGAAATTCTATCAACAATCATGGTTAATCGACTGAAACCTATACTGCATGATATTATTTCACTTGAACAAACTGGCTTTGTTAAAGGCAGACAAATCTTAGATGGAATCATAACAGTAGAAGAGGTGATGCATTCCCTCAAAGAGAAAAAAGTAAAAGGTATGTTAATAAAACTCGACCTTTCAAAAGCATATGATAGATTAATCTGGTCTTACTTGAGAGAAATATTGGTAGATTTTGGTTTTGACTTCAGATGGATATAGTGTATTTTCTCCTGCATTTCTATGCCTAATTATTCTATTCTACTAAATGGGGCTCCAAGCCAACCTTTTAATGCATCTCCAGGGCTGCGTCAAGGTGACCCTATCTCACCATTTCTGTTTATCATTGTTGCTAAAGGCCTTGGCCGTTTTATTAAGGCTCAAATCACAGCAAATTTCCTGAAAGGGTTGAACTTATGGGGAAGGGATATTAATCTCTCAGATCAACAATTTGTTGATGAAATTATGCTCTTCTATCATGTTTCTTTAGTGGAAGCGAAAGTTATTCTCAAAATCCTTCAAATATTTATGGATGCCTCTGGAACACTGATTAACAATGATAAATTTAACGTTTACTTCTTTAATACTTCTATAGCCACAGAACGGTTTATAGCAAGGACCATGGGATTCCAAATTGGAACTCTGCCCATGAAATATTTGGGATTTCCCTTGAATCAATCCTCGCTAAAGATAGTAGGGTGGTTAGATCTAATCTCTAAAGTCCACTCTTGACTGCAGAACTGGATGCTTAGAACACTTAATGTGCCTAGCAGAGTCACCTTATTAAAATTGGTTCTTCAGTCAATTCCAATATATCAGTTATCTGGTAGAGCGGCTCCGAAGACTGTTTGTAATAATCTGATCAAAATTTTTAGGAAATTCCTCCGGCAGGGGGCACAAGACATGAGGAAATGGGCACTATTTTCCTAGGAGAAGTTTATCAAAACCAAAAAATTGGGAGGACTAGGGCTTTGTGACCCATATATTCTCAACGAAGTAATGGGAGCTAAGTTATGGCGGCGATGGATTCAAGGAGGTCCAGATCTATGGAAAGAAATATGGGAAAAAAAATATGCAATTCCCAATACCATTGTGGGGAAACTGAAAGTTGACATTACTCCTAAAGGGTCTGACATTTGGAACCTAGCAGCTAGCAACAGAGATTTAATACGACAGCATAGCTTCTGGGAAGTACGCGGAGGTAGAATAGCATTTTTTTGGGAGGATTCATGGAAACAGAGGGAGAAACTCTTTAGTCGCCTATACCTAGGAGAAATATTCTTATTCACAAACACTCCAACCCACATATTAATATACAAATACTGGAATACTGAAGAGGAAATCTAATGGAAAATATGGAAAAGGAAAGAGCAATGGGCGAATGCACCACACACGGAACAATGGAATAACTATTCTAAAGAAATGAAAACTACAACATTGTTGAAAGCAACAGGGGATGATATTTTAAGGTGGGGTTATCGATCGAAAGGTATGTTCACAATTGAAGAGGCTTACCACCTTAAGTCAAATAACCGTCAAGCACTGACAGGTCCAATTTGGAATAAAATCTGGAGTGTCAAATTATGGCCAAAAGTTGAATATTTCATGTGGTTATTAACTCATAGAAAAACTTTAACATGGGATCATCTTCAACATCGATGCATTAAAGGCCCATCCCTTTGTGTTCTGTGCAAAAGGGAGGAGGAAAATATAGAACACCTATTCAATAATTGTACCTTTGCAAATGAAATTTGGAAACTTAATGAAGCAGTCTTTGAACAGTCTGATAGGGATAACAACAACATTAATACAACCATTTGTAATTGGAGGAAAGGAGGGTATAAGAGTGAAATTGTTAACCATGCTTGGCGATTATCAATAAGATTCATTCTCTGGGGAGTTTGGAAAGAGCGAAATCATCGCATTTTCCGAGGAGAAGAAAAATAGGTACACCTGATATGGAACATTATAATTGAATATATACAAGAAACCATATTGGTAGAATGTTGGTTGGATGATGATTGGAAAGGAGAGGCTAGAGAGGCGAGGATTTTAGCTAAATTTAATTTAAACCCTCAAATTTTATCCCCATCATTGTGGAATTTCAAACCAAATCTGGAGAATATAACAAAAAGTTTTTAGCCACCACTAACAGGCTTTCTGAAGCTTAAATATAATGGTGCCTCTAAAGGAAACCCAGGACAAGCAGGGACAGGGGGTATATTTAGAAATTTGCAAGCATCTGCTGTTAGAATTTATTCATTCCCCATAGGATTTGTAACTAATAATGAATTTGAATTAATGGCAGTCAAACAGGGTCTCATTATTGCAACAAGGGAGAACTATCAAAGACTTATAGTAGAAGGAGACTCTACAATGACAATTGGAATCCTTTAAAAGCTTTAACAAGGAATTAATTGGGAAAAGATCAGTAAAATTTGGAGAACAAGTAGACTAATTGAAGAAATTGGCAATCTTATCCATCAAATAGGATATGTCATTCCAAACCATGTCCTTAGATAAGGTAACCAAGCAATTGATTACTTAGCTAATTGGGCCTGCAAAAATGAAGATCGGAGGTTGGATGTTAATCAAAATCACCAAGTTTGGAATGTGGAACTTCACCCTCTACAAATGATATTGGAAAAAGATAAATCTGAACACTGATCGGGGTGCCAACTGCAAGGTCCTCCATCTACACGTGGTGGATGAAAGAACAAAATGAAATCATAATGCAATGTGTGCCTAATCAAGTTGGTGGTCCTTCCCACCACGCTTCATCAAAGCGCACTTATGGAATGCCAACTCCAGCGTACACGATGTCATACTCTTGCATTTTAGGTAGAAAGAATGGGATTTGTAAGAGGAAACATCTTACCACCCAGGCAGAACAAATTCCCATTGCAAACCAAGGTAAACTCTATAGCCCAGTGCATGAAATAATTCAGGTGGCAGACAGAGGACTTTCTCCATGGCTTTGGTGGTTATATCGGTATGTAAAAGCCATATTAATTCTCCTTTCTACAGCTCTGGATAATGTTATGGAAGGTTATACTGTAATTAGTGTCATTCATATGGAGTTTACATTTGATTTCGGAATGTGTATTACTGTATAACCTTGTTTTCGTAGCCCTATTAGGTTTATTTATTATGGTTTCTGGTTAAATTATGTACATCATCTTTTATTTAAAACCATTATGCAGACAATTAGTAATTCTTGCCCCCGAGGCATCATGAAAGGTAGGAAATGTAAATTAATTTGCATGGAGAGAGGGTCTCAAACTACCTGTATGCAATCTTTCACTTTTGGTTCAGGGGTCCATAGTCAGGAGTCTAGGGCTTATAGACAATTGCCCATTTCTGGTTTTAATAAGGGTCTACAAAATCTAGGTCGCCAAACAATTCCTATTTCCAATGGTCTCTATTTATTGTGAAATTATTTCATACGGGACCACATTGTGTGTATGAGTTCAATTAGTTGCAGAGATCATAGTCGGTCTCTTTTCGGTCTGGTAGCTCCTACGAAATCTGTTCAAGGTTCTGCTCTGTCTAATGTATCTATGGCTAACCAAAGCCTGAATAGTTAGGATACAGAGTCTTTTCCATGGATTTTGAAGAGCCCTCTGGTTAAAGTCTGGTTGTTAACTAGTCTTAGGGATCCTTGCCGCTGGGTTTGGGGTCCGATAATGCAAGAGAATTTATGTCTTGTTCTTAGTTTGTCAGTTGTCAAACTGGTCTATCTTTGTATATTTGGTCACACTATGAAGAGCCCTCGGCTTCGAAAAACATCAAATACACTCCAACCTGGCTGTCATAATGATTGTTGTGTATATACAGGGTTTGTAAGTAGGTTTAAAGGCTCTTTGGACTCACATACCAGCATGGCGAAAACCAAAAGAGGCCAAGACAAGCAACCAGAAAATCAAACAACTAGACCAAGTAAGAGAGGCTGGAAAACCAATAAAAAAATTCTGGAAGAAATGGAAAATGTTTATGAATCAAGGAATCTAGAACATATCCGCAATGCAATTCAAGGTTGGGAGAGACAAACAGATTGCGAGGATGAAGATTTAAAGGAGCAGGTGGTGAAAATGGATTTCATTTTTTATCCGGGGAGTACACGAGGTCGAGTATCCTTGTTCCAACAATCAGTTAAAACCTATTGGAAAATGAAATGTTTGTTAGCTAAGGCCATGGAAAATATGGAGGTGAAGGATGGAAAGTCATCTTTGCTGTTTGAGCTTCTCAAAATTAAACAAGATATTCACAACATGATGAAGGCTCAGTTTCAAGTCAATGATAGAATTGGAAAGATCGAGCATCAGCTCCAGATTCTTTAGCACAAAAATCTGATAGGATGCAATGCAAAAGATCCAACTCTAGTGGATTTTTCTGATGGATTTTCAGTCTAGTTTAGCTATGCTGCATGTTTTTGTGTTGTGGAATAGTAGATATAGTCTCTCTTTTAACTGTAAATTTTTTGGACACAGTAAAGCAGTAAACGCAACCACAAGAAGGAAAAAACAATTTAAATTTTGGATGGCTTTTAACTCCATGCGGTGGCCAATAGACCTGGTTTCCTTCGGGCAGGTTGAGGCTCTGCAATAAAGTAAATTTTGTATAGAAACCTCCTTGTTTTTGAAATATGAAAATAGAAAGGCCCTACCAAATTTACAAAAATGAAATTATAATATAAAGTGTGGTTATTGTTTAAAGTTTCGTTAGTCACGATATGGTTTTGGAAATTTCACGTATATTTCTTATGGCAACCAGTTTGTTTCACCATGAGTAAAACTGTTTGATTTTATTTTCTCCACTATAGCTGCGATTTTAATCTCTGCCACACTGTATCAAAAGGAACACTATTATGATTTGATTTCCATGACTGTGTTGTCCTGTTTAAAGACATTTACACAACTCTGCGTGAAATGTGTTTAAAAATTTCCACAAATCTGTGTGAATTGTGTGTTGAGGAAGCATCCTCTGTACTTATTTAAATTTTATCATGGTATCAGAGCTGTTTTAAAGTTGTATTGCCCAAATTTTTTGAAATTTTTTTGTGGAGCGTATTCACCAGCTGTGAGAGTTTTTATGTAGTAAGAAATTATTTTTTTACATAGTGAAAATGGCAGCAACAAGCACAAATTAGCTTGAATAATCCATAAATACCTCAATTTAATGGCAAAAATTACAATTATTGGGCTATAACAACGAAGGCTCTATTTTATTCTCAAGATATTTGGGAATTGGTGGAGAATGGATTCCAAGAACCAGCACATGCTAAGCATACAATGCTTTGACACAAGAATAAAAGGATTTGTTGAGGGATAACAGGAAGAAGGACTCCAAAGCCCTCTTCTACATCTTTCAATTAGTTCATGAAAGTATCTTTCCAAGAATTACAGGAGCAACAAAGTCCAAACAAGCATGGGATACCGTCGAGAGACCCTACCAAGGCATGGAAAAGATGAAGACAACAAAACTACAAATGTTGAGAAGATATTTTGAGACAATCTGTATAA
Organism: Pinus albicaulis; assembly: GCA_034641835.2. NCBI lineage: Eukaryota > Viridiplantae > Streptophyta > Pinopsida > Pinales > Pinaceae > Pinus > Pinus albicaulis. The sequence continues at coordinate 1,018,158,530 of CM076583.1, forward strand.
AATATTCTGATAATGTAGATTCATTTTTCTCACATATAATTGGGTTGGTTACCCAAATCAGGTCTCATGGTGAGACACTTGAGGAAAGGAGAATTTTTGAAATTTTTTTAAGAATTCCGCGACCAAGATTTGATGCCATAGTTGTGGCCATAGAAGAGACAAAGGATCTCTCATAGTTTTCAGTAGATGAGCTTCATGCATCACTGATGTCGCATGAGCACAAGTTGAACAGAGCAAAAAACTCATCATTGGAGCATGCCTTCAAGACACAAGTTTCACTTGGTCAAGGTAGAGGTCAAGGAAGATCAAATTATAGAGGAAGAGGGAGAAGCCCACACAGAGGTAGAAGAAGCAACCATTCAAGTTCAAGTAGAAGGGGCAACAATCAAAATCCAAGTCAAGGCTCAAGCCAAAATCAAGCACAAGGCTAGAGGTATGATAAATCTCAGGTTCAATGTCATTATTGTTAGAAGTATGGTCATTATGCAAATGAATGCAGAAAGAAGCATCATGACATAAGTAACAAACCAAGTTCAAATTTCATAAGGGAAAATAAGAACCATGATAGCTTGTTTTTTACTTGTAATGTAGCATAAGAAAAACAAGGAGATGTATGGTTTCTAGATTTAGGGTGTAGAAACCACATGACAAAGAACATAGAAATGTTTTGAAATCTAGATGAAAGTGTGAAATATGAAGTGACATTAGGGAATGATAGAAAAGTCTTTGTCATGGGAAAAGGAAGAGTAGACATTCTAATAAAGAAGGGGGAGAAGAAATGCATTTCATATGTTTATTTTGTCCTTGGTTTGAAGCATAACCTCATAAGCATTAGACAACTCATGCAAAAGGGCTACAATGTATTTTTCAAGAATGATGTGTGCATAATTTTCAATAAGTCTCCAAGAAGACAGCTAATTGAAAAAGTTCACATAACAAACAAAAGAATTTTTCCTCTCAAGCTAAAATTAGACTTGAAGGAAGAAGGTTCTCAAGCACAATTATCAATGAATTCATAGAAGGACGAAAGAAATGTAGTAGCTCTCACACAAGAAACTTTCAAGAAGAAGTCAAAGATGAAAATCGGTTATGTCATTTGAGGTTTCGCCATGTCAACTTTGGAGGTTTTAATTTTTTGCATAGGAAAGGATTACCACTCATAGAAAAACCGGACAACCTATGTGAAGGATGCATCTTGGGAAAACAACATAGAGAATCATTTCTAGCAGGAAATTCAATAATGCCAAAGGCACCTTTGGAGATTATCCATTCATATTTATGTGGACCAATGCAGACACCATCAATTGGGTGAAGGTATTATATTTTGACCTTCACAGATGACTACACAAGGAAGACATGGGTCTACTACATAAAATAGAAAAGTGAAGTGTTTGATCACTTCCGTCAATACAAGGCTCTTGTTGAGAGTCAAAGTGGACACTATATCAAAGTGTTAAGGACTAATAGAGGTGGTGAATATATCACAAATGGATTCCTACGTTGTTTCAGGGAGCATGGAATTCACAAGAAATTTACAACAAGGTACACACCTCAGCAAAATGGTGTCGCGAAAAGGAAGAATAGGACCATTATGTCAATGGAAAGGAGTATTTTGAAGGAAAATAATTTTCCAAATGATTATTGAGCTGAAGTTGTCGCTTGTGAAACATATATCATTAATAAGTGTCCAACCAAAAGCGTCAAGAACATAGTTCCTGAAGAGGCGGCATGGAGTGGAAGAAAACATAGTGTCAGTCACATGAGAGTGTTTGGGGTGTGGCGTATGCACATGTCTCAGATGAGTTAAGGAAGAATTTAGACAACAAGGGAGAGAAATTTATATCTTTTGGATACAATGATGAATCCAAGGCATACAAGCTCTACAATCCATCAACCAAGAAGGTAATAACCAATAGAGATGTTTAGTTCATAGAAGAGGAAGCATGGGATGGAATTTTAGAGAAGACAGTCAATGTGAATACATGTATACCACATGATGACAAAAACGAATTGATAACAACAAGTAATTCCTCAACAGTGACTCCTCCTTCACCTACACAAGCTCAACAACGCAGTCAACATATGACACCGCAAACAAATAATAGGATAGTGTTGCACAGCCAAGAAAGTGTTTCTTCAAGCACACCACACATATCCGCAACACCATCTACTTTAAGAGAAACACTAAGTGACATGTCAAGCCCATCTTTTGCAAGCATAAGAAGACCAAAATTCATAAATTTAAGTGAAATTTATCATCAAAATGAAGTTGATAGTAGCGTTGATTTGAATTATTTATTTGCATTATTTTGTCATGTAGATGACCCAATACACTTTGAAGATGCAGTCAAATAAGAGAAATGGGTTTCGATATGGATGAAGAAATAGGATCAATAGAAAGGAATGACACATGGGAGTTAGTGGACCTTCCAAAAGGAAAAGAAGTCATTAGAGTGAAGTGGTTCTATAATACCAAGAGTAACATTGAAGGAAATATTGAAAGGCATAACGAAAGGCTTGTTTTTAAAGGATATAAGAAGCAACATGGAAGAGACTATGTAGAGACATTTACGCAAGTCGAGGGGATGGAGACAATGCGTACAATGTTATCGATTGTCATGCAACATAAATGGAAAGTGTATCAAATGGACGTAAAATCAACGTTCTTGAATGGAATGCTGAAAGAGGAGCTATATGTTGCACAACCACCTAGTTATGAGGTAGAAGGACAAGAATACAAGGTGTGTAGGTTGTGGAAAGCTCTCTATGGGCTGAGGCAAGCATCGAGTGGATGGTATAACAGTTTAGATGCTTACTTCATGGACAATTAGTTCAAAAAATGTGACAGTGAACCTACTCTATACATCAAAGAAAGTGATGGTAAGCTTCTTATTGTCATTTTATATGTAGATGATTTGATTTTTACAGGGAGTGATGATTTCAAAGTATTCATGAAAAGTGAGTTTGAAATGACGGAATTAGGGTTGTTAAGATATTTTTTTGGCATAGAAGTGAAGTAAACAAAAAATGGAATTCTTATCTCTCAAGAAAAGTTTGTTGCAGACATTTTAGAAAGGTTTAATATGAAAAATAACAAGCCAACACCAACTCCAATAGTCATGGGGTTAAAGTTGAGCAAGGAATATTGCAGCAGCAATGTCAATCCGACATTATACAAAAGCATGGTGAGAAACCTAATGTATTTGACCGCAACTAGGACTAATGTGTGCAGTGAGTTTTGTGTCGAGGTTCATGGAGACAACCAAGGAGACACTTTGGAAAGCAGCGAAAATAATTTTAAAGTATGTTAATAGGAAAAAGGAGTATGTCATTTTGTACACTGCAAAAGATAATTTTAGGTTGATTGGTTACAATAGTAGTGACTCAGCAGGAAGTGTTGATGACAAAAAGAGCACATCAAGATATTTTTTTCATTTCGGCTCGGGAGCCATTTCATGGGCCTCCAAGAAGTAGACGATAATGTTATTGTCAACATCAGAAGCTGCATATGTCGTCGCAACATCAACAATGTGTCAAGCAGTTTGGATGAGAAGAATGTTGATGGATTTATGCCATGAAAAAGATGGAACATCACATATTTTCTGCGACAACAGTTCAACAATTGTACTATAAAAGAATTATGTCTTTCACAAGAGGACAAAGCACATTGATGCTAAATATAATTTCATAAGAGAATTAGTTAATAATGGTGATATCGAGTTGCAGCACTGCGGGTCAGAAGAACAATTTGCAGACATCTTCACAAAGCCATTAGCACGCGGAAATTTTGTTTATCTCATAGATTGTTTCGGAATGGTCAATGGCAGCAGTTGTGATTAAGGGGGAGTGTTGGAAAATTAATCTCAACTATCACATTTAATTCTCTGACATTAACCATACCTCAATAAATGTTTTGTAGGTTGCGGATTGAGTTTGCAAGGAAGGATATCACATAAATGGAGTTCTAAACAGGAGGAAAATTACCCATTCCGAAACATATTAAATAATTAAATTCAAATGAGAATTTAATGAAGGGTTGGAAGAAATGTATGGTTAAACATTTAATCTGCAAGTGTTATTTACTTCACACAACCTCTGTAAAGTTTAGAAAAGTCATGTTCACCTATATTGTGTATTAAATTTTGTCTTCCATGTATTAATGTCTTAGAGATTTATGTTTTGAATTAACATGCAAGAATAGGTTGAATGAATTATGGTGAATGTAAGTCTCAGAAGTATGTGGAGAAAAACGTGGAGAAAATTTTAGTGGGCGCGTGAAAACAACATTTACAAGTTTTACAGTGTGTTAGTTCTGCAACCCTGTTGAATGTAAATCTCATTAAGAATTCTTGTTTTCCTCGTGAAGGAGTTGCAACCTCCATATGTGAATGTATTTCATGTTTTGAAGTTATAATATAAATTTTGGTTAGTAGCAATATGGTTCTATAAATTTCTGGAAATTTCACGTATCGTTCTTACTACAACCACTCTGTTTTACTCAATTTCACCACGATTTAGATTATTTGATTTTATTTGCTCCACTATAGTTATGAATTTAATATTTTCCACTCTGTATCAGAAGGAAGACTATTATGATTTGATTTATGAAACTGTGATGTCTTGTTTAAAGAAATTTCCACAACTCTGTGTGAACTCTTTGTGTTGAGGAAGCATCCTTCATCTATATTTAAATTTTGAACAGCTAAATGTTACCCTTTATTGGGTGGGGTACAATGACATTTCAACCTGGGCCATTGGTCTTGCAAGGTTCTTCGCATTGGTTCAAATTGAATCGCCACATGTTCCTCCTCTTTTAACAGGCCTAAACAATCCTTATAAGTTTCAGTCTTACGACCACTTACTCGCTAGGAAGGGAGGGCTTCTTTTGAGATCAACTTCGATCCGTGGTGAGAAGTTCAGTTGGCTTTCAATTTCAGTTGTGAGGATTCATAATCATTTGTTTTATTTTGTTCGCAATGTGGTTTTTTCATCACTGCACATTAAATGTGCAATTAACCTTTCTGAGAGCATTATAATAGAATCTAATCGGCTCTAGAAAGATTCATGTGGTTGATCTGCAGTGGATAGGAGGTATCTGTTCTTTTGCCAAGTTCAACCAGGATTTTCATTTGGCCACAACCACATTAAATGCCAGCTAGCATGGGCCTTGTGACCCATAAGGGTGAGGGTGTCTCTAAGGTATTTGAACTGGTTAGAGTGTAGGTTATGAGTTTTGAGTCAGAACAATTCCCCTCTCTAAAATTTTATGTTCACCTGAGGTATTTTACTCTCTTATACATGTCCATTCCCATGAGAATGGAATTTTTAGCCACCTAGGATGTAGATCGTCTATCTGTCTCTATATACATATGCATGCCTTATTATGTTTTTGATTATTGGGCAGAGAAATGATGATATTGATTTAATGGGTTTTGGCCCTTTGGGTCAGAGCAATTCCCATCCCGAAAATTTTATGCTTTCCCAAGGTCCCATACTCTCTTATACATGTACATTGCCATAATAATCGAACTGTCAACCACCTGGAATGTAGATCACGTATCTGTCTCTATATAGATAAATTTCCTTCTTTGTTCAGAAGCCTATGTCTGAAAACAATAGGTTACCTAACCATCTAAAGATCCTATTACTGGATTACCTTCATCTATGAATTCCTTTTGACTGGAGAGGGCATATAACTCCCTTACTATATCATATTTACAACCAAAATAAATTTGTTTATGAAGCCACAATTTAAGGGACATCCATTGTGCCAAATTCACTCAAGACTTGTGCCTGGTCTCATCTGCATGAACAACATTAGTGTGGGGAACCACTATTAATAGCTTTGTCTACATTAGACCGGGAAACAAATATTAATAGCTTCTTGGAATTAGCTTGGGGAACACCATTAACATATCCTCTACATTAGCATGAAGACCCACTAGAGTTAAAAAAATCTCCAATTTCTGTTTTTTTTTTCCTTTTTTGGGATTTTGGGTTCTAGAGTTTTCCCCTCTTTTTCCTGTTTCACCAATTTCCTGACTTTCGTCATATTTTTTCCATCGATTTTTTCTCTACATTAGCATGGGAAACTTCTATTATCATATTGTCTATATCATAGCAAAAATAGTACTGTCTCATTACCATGATCCACCTCCAAATGATCAAGTCAACTGATTTAATAGAAGGAGCATACCTGACAGGCTTTGAACCTAGTTGATTCTTGTGGAAAGCACTCCAACATGTTGCAAACCCAAAGCCTAGTAGACCTCCTTTTTTTCTAGCTTGTTTGCACATGCCATACATGTATAATTCAAAATGCCATAAAAATTTCTCGAGACAAAAGTTGACTAAAATTTGGTTTATTTCAAGTTTTAATTTTTGAGAATCCATCCTATCAACTAATTTAAGTCTCAAAAGGATGTATTTATGTACATAAATAACATTTAACTATCCATTCATTCACACATGGTATTACTTGATAGTGTGATCCATCTATACACATTGGTCCTTGATAGTGTGTATGCTGGACAAGTTTTAAAATAAATAGATAAATTGCATTTAACTATCCATTCATCCATATTACTTGATGGTGTGATCCATCTATACACATTGACCATTGATAATGTGTGTGCTAGATATGTTTTAATTTATAAGATGTATCATACATCCTATGTACTTTATACAATCAAAGAGGATACAACAAATTGTATGCTTTCTAACTCCTTAATATACAATCATTGGATACAACAAATTCTATACTCTTGAAGTCTTTATTTATGATAGTTGTGATTTATAAAATCTATATCATGTATAGAACTATCGTAGTAGGGATTAATGTATAATACATATGTCGCAGGTTCATACAAATGTGCATTGACAACTTTCTCTCTATAGCATCTGGTATTGATAAGTCATAGGACCTTATTGATATGTTAATTATCTTTATGATAAAGTCTAAGTAAATCTTTATGTTTAAGAACCTTGTTACATAATTTTATATATAGATGTTTAATTCATTTATTGATTATTTAATAATAATATGTGATCATTTAGTTAATTTTTATGATTTCTTTTTTAATATTGACAATGCAAAAGATATCATGAACATTTTTTATGCTAATAATGGATTGATCTTTGTTGTCAATATTTTTCAATCAATTGCACACATCTATTACTCTAGCTCATTTTCTTCGATCCCTCTACACTTTTAGTTGCAAGTCTTGGGGATTTTATGAGCTCAGTAAAGCATTTTCAAAAGCTCCCAGAAATTTGTATCATGAGTTTGAAGGTCCCATCAAGATATTATAAATATGAATTGGTAATTCATGTTTCTTAGTTTCTAAAAAAGAAGATATTTTTATTCCTATAAAAATTAAAGTTTTATAAAATTATAAATATTTATTTAATAAATATCTATATTTATTTTTAACTATAAATAATAATAAAAATTAAATAAATGAAAAAATATTTTAAAAAAATGAAATATATAAGTTATATAATTTTGTTTTTCTCATTTTAATATATTACTTTTTACATTTATCAAAATATAAATCAAATTGTAACATACTACATTTTATTTCTTATATTTATCAAGAAAATGTTTCTAAAATCTTGAATATACTATTTTTTAATATATAGATTAAAACATGTACATAAACTATTTCCGATTTTTTCAAATTAATTAAAATAAAAAACTAAAAGCCAAAAACTCAAATATTTTTTTAAGAAAATTGGTGAGTCTATGATTTAACAAAAATATACCAAAGCTCATCAATTGCTATATTAATTGCTATCCCTATGGACTCATAACTTTTATGAAACACTATTTAGGTATTAACCAAATTATACATTATGATATTTTATGTACTTTATATGCACATGCCAACTTTATGCAAAGGTAGTAAACATGGTAGATAATTGTCAACATAATAGGTAACTGTCCCCCATTGGATAAAGTTAATTTCTATATTGAATAAGAATGTGTAAAGGTTTGTTGTTACATCAATATGATTTAGTAATGGAGAACATTATCTGAATCTAAATGGGTAATCATTAATATGCTAAGGGCAGTGGTTAACCAAACAAGTTTCCATATACACCAAAACCAATATACATTAATAAACTTTCAAATCCACAATATTTTAATTTCATATTTCTAAAATAAAACTTAGTTCACAAGATCTATTTTGAAAACTTTCCTAAAATATAATTAATAATCCGATAAAACTAAAAATATATTTCCCTTATTTATTGTCTTTTACATTCCCAATTACTGCTATCGACGTTCTTTTGTATCTGACTAATTTAAAAATATATGTGAGTTGTGCTTTTAAGCCATATAACTTTATAGCATCCCGACTTGAAAACAAAAAAATATATTATTCTCAATGGAAAAATTGATGTGGTAATTCCTAAATGTTTATTGATTGGATTTTTTTTATTTTTTTTGAAATGCAGCGAAATATTTGTTTATCAAATTCATAGTTTTGAGTTAAAATTGATTAAATTATTATTGATTTTATTATAAAAAAAATAAAAAATTTAATTAAAAAATATTATTTTTTTAGATGTTAATTTAGAGTAAAATCTATTTAATTTAAATATATATATAAATTATATTTATGAGTATATTTAGTTGACTGGTTATTTAATTTTTTTAGATAAATTATATTTATTTAGTATGTTTAATTGATAGGTTTTCAGATATTTTCTTGGTGTTGTTATGCTGTACGAAAGTTTGATCCAATTTATTCAAATTATTCTATTTAGTAATTATGTTAGATATAGTATTGAAGATATATTCCATTCAGTAATCATACTAAATATTAATTTAAAATGCACGTTCAATTTAATTTTAATTCGTGTATATCTCTTAATAGTACATACTACAAACAAACAATGGCAGGGTAATACAGTTGAAAATAAAGAACTATCCATATACAAAAACCATTGAAATCCTTCAATTCAGAAATCAACTGACTCACTGATAGTTACATTCAGTGCACCACTAAACATCACAGCTCCGCTTCGATCTCACATTTGATCGCAAGCCAGCGGCCATTTACTGCTTGGAAATCGTATTAAGGAACGCTGCGAATTAATTACTTGTTCCATCCATACCAAAATTAAAGTATTAATGAAACAAACAGTCGCATCAATCCAATTCCGCTGCCCTCCCTCACTGTATTTTGTCACGTAAAACCTAAGTAATTTTTAAGAACGACGAAAACGGTTATGGTGTTAAGCACACAGATTCGTTAGTGACTAGGAGTCGCTAGGTTCAGTACTACGGTCGGAAGCGGCCTCGATCGGTGCTCAGAAACGAGCTCCTCTGCAAAACATTCGAGTAGCGCTGCATTGCTGAGGGACAGTTTTCGTTTTCCTCCGAACGGGAGAGACTCCATACTCTTCTGCTTCAGCGTCATATCTGCAAATTCCATAAGCATCTTCACGTTTGCGTCGCTCGGATCGTCCATATCTCCGATGCATTTTTCCGTGAATCCGTTGCCCTATATATTGTATAATCAAGACTTCAGCGGAAAAAGGGGAATAAATAGAAAAATGCACGGCAGAAGCCATTGCTGCGTGCAGGCTTCAAATTTGTGGTCTAGGACAAAAGTTACTCTGCACTTTCGATTTCTTTTTAAACCCAAAAATTATATCAGATATATATATATAACTGTGAACTATTACGTTACCTGAATCCTGACGTAATTGCGCCTGCTTTGGCCGAATGCCATGCTGATTGCGTGATCGACAGTGTCTGAAATTCCATCTCCCACAATTGTAATGACCAGTTTAGCCCACTGACCGGCACCCCATTTCCTCACCTTCTCGTAATCGTAAGCCCCATCGAACTGCCCCGTTCCCACGGAGAGCACCAGCAAATCCTCAACGCCTACAACCAACGGAAACTCCTGCTTGTTATGCACAACATGCGTTATGACCGCCGCCGTGGGATTGCTCATCACCAATCCCGCGTCGATCGCCGTACAGATTGTCTGACCATCGACGGAGCTCAAGTGCATCGCCGCCGCCCGACAGATTTCCCACAAATAGAAGTCGAAGTTGTCGGTCTCGAGTGCATCGGCACGGGAGAAGAGGAAGGGGGCGGCACCGGACAGATCGTAGCAGGGAATCAATAGTGGCTTCAGCGTGTCCCTGAGCTCAAGCTCCGTCCGTCCTTGGCGGCGAACAGGCGCTTGACGACACGTTCCATGCTCCTGCCGGAGAAATAGGCGCCGTTCCGCCGGAATTTGGCCAAGATCGCTCCCGCCGTTGTCTTGAACATCCTGCGTCCCCCCTCCGCCAGCAGCAAAGCGAGCGGCCAGCGGCAAAGAGCATGGCGCCGATGAGCGCCCTCGCCGGTGCCGATTGCCACATCAAAGAAATCGGCAATTCGGGCCTCGGGGTCCCCGCTTTTCCGATGCAGCGCCGCTTCCAGAAACGCCAGTGTGCGCCCCGCTACGATGCCTCGCATTCCCCCACCATCGATGCTCAGAATGCGGACTTTTCCGCCAGTCGACCTCTCCTTCACCCGGTCGTGACCGAACAGAAAATTGTTTTCCAGCAACGAGAAAATATCGTAGTTGGGGTTGTTGCTTTCGCAGCTCAGTCGGCCATGGCCAGCTTCCAGAGGCAGCTCGATAATTCAACTTAGCTCGAAGAACCTTAATGTGGCGAGAGACGTAGACGGGTCCTCTGTTTTATGAGCCGCAACAACGAGTAAAGGAGAAATTCTAGAATGGATGGGTGTATATGCATAGGGGTTTCAGGATGTATATGAAATTGAAGGCTATGTATGGGTTTTGTGTGGTTGGTGTAATGCGAGACCAGCAGACAGCCGCATCTATAAAGCAGCCTGGAATAAATTGTCGGAGAGATCCCTGGAACTTCACCGACAGTGCCACTCAAGCACTAACCTCACAGCGTTAAACTTTAACCTTAGTCTCGGCTGGGCAGGTACGCACACCCTTGGTGTGCTTTGCGTTGTAAGTGCGCTCTGTTTTTGGGACAGGGCAACGGTAAAGAACTGATTCGCTTCCCGTCGAATTGGATGAGACCGTAAGGACTCACATGCATCGAACCGGCACAGGAGTCAGGTACCTAACCCTGGCCGTACTAATTACGGCTCCTAATGCCAATGGAGTGGTTGTGGTGTTGTAGCTCCGTTAATGGTATGAAAACCAGAGAAAACCTTTGATAGATTTTTATAGAAAAAATTTAACTGAACTCATAAATTTTCTGTCTTAACATATCCATGGTTCAGCAAAATTTTGACGTCGAGAAATTCCCTTTATATTACCATTGACATAGATAACGAGGAGTTTAAAGAACCCACAAATTAATTTAGTAAATTTGGCATGATTTTTATTAAAAGCTACCAATATTTTTGGGAATTCTAGATTTCAAACTTCAAGGTTTTAAGTGCTTAATTGAGGAGTTTAAAAAGCCCACAAATCAATTTAGTAAATTTAGCATGATTTTATTAAAATCTCCAAATATTTTTGGGAATTCTAGATTTCAAACTTCAAGGTTTTAAGTGCCTATTTTTTTTATATAAAAAATATCAATTTAAAAAAAAATAATCACCTGATTCCAACAAAAATAAGTTTCTCAACGTCAACGCCCATATATCATATAAAGACTGGATATTGAATATTTAAAGGTGTGTGGTGACATGTACTTTTTGGCTGTTCCTCCGTACTCTGCGTGGCGTCTTAATATTGTTCCGTCAATAATAAAATTGCTACCTTTCTCATATTGATGCAGCTCAATGTGTGAACATGATATTTCGATTCAGTGGACAGTGACCAGAGTGACCATCGTTCAGAGGATTATATCGTTTTCTAATCTCTCTCATGCTTCACTTGTATATATTTTATTGTAAAATAAATCCAATCACAAATGTGTATTTCGTTTAAATAGTGATTTCGGTTACCTGATTCGACTCAAAAATTAATTTTAAAGATAAGAAGTCTGGCAAGAGTATTTAGTTAACACTTGTAATTATGATGCCAGAGTTTGTTTTTTCCCATTAGAACTGCATCTCTCTTGTGAATATAAGAATTGGAATGGTTTCACCGTCAATTGAAATGGTTTCGTATGATGGTAAATACTTCTTTCCCTTTTTTTAATAAAAGAATTTGTAATTGGGGCAAGCTCTTATTCTTGTGATATAGAAGGATTTCAGTGACTATCACTTGGCTGTTAGAGCTTATGATCAGGTTAATTTATGATGATCAGGTTAATTTATGGATTTGAATTGAGATTTTTTTTTTACATAATACTTTATATCTAAGTTCATTACATTGTTTCCTTGATTTCATTTCAAGAAAATTTATTCAAATGGAATAAATTATATATATATATATATATATTATTATAATTTATTTTAATAATTTTAAACATCATGAACATAATTTATCATTATATATATTTTTAATTTGATTTTAAGTTTTTTTTTTAACTAAATTTTAATATTTTTAATTATTAAATTTTAATATTAATAAAAAAACTAAGAAAAAAAGAAGCTAAGAAAGGATTTTTTGCAATTTCAATATTTCTTAATTACTTTTCTAGTTAAAATAATTATAATTTATATATGATATGGTTATGGGAATAAATTTGTTTTTTAATTAAAATATACATTGAAAAAGGATGTATGAAACCTACCTACCTATATTAAAGATGTCAAAATGTGTGAGCATACTTCCTCATTCTCCTAGATTGGGGTAGTAGTTGGATCATGCTAACTCTTTCTTTGTTGCTATTTCTATATTTCCTTGGCCTTATGAATGGGCCAGTGAAAGATGATATGCTAAGTATCATAAGAGATATACTCCAATCCATGCTTTTTGAGATTGGAAATTTTTATTTAATTCCTAACTAAAATCTATTTTCAATTCACCCTACTTTTTATTTTATGAAAATAATATCTTGTGTTTAAATTGCTTCTCTCAAAGCTTCCATGATTCAACACTATTGAATTCCACAAAATTGTGTCTTGTTTTCCACAAGCAACTTTATCCTTTAAGTATATATTTTATGTATTAAATATTTTATTTTATCCTCTGACTATATATTTTATATTTTAAATATTTTATTTTATTTTATTACAATGATTATGTTATTTTACATTTTAAACCTATCTCTTAAGTCAAAAGGGATGTCAATTTTTTATTTTGTTTATAATAATATTAGGTTGAAACAAAGATATTAAAATAGGTTTCTCTACTCATTTTGGTTAGACATACTTAAAAATATGTACCGTGAAGGTTTTATTACGGAGAGATTTGTTCAATCCTATATTTATTAAAACTTGAAGTGAAAAAGAAAGATTTGAAAGAAGTATTCGTGATTATTTATATCTTGTTATCTTAAAGTATATGTTTTTTCAATTATAACATATATAATTTTAACTATGTTATAAAGTGATTTGAATACCATTTAAATTTCTAAAAAACTCTAAGTATGCATCTTTAATGTTTCTATGTCGACCACATATTTTTTAAAAATAACTCAATCAATGTTACTACCTCTTAAAACGTAAGAAAACTTTCATATAAAAATATTAGAAAAACACGTTGCAGGGACAGAGTCAAATATCGCTGCTTATGGGTCCCTCTTGTAATACGTGGGGGCTTCTCATTCTAGTTTGATGAGGGGCGATATGATTTAATTTTTCATTATAATGAGTTATACCTTACACGGTACACCACCCTTCCCTCAAAGGAAACACGTTTTGTCCTCCTTCGAGTCAAGAGTGGAATAGCGAATCTTAAGTTATTAATTTTTCAACTATTAACATAAATAAATAATAAATTCCTTTCTAATATACAAACTAAAGTTAAATGGAGGTTGTACTTTGCAGCTGAGTGAATTGTTTTAAATCTCCACCATAGAATCTTTGGAAAACGAAAGACAAAAGTGCATATATAGATATAATTCATTGTTTATGCACTGGAGAATAAAAACTATAAAAGTTTGATGGCCAGGATTATTTAGTGGAGCACATTATTATACATATTATATATAGGATGGCTATTGATTTGAAATTTAATTTAATTTAATTTAATTTAATTGTGATTTGAGAAAAAAAAAATTTAACAAAGTGTAATTTTAACAAAATATTTATTTATTCTGATTTATCTATAATCTATTGTTATTGATTTTTACATATTATTGTCAAGCTTTTTGGTAAACTCGTTACTTCTATCATTTAACAATATTTTCAAGTTTTGATTTTCAATATCTATCTTTGAGTTGATACGGAATGACAATATGGGGTTGTACTAGATCCGCTTTATGGATTCAATTTAATATTATATTAATATAATATTCCTAAATCAACTCAAATTAATATTTAATTAAAAAATTAAAAATATTTCTATTTTCATTATTTATCTATGTTAAAAAACAATATTAATTAAAAAAAGTAATTAACTTAATAGTAAATATAAAAAAATAAATAAATTTAAGTTAAGTGAAATTAAAAAAAAAATACACTTACAACACATTAAAATGGTATGGAGTTTCAATAATATCTAATATAATAATACAATTTGAAATTAAATGCATAGATGCATATTTAAATTATTTAAAATTTGGTTATTTGTTAGTAATATATATATATATATATATAATTAAAATAAATTTGTATTTATATATTTTACATTATTATTTAAAAAATCAATGTAAATAAATAAATTAACTTTGAGTAAGTATTTATTACACATTAATCTCTCTCACACTATATATATATATATATATATATCATATTTTTTTTATAAAAATAATTAATCTAAATAAACATTAATTTATAAAATATATTTATATGAAAAAATGATAAATAAATATTTTATAATTCATAAATTTATGAATTAATACTTAGTATCAATCAACTAAAATATATAAACATTTATGGCTCTTCATAACTCTCATTAATAATTAATTCATTAAATACTAAAATTAAAAGAATACTATTATTGGAAATATAACTCTATATATATAAAATATTTATTAAAATAAAAACTTGGTTACCCAAGTTTTATAACTTGGTACAAATTCCATACATATCTTTAATAATTTTTTTCATAATTGCCTTCCCCTTTACAAAATATTTTTAAATGTTGTCACTTGAACGAAGTCCCCCATTGTTAGAGATTGCCCAAAGTTTCCCAGCATCTAAAATTTTTTTGATGACTTAAATTTGGGAAGAGCCAAACACATTTAATGGTTTAAAAATAGCAATAATATGATAATATCGACTTAATATACTATATTATGGAAATATTATAGCAATGGGTAGGGATTAAATTTGACGGATCCCCTACTCATCATAGAATTTTTTATGACGATCTTGTTTCTAAATGACCTTTCATATCACTCTTAATATTTCCTTTTACCAATTTAGTCTAACTTAAAAGAAAAAAATGCAATGTATACCTACAAATATTGAAGCCAATGCAATTAAAATGTGAGGAGATTAGGGTGAAAAATTTCGTGCCATTGCTAAAAATATTTTTTCAAAGTTTCATTTTTAATTAGATTTATTTTTCAGAAAATCTATCATTTTAGTTTTTGCTAAAATGATGTCTAACCTATGGGTATTAGATATTCCTGCACCAATTCCCATGGACGAGGAAAAAGATTCCATGAAATCATTGTGAGCAAATTATAAGAAGATTTTGTTAAAAAAATGTCTACGCTCCACATATCAGAACTTGCATGTATAAACTATTCAAATCTTATCCTAGTTTAGGTAGTACTTGTGTCCAAGTGATTTTTTATTTGAAACATTGATAAAATAATTAACCAAATAGTGATAATAGATAAACACTAATGAATACTTTATTAAATTATGTATGCGTGTTCACTCACCAAATACATTGATTGATTTGATGAATAAATTGGAATGTAAAGACTCTCACTAAGCTATAACTCACTCACATAAAGAAACCAACTATTTCTATAAACACTATATTGAAACTCACTCAATCCACCAAATGCATATTGATAGATTTGATGAATAAATTGGAATATAAAGACTCTCACTAAGTTATAACTCACTCACATAAAGAAAACAACTATTTATATAAACATCATCTTGAAACTCACGCAGTCCGTAATGTCAATTGCCCTATTATCTTTAAATCTCTAGCTGAATGGGGAAATGAATTATTTACCACTCTTAACAATAGTTTAAATAAAATGTACAGGATAAAAAACATACCCACCTCTAAATCCTCATCTAGGAATGTATAACATAAAAAACATACCCACTTCTGAAGCACCATTAAGGCTTACAAAATGTGACCAGCTTAAATTCATTTTAATTTTGGATCTCCCAAGCCTAAAAGGGTTCAAATTTCTTTTCACTGAGTGAAAATAGGTTTGTGTCTCAAGATATTTGATCTCTTTGATCTCTCTCTCTCTGCTGGGTAGATCCTGAGTTAAGATGGATCTAGGATGGTTTAATTTTACCCTTTCAATATGTTATGTTCCACATGAATATCGTCAGTTCTCATACCATGTGTCAATACCATGGGTGTGTACCATGAATTTTTTTTTATTTAAATGTTATTTTTTTTATTATTTTTATTTTATTTTGATTAAGTAAAAATGTTTTCACATAGTGGGATTTTTATTTTTAGGGATAAACAACACATTACATGAAAACCAACCTAGATCCATCTTAGATCCATCTTAAATGGGGATCAAATCTCTTGAGATGCAAACCTCTTTAGAGTGAAAGTAGATTTGATCCCGTAGATTCTAAGTTAAGATGGATCTAAGTTGTTTTAATTCCCCCATTTAAATATGTTATATTCCACATGAATATCATGGGTTGTCATACCATGGGTCAATACCATGAAGTTATCTTTATTTTAACGTAATTATTTTAGTAATTTAATTTTACATTGACCAAATAAAAATATTTTCACATAGGGCTATTTTTAATTTTATTTTATTTTCACTCACTTCAAAAATAAATAATTTTATCAAAACAAATAAAAATTATTATATTAAAGAATATTGTATTACTTTTTAAAATAAAAATATTACATTTTAAAATATTATATTCAAAATGTAGAGTACAAAAGCTATCTATGGTAAATCTTTAATATTATTTTAGCTTATAATTTTATTTTATTTAGTTTCAATCTTAATTTTAATTTTATTTTTATGTAATTTGACTAAGTCAGTCTTTTAAGTTACAAGTTATTTGGAACATACCAAAATACATGGCATTGGGCATTGTTGAGAGTAAGAACTACCCACGGAACTGAGGTAGGGTGAAGTAGGGGTTGCGTGCAAGTCAAAAGAATCGAGGACTCCACATATCCCGCACAAATATATATATATATATATATATATATATATATATATATATATATATATATATATATATATATATATATATATATATATACTTCTTATTTTTTTATATACCTGCCACTTTGACATTTTTCAAAATTATTTACAAGTTAACCCTGATGTGTTTGTTTTAGAATAAAATGTATTTTAACACATGGCAATGAGGCACATGAAAATAAAAATAAAAATCTTTAATATGCTAGACGACATAATATTACATTGTAACAAGACGCACATGAAAAAAAATATTTAATATGCTGACGAGGGACAATGAATTTGGTGGCAAGTAGACAATTAATTTGATATTGAGCGATATCTTTATTTATTGATTTCAATATTTAGAGCAATTAATTCAAATGAGGTGTGTCAACCTCCAAAATTGTCCCAATTTGTGCTTTGTAGTTGTTAATATTTTGTTTTCTGCCAGCGGCTGTAATTTCATTTCTACTCTGCACATTTTCTGTTGTTGACTCTACAATATTTGATTTGCAATCAGTGTTTGGGGTGAAGCTGGAAGTTGCAGGTTGTTCAAGCGTCGCAGGTCCATTTCATCTCTGAAGTTAGCATTTAGCATGAGGCGGGTCTCTTTCAGCTTTGAAGTTAGTGTTTAGCATGAGGCTAGAAGCTGTTTGTTCAAGTGAAGTTAGAACATGATGCTAGAAGCTGCAACCTATTCAAATGCCTCAGATCTGCTACAGGTTGTTCAAACGACACAGGTCAGTTTCAACTCTAATTTCAGTAAATTCTTCAACTTTCTCTCATGATACTCCATTCCAACAACGTAAGGATTAAATTGTGGATAATTTGATAGTTGAACTAGATAAAGCATCATTCAAAAAAAATCTAGTATGTTGCCTTTCCTCCGTGCTTGATATCAAAGCATTTGGCTGGAACTTCCCAATATAGTAAAGTTTGAACAAATGTTTAAAGTAAGTCACTTATGATTATGCCAAATTTTATAGCATTTTACTGAAATTTAGATTAAATTTGATGAAAATTTGAGGAGATCCCCAAAAGAGAGAAAATTAAGTGAAATTTGAGTGTTAATGCATATCAATGCAGTTGCTTCAACTTACGTAAGAAAAATGAGCCATTATCCCAATCGTTAATTACTAAGCGCTCTTAAAAAAACCAAAGTGATGAGCACGCTAGCTATTCGTAGAAGAATTTTGGAGGTCAGAAGTTCTCTTTAGAACACAATTCTTTTTATATTTGTTTCCAAGCTAGTGGATTATAGCGGACTCCTTTATTTTCTACTTACCTTAAGTTTTGGAAATATTTTAGTTTAAATTTTGATTGGTTCAAGTGCTCTATCATGGTTGTCCCCGCACTAAAGCTGCAGCTGACAAGCCTCATTTTGCAAGTACATTTTAAAGAGCCAATAATTATGCAAGTATGTTTTAAAGAGCCAACAATTCCTTGAAGAAAATGAAGGTCCTACCTATGGTACACAAGAAAGTAGTGCAAAGATGGAAAATCCTCCTTAGAGGACGATTTCTTCCGACATATTTTGAATAAGGATATAACATATTTTTCTTAATGGAATTATGTTCATTTAAGTGCCTAGTTGCAGGGAATTATATCGTAGTGCTTGCTCAAAGGGTCAGTTATTAATCTTTTGTCAATAATTTGTAAACATGAATACTTGTTTTGGGGTAGATTGTTGTGTAAGCAGGACAACCAATCATTCTTGTAGTTAAATTTTAGCAATAAACTCAATAGCAAGACCAAGAGATGGTTCATCTAATTATACACAAAATCTAAATGGAGAAATATTTGCCATTTTCAACTTAATATTTAATGTGTACAAGCCCACAAACCCTAAAATTCATAATAAATAGTTTTAGAAACATGTTTAGCATTCTATGCGAAGAAATAATAGCATACCTTAACAAATAATAACAGCTTTATCTTTGAAGGTTTCATTTTATTCGTTCTTAACGCAGTAGAAGGCTGAGCAGCTCATCTGACCAACATCGTACTCCTCTTTAAATTCAACATACAAGAAGGTATGCTAACATTTCTTATGAATTACTTAAATAAATATCGTTAAAGAAGCCATTAGAGAACTTTTGAGGTCTAAAATGAGCCTCCTATGAAAAATGTACAACCAAAATAAACTTTATAATAACCAATAGGATTCAAGATGATGATGTCAACCATGGGGGATGATTCACCATTTTTGGGGTAAAAAAGTAAAAAGATTAAAAAAATGATAAAATAATAAAACTATTTTTTCAACTTGTGTTTTCAACTTATCTCCCCAAGGTTTTACTCCAATTTCGAGCAGGAGTACTCATTGGATGTAAAATTGAATTACTCATCTAAGGATACCCATGTTGCATACTTTCGATATACTCAGCTACACGAAAAAAGAGAAATACAAGAAAAAATGTGATTGCAATTACTTTTTTCATCTATTTCTCATTTTTCGTGTAGCAGGATCCATCGAAAGCATAAAACGTGGGTAGTCCTTGGATGAGGAATAAAATTATGCATCCAATGAGTGTTCCCACTCAAAATTTGAGTAAACCCATAAGGAGCTAAGTTGAAAAAGTAGTTTTACTTTTTTCCCTCAAAAATTTGATGATGTAATCTAATCTTATTTTATTATTTCCACTATAATTTTATAATTTCCTTAGGAGCCCATTTTAGACCTCAAAATTTCCGTAGAGCATGAATTTTCCTTTTCCGGGACGTTGGACAGGTGTCGCCATATAGAAATGCATAGTTCAGCGACATTTTTTGGTTTGGAGGCTTTTACCGCCTTTGTGTGCACGCCTTCAATAAATCCTGAACTGAGGAATGCCCATTATAGTTTGAATAATATTCACACATCGGGATTAGATTTTTTTTATTCGGGTGTTATTTTCCTTTAAATTCCAATAAATAAAAGACAAATAAAAAAGGAGAGATAAATCGATACACTCTTAGACTATGAGGTAACAATGAGCCTCGTTGGGAGATTGTTTCTCAGACTATCATGTGGAAGTAGTTAAATGGGAAATCTCACAGGAGCTAAAATCTACTTCTTTGTGCAGAACTTCAAATCATCCCCGACATAGAAATACTCGTTAACACTTGAACAACATTCGCACACCGGAAATAGATTTATCTTATTTGTTAAATATTTTCTTCTTTATTTGTTAAAATGAGGGCACGTTGAAATATCTTGTAGATAGATGCACTTGAGTTAACACTCCTTGTAATTGGAACTTGGAAGAACAATAATACACTAATTAATGGGTAGAGCAGGCTTCATAGGATTTGAAACCTATCGTGGTGTATGAAACCTATCATGGTCCCATTAGATATTTTCCATGATCGATTTTTTTATTTTACAAATCTATACCAAATGGGAGAGCCATTCTTTCTTGGTATCATCCGTGTCCTATACCATTCCATGAAAGAGCAATATTTCTATGCATATGAAAATAATATATATTGTATTTGGTCTGATTTTTCAAAGAATTGTTTTGGGTTTAAGGACTTTTCTTGGAGGTACATTCAAAAGACATTTTTGCAAAGGATTGTTTTGGGTTTAAGGAATTTTTTTGGAGGTACATTCAAAGGACATTTTTTGGAGGTATGTGATACATTTTTTGGATGTTTCTTGGGCTTCATTTTTTTTGAAGGTATGGATTTGGGCTTAATTTTCATTGTTTCTAGAGGTTTTGGGCTTAATTTTCAAAGGAAAATTTTTAGGCTCAATATTCAAAGGACATTTTTTGGAAGTATTTTTTAAAGTGATATTTTTTTAGAGGCTTTTTTGAAGTATTTTTTAAAGTGGCACTTTTTAAGAAGTTGGAATTAATTTTCAATGAACATTTTTTGGAGGTATTTTTTGAAGTGACATCTTTTTAGAGTACTTGTTTTGGGTTGAAGTAAATCTTTTATAATGAGTTTTTGTCTAAATTTTTAAATGAAATTTTTTTGTAGGACTTGGAAGGAAATATTTTGAGCTTCATTTCATTTTTATAACACATTTTTTTCTCGGTTTTTTTAAAGTAAGTGTTTTGGATTGAAGTTTGTATTTTTTGCAAAATTTTTAAAATGAGTTTTTTTTTTAAATTAAATCTTTTCTAATGTTTTTTTTAATTGAGTTTTTGTCTAAATTTTTGAAAGAAATTTTTTGAACTTCATACTCTATTATCATGGGAAATCAAAGGAATTGTATGAGAAAATATGATCGAAAAAGAGACCCTGAGGAATGTAGAGAAGAGACGAGAGAATCTTGCAAAAGAAAGAGAGAAGAACTCTTAAATATTGAAGGGGAAAATCAACCTAAACTAGAGGTTGAAGCAGGTATGTAAATGTAAATATTATGAATTTCATATATTTAAAATTTTCCGAGTGTAAAATGTGAAGCTTAGTTTTTATTTCATGAACTAATTTGTAAAATATTTTGCAATGTAAATAGAGAGATATTCCTCAAAACATTGATGATGAGATAAACAAATTTGAAAGAGAAAGTGAAAGAGATATTGAACCAATGATTGAAGATGGTGAAAATGTTGAAAGAAATTCAAGTGAAGAAATTGAATCACCAAAGGAGTATATATATATATATATATATATATATATATATATATATATATATATATATATATGTTGAACACATGCACGTATTATTGGAATTATACATATTTATTAATTTAGCTATTTATTGAATATGTAAACTTATTATGTACTATTCATTCGAATATGTACAGATGAAATCAATGTCGATGATGAGATGTTAGAAAATGTTGATACTCACACATATGGAGATAAAAGAGCTGACCATGCTATGCAATATCGTGTTAACCACATTTTTTATATGTACTTCATAAAGGAAAATGTGACAGTTCAAGCCCAAATGTTGAAAGGTCTCCTATCATTAAGTAAATTAAAAGAAGCTACTACTTTATTAGGTATTCGAAAATAAACCAAAGATAAAAAAAAAAAAATGAAGGAAAACGTGATACAAAACATAAATAGTGCTATAAATTAAATTAGAAGATCTAGAAAGAAAAATGTTTTCGTTATACGTAGAGAAATACATATGGTAGTGGTTTCATCAAGTACTAAAGATAATCTCTTGGTAAAATCTATGGCACAAGCATTAGGAACCTCACGAAAAACTTTGCACAAACATCGAAAATATCAGTTGCAAATAGATGTAAATGATGAAATCGCTTGTTGGAGAGCTATTTTTAGGCAAACATACAAAGATAGACTTGGAGAAAATGTTAAAAAAATAATATATGAATATTGGAAGAAAAATTTGCGTGTTTCACCAATTGAAAAGCATGTGATGCGAAGAAGAATAGCATGAAATCAATACGAAGAACATGGAAAACATTTCTTGGAAACCACTCAGACAGAGTTGTTCAACAAGTTCAAAGAAGATAATCGTGAAATTCATGTCTTATCAGTGCTTTTGTTCAACAAAAACCATGGTATGTAAAACCTATCATCATACACGACACTTGTTGTTGTCATTATCATGTGGAATTTGAGTTATATTATGACACATTCCTTAAATTTGGTAGAAAATTTTGGAAAGATTCACCTCCTCTTTCCATTATCTGTGATTTCATATCTCAAATTCTATGTGAAAGACAAAGTGATGAACTATTTTATGCAAAGAAATGTGTTGGTGGTAAAAAATGTGATGATTGTGGAAATTTCACTAAATTTAAAAACAAATATCATATTGATATAAATTATAAATCGTTTTCCAACATGAAAGTGAAATGGAAGAGATATGAATATATCCATACATCGATTCAAGGTGCATATAGTGCTAAAATAATTGAATTACGAGAAGAAGAAATTTTTGTGATAGAATTTTTGAGAAAGTTTGAGGTAAAGATTTATAAATATGCCAAGAATTCCCATAGAGCTCGATGGCAATACTTTCAATTCAAAAAATCCTGTGAATTTTTTCCACCAGGGACCATTTTGTTGGTAATTGATTTTGCAGAAAAATACACATTTGTTCCACAAAAGTAAATTTAGAGTGAATAATATCATTCTGACCAAGTCTCCATGCTTGTCCATATTCTATATAGACATGCTAAACAAAACGTCGATCATATAGAAAGAACCAGTGAAAATCGACATGTTATTAAAGAATATCACTTTTATATTAATGATGATCGTACACATGATACATATTTTGTACAACATTGTTTTGGAAAGATTTATGACTCCTTGAAAAATCATGGAATAACATTCAATGAACATTGGATACGGTCAGATGGATGCATAGGTCAATTCAAATCTACACGATCATTCTTTTGGTTTTGTTGTCTTCATAAGAAAACTTGCATTAAACATTGTTGGAATTTCTTTGAGACTGGCCATGGAAAAGGAGAACATGACGGTGTAGTGGCATGCATAAAACGAGCACTTCGAAGATATCAAATGAACCCCTCTGCAAATCGACTTGTGGATGCTAAAGAAGTTGTTCAATGGTGCATCGTTGCTCTAAGCCATGAGACTAACTAATCAAGAGAAGTGCGAAGGTACATTCAATTTAATTTTTATTGGATATCTAATTTTAAGTAGTGTACATTTATCACAATGATTATCTTTGATGGTATTTTTATATCATATTTACATTACTCTTTGAATTTTCCATATAAAAGTTTTTTGGCATATTGGGATCGAAGATGTAGATATATCAATTTGAAATGACATTGAAACAATAAAAGGGACTCAAAAATTGCATTCAATTAAAACAAAGTTGTTCAGAAATGTGTTTGCATTGGATAAAAGAAATTATTCTTGTTTTTCTCATGTTTGCATAGACAACACAGAATCCAATGACGTTAGTGAAAACAAAATGTATGTAAAAGATTGGAAACATACAAAGGTAAATACAAAGGGAAAAATGTCCATTGCAATGTTTGAAGAAATGCAATTAGAGGAGACTACAATATCATCCGATGGTGATCACGTTTCAGACCTTGCTAGAGAATGTAACATTTGAATTGCTTTAAAATGATAAAGATCTAGAAATAAATTTAAATACATAAGTTTGTTAAAAGTTTTTTTAATTGTGTAGGAGATGTTTTTGCTGTAATTGCACCTACTGACAATGATGAAAATGTGAAGTATTATTTGATTTGTTGCACTATATGAAAAATGAAATTATTAGAAAACTATAATGACCATGGGTTTCCATATGAAAAAGGATCTATTATACTGAAAGGTTATTTTTTCAGAAAAACTAATCAAAGTGGAGATTTTGTTTACTTTGAAGACTATGAACCCAATGTCATAAGTTTTCAATATAGTCACTTGGTGTGTGCATCACACATAAAGTTGATAGAGGTTCAATCAAAGAAAAGAATGGAAATTAAGAAATGGAAAATGTCAAAATCCAATCATGAACGGACCATTGAAGATGGCATTCCATTGGAATTTTTTTGATTGAAATGTCCAACAATTTCTTTCTTTGGATTCATGTTTTAGAACTTCCAAAACTCAACTAAAAATTGAGCTACCTTGTTATGTTATCTGTGCAAGTGTTTGCACATGTACAAATTGTTTTGGTACATGCACACTAGTATCAACTGAAAGTAGCTTTTCTATACATGCATTGATGAAAAATTTTGCATGTATTGGATATATATATATATGTTCTAGAATGAAATTAACTGTTCAAGTAGTTTTACTATGTCCATTGATTAAAAATGTTTCACGTACTGAATATATATGTTGTAGAATGCAATTAACTAAAAGTAGTTTTTCTATGTGCATTGACAAAAAAATGTTGCACGTACTGGATATATACACGAACTGAATGTGACCAGTTTTTCTCGTGGGATTTTTTGGTAAAAATTATCCACAATGTAAATAAATCATCCATAGTATAGTTTTTTACGAAGATTCCTTTCATACAAGAGACTCAGAGCACTTCTCCAACTTTTGGTGGGATTTGAACCACATCTCTATTCCTGATAGAAAATAGTACAAAATTTGTTTGTCCAATGGTTAGATATGTTCTAGGAAATTAAATAAAAGTAGCTTTTCTATGTGCATTGATGAAAAATGTTGCAGGTATTGGATATATATATATGTTCTAGAATGAAATTAATTGTTCAAGTAGTTTTCCCATGTGCATTGATGAAAAATGTTCCACATACTGAATATATATGTTCTAGAATGAAATTAAATAAAAGTAGCTAAATTCTATTGGCATTGATGAAAAATGTTGAAGTACTGGATATATATGTTCTAGAAAGAAATTAACTATTCAAATATCTTTTCTATGTGCATTGATGAAAAATGTTGCACGTACTGGATATATATGTTCTAGAATGGAATTAACTGAAAGTAGCTTTTGTATATATGCATTGATGAAAAATGTTGCATGTACTAGATATATATACATTATAGATTGCATTTTTAAAATTTTATGATTGTTTATATATATATATATATATATATATATATATATATATATATATATATATATACATCAATATGTATTTTACTTCAGTCGTTTTAACATATATATTCCAACATGTGTAAAATTGTTTCTACATCTACTATTCATGTGAATTTTTTTTTTGTTTGGAAAACGACAACTCGAATTGAAAAAAAAAAACATAATATCATAATCACATGCCAAATGTAGTTCAACTATCCAAAAATTTAGTTTTAAAAACATTTTTATTATATCACAACATTACTTCACATGCCATGCCAATTGTAGTTCAACTATCCATAAAAATATTTAACATTATATCACATGCCAAATGTAGATCAACCATCCAAAACTTAAGTTTTGATTTAACAAAAAATTATAGATCACAACATTACTTCACATGCCAAATGTAGTTCAACCATCCAAAACTTAAGTTTTAAGAACAAAACAAATTATAACACAACATTACTTCACATGCCAAATGTAGTTCAAAAGAAAAAAATTAATATAGATCACAACAAATTACTTCACATGCCAAATTTAGTTCAAAAGAAAAACATTAATATAGATCACAACATTACTTCAGATGACGAATGTAGTTCAACCATTCGAAACATAAGTTCTAAAAAAAAAAAAAATTATAACACAACATTACTTCACATCCCAAATGTAGTTCAAAAGCAAAACATTAATATAGATCACAACAAATTACTTCACATGCCAAATGTAGTTCAACCATCCAAAACATAAGTTTTAAAAACAAAACAAGTTATAACACAACATTACTTCACATGCCAAATGTAGTTGAAAAGAAAAACATTAATATAGATCACAACATTACTTCACATGCCAAATGTAGTTCAACCATCCAAAACTTAAGTTTTAAAAACAAAAAAAAATTATAACACAACATTACTTCACATGCCAAATGTAGTTCTTGACCATCCAAAACTTAAGTTTTAAAAACAAAACAAATTATAGCACAACATTACTTCACATGCCAAATGTAACTTTCAACCATCCAAAACTTAAGTTTTAAAAACATTATATATCACATTCACATGTACCGAATGTAGTTCACATAAAATATGTCCAAAATTTGTAGATCTCACAAGTATCAAGTATCAAGTTATATATGAGTGCATCTAGATAATATATAAAAAAATAAATTTAAGATTAGAAATCTATTGAAAATATAATGTTTCACGTGAGTGTGCGTCATCCATCAAATACAGATGGACGTAGTGTCTTTCCTAGCAAAGTCTTAATATGCAAGCTATCCTGCGAAGCATGGGGAACCTGAACACAATTTGTACAAACATTAAAATTTGATGTTTTTAAATTGAGTGAGAATATATATAACTTGATGTAAAAAAAAATATAAAAAAAATCATGCAATACCTCATGAGGTTCCCTCTCCATTTGTTGCTCGTCTGCTACAACTTCCCCCATGGGAACATCTCCAACAGTAAACCGTACAACATACATTTACAGTTATATATATATATATATATATATATATATATATATATATATATATATATATATATATATATCTGAAAAATTTTCAAATGAAAATGAATATATATAAACTTATTTTCAATAATATTAAAAAAAAAGTTAGACAACTTATTCAAATGGTTGAAATGGTGTGGATGTTCCTATCTCCATTGCTAGAGTCCGTGGAGAAAAGAAATCCTCTATAGAAACCAAAAATTCAAAAAATTTAAATGTATAAAATAACTCAAGATTAAGATCTCAATTTATAATAAAACTTTTAAACTCCAATTTATAAATTATAACTTAAAAACATATATATTTAAGTGAAAAATTGAATACTTCTATGGGTGGATTTGGCACATCTCCTAAGAGAGGCTCCAAAGGAAAATCTCCAAAAACCTAAAATTCAAAAAATTCAAAATAACTCAAAATCTCTAGATCTCAATTTATAATAAAACCTTTAAGCTTCAATTTATAACTTATAACTTAAAAACACACACACACACACACATATATTTAAGTGAAAAATTGAATACTTGTGTTGTCGAATTTGGAACATCTCCTAAGAGTGGTTCAGAAAGAAAATCTCCAAAAACCTAAAATTCAATAAAATTTAAAATAACTCAAGATATAGATATATCTCATTTTTTAATGGAACTTTTTGAGGTGGAATATATAACTTAAAAACATAAATTTTAAAAGTGAAAAATTGTCCATACTTCTTGTTGTGAATCTGGCACATCTCCTAAGGAAGTAGACGGTACATCTCCCAAGGAAGAAGAAGGTACTGCCATCCCAAAAACATTGAACGGAATCAGAATCTATTAAAACATTTTATTATATATACATATACATGTACATGTGTGAACAATTATTTATTTAAAAATATCATTTAAAAAACACTAACATTTGCCAACATATCTTGATGGTGAGACCCATCTTGATTGTTTGAACCAGAGGCTCCGAACGTGACATTAAATTTTCATCATTCATCAAGCGTGACAACTGCAAATGGTGTTAACATATAAGGATATATATTTTTTATATTAATGTATACAAATAAATATATGTATATATGTATTTATTACAAATTGTATGTCTGTGTTAAAATAATTGAACCCTAACCATTAACACATATCGTTCCCATGCCCTCTTCCTCATGGACAATTAGGTCATGGCAACCATTGCGAGAATTATTTTCATATGTTTTGAGATCTTCAACACTCATGTTGTCAATATCTTCATCTGTATAACACACAAAATTAGCACATGCATTCTCATGTGCTCTTTGTCGATTTAGAAAAACATCGACTCCACCCAATCCATTGTCAACATTGTTGATGATGGCATCCCTTGCTTCTCGACTTATTTGAGAAGTGGCTTCCATCTCTGACCGCAAAGTTTTGACACGAAAATGTTGACTAACAAATGGTTGCTTAGGACGAGGCAACTCAGCATCACGCCTAGTACCCCTACGGTCACACAATCGACCTTTCAAAGGACCAAAAAATTCGGAGGGAAGGTCATTGTAATTGGGTTTCATTTGCGAAAAAAAATTCTGAATAAAATAATTTTGCAAAATAAAGTGGAACCTCGTCGTTCCATGGGAGTCTTCCATAGGCTGCAAGGTGTCTATAATACAAATAGTGAGCTCTATTACGGTGCTTGAAATATTGCACCTTCAACATCTTTCTTTTCGACCCTTTTTTGAAATTAAACATAGACTTTTTCATTGTTGTTGTAACTCTTTTTTTGTCAACCTCCCATTTATCGGGACCCATCATTTTTTCCTTTCTTTTTCTCATGACTTCCACAAAAGTATCAGTGGTTGGCCCAAGCTTTTGGTACACATCTGCTAGTTGGCCTAAAGAGTGTGTAACTATTTCCGAGCTTTATCGACTCTTAGCAAGTAGAGCCAAAGCCACGAGATCTCTCTGCAATTTTGCATGAAGATGTTGACACCTTTCTAAGGTGCATTGCTGCATGTTTCTTTCCCAAGGTATATTTGAAATGTCAGCCGGATAAGTCGTGGTGGGTGGACAACCTTCTTCTTGAATTAAGCGTTCTGCCCTACGTCTTTTTCTACCAACATTTGGAGCATTTTCAGCCTCTGCATCGATATATATAAATTTTTATATTAGAAAAATCACATGTAAACAAATTTGTACAAATTGAATGAAAAAAATATTCAAATTGATGGCTACCTCGATGTGGTTAGCTAGCATCTTGCCCACCCTGAGACTGTTGAGAACTAGAACGACCCTGCTGAGAACCAACACGAGCATCAATTAATTGGCCTGGGGAATAAATATCACCACCTTCATGCAACCTGCTAGAACTTATTTATGGCCCTCTAAGGGTATTTGAACCACCACCAACCTCTCGAGATGAGAGAGAATCTTCATAAAAAATATGAATTTATAATCAATTGAAAAATACATTCATACATATAAATACATGTGCATATTCATTGATTAAATTGCGTGAACCATACCACAAATGGGTGAACCATGGGCATACTCCATTGATGGAGTAGAGACCCTTCTCCTCTTAGCTCCTAAAAAGTAACCCTTCTATTTGTTGGTAACGTTGTTTTAATGGACAAATATGGTGTGAGAATATAAGGTTCTCATGGTTTCCCTCTAACACCATGGTTAATTTAAGAGATTGAATAATTATTTATGCATAACCCGCTCTATTCAAACAAGAAAGAGAGGAGAACTAGAGTATTGTAATTTCATTCTAATTACTATTGATACAAAGCTTGTTTATTCTTGTTTAAATTTTGTTTTATGCATGTGATGTGCTAATATCATAGATGTTCTGTTGCATAGTTAAATAGTGCCTCATCTAAGGAGATGGGGCACCTTCCTTAGTGAAGTAAGGCTAGGTAATTTTATGTTTCATTTGTAGTTCAATTGATTCAATAAGTTACTGTATTCTTATAATTGTTAATTTTGTTTAAATTTAATTGAAGTAGTGATTTACTTTGTTTTTTTTATCTACCGTTTCAATTTTGTTTTAACTTATTGAATTTAGTTTCCTCCATTATAGTTTTCTTATCAATTTAATATATAATCAATTGGAGTTCCCGGACACATGCTATGGCCATACCATGGCTTTGGCCATGCAGGAAGCATTATCATGCATAACAAGTAGGTGTCTTCGTTGGTTGTGGGCATTGAGGATTTCTTAGGGTTGTCGGTCGAAATGTGGTAGTTTGATAAAGCTTACAATTATGGGATGGTAAGGAGATGGGTGCTTGTAACATCCCTCGGTATATCGTGTACAAAATGCATCTAGTTAGAACTTTTTACTAGTTTGACCAACATGTAATATTTCCAAATGACTTATCCCATACCCCTTAAATCAAAAATCAAATGATATAATCATGATTATTAAGTGAAGTAACCTTGTAAAAGGAACGTAAAATCTCATAAAGTAATAACCATCAATGAAACTTGTTAACATAATGCTTTCTACTGCAAATATGTATCATTAATATTTTTTATTTAATCAGTTGCTAATAGCACATTGAATCATGTAATTTTCAACATCATGCAAGGTAGAAATATCATAAAGATAACAGAATTAGAAAACAGGTAGATGGACAACGATATACTCTTGAAAACCTGTATGGAAAAACAATAAAATATTTATTTATTAAACATTTTGTAATGGATTTCACACCTCATTCGATGACAACAAGGGATTCCATTTCTTCTCCATTATTGAAATTTTTACAAGAAGAAAACATAGTCTTTAATTCAAACATAATTAACTAAAGTCCATTGCATTAAAATATTCTCATGTTTCTGAACACTTTATCCCACTATTCTTCAAGAAAAAATTCTTCATGGCATGGTGGTTTACCGTAGTAAGTTACCTGTTATAAACTACGGTTGACGATCTTCCATTCTGCATGTAACAATAACGATACTTACTCACTTCGATGCATGCAATAGTATTAGTATAGTCCATATTTTGATTGGTACAAAAGAGTTTAGTTTATAAACTATCACTCCATTCTTTGTGAAAGTCATGATTGTTCCTGCAAACACTATCGCTAGTCAAATTTAACATCACAACTATCAAAATCCAAAATATTATGACCTTTCTCATCGCATATCCAAACCGTACCATTTAATATATATATATCAAAACCATTAATAATATTCTATGCATTATACCCCTAACCTTAAACACTTTCTTGCA
Source organism: Pinus albicaulis (assembly GCA_034641835.2). Taxonomy (NCBI): domain Eukaryota; kingdom Viridiplantae; phylum Streptophyta; class Pinopsida; order Pinales; family Pinaceae; genus Pinus; species Pinus albicaulis. Next base: position 1,018,190,049 of record CM076583.1, read on the forward strand.
TATGCATAAATAAAGCTATTCTTTTACTTTTACATGCAATTATCAAGTACAAGGCCATCACTACTTAATACATTAAATTCCATAACTATTATTTTCAAAACCATATTTTTAATGCATCTAATCAAAATGAAAAACCATGGGAATAATTTTGCAAAACCATGGGTAACAATCTACTTATTTATTCTAATTCAAATCATAATTATCATTACATATGCAACAACTTATGAAAATAATATAAACTAGTCATTCTTTCACCATACAAGTGCATACACTTATAAAAACCCCCCTATTTCTCCATAATCCAAATGCAAAACAACCCAAATGCAAAACAACATTTAACTATATAATAGTAACTTGCAATCTTCATGTGAATGAAGAATATGCATGCAATTATAAAAACATGACATTTTATCAGTATCTCAATTGCAAACCAAAGCTAACCAAATTTATATTAACTTGCATGTGAATAAAGGGCATGCATGCAATTAAAAAAACCACGATTATTCAAAGAAATCACCATAGTTAACTTATCTCTCCATGCACAAGAACATAGTTAACTTATTGAAAATATCATATTTAACTTATCTTTCCACGCACAAGAACCATGCAATCTTTTCAAAAAGATTAACACAATTAATTTATCTTTCTAGACATAAAACCATGCAATCTTTATGACAGATTAAATGTAGTTGAAATCTTTTCAAGAGATTAAACATAGTTTAAATATGTCTATGCACACAATAACTATGAAAGTCTTTCCAAGAATTTACTATAATTAAATAATCTTTGGGCAAAAGAATTCATGAAGTTTTTAAAACAAAATATATATAGTTAACCTATGTCTCTACGCACAAGAACTATGAAAGTTTTTCCAAAAGTTTAATCTTATTAACTAATCATTGTTTCAACAAAATAAACATAGTTATATAATTAACTAATCTTTACGTACAAGAATTTATGAAATGTTTCCAACAAAATAAACATATTAAACTTATATCTGTAGTCTATATAATTAACTAATCTTTTCATACAAGTATTCATGAAATATTTCCAACAAAATAAACATAGTAAACTTATCTCTGTAGTCTGCCCTTCACTTCCGCAAAGTATCCAACCGCACATATCATGCAAAGAACACTTCCAACGAATTCCTTTCGATGGATCTCACTTTCCACAATTTTTTGATGACCACAAAATGGACACTTATAAACGATATTTAATTTCATGGTTTCTTATGAGATGCTCCTTTTGAAGCAGCTGAATCCTTTCTTTTCCCCAGGCCAGCCACCCCTCGATATGTTAAATTCCAATATATTCCCAAAATGGTTGGGAAATTCATTATTGCAAGGGGTCTTAACTGAATATTTCACCATAAGTGGCAGCTAATAATCAAAATAATTGCAATGTAATCCACAGTTTCTAGCTAGCACAACTGCAGTGAGCGATGATAGCTCATCCCTGATTTCGCTAGCATGAGGTCGCTGATCCATGGGTTCTTTCATAGAGGAAACAACAAAGCCTATTCACCCCAGATAATTTTTTCCTTGCTCAACTCGTTACGTAGTTTCCTCGAATGCATGGATACTTATCCTTGCTAGAAGTTACTATATAGAAATTAATGCTGATGAGCCCATCAAAAATCAACTCTAATCTCAAGAAAGGTTATTTTCCAAGGGGAATGTACCTATCATGGTAATTGTAAGTTGTTCAAAACTCTAACGGATTCTTGACTGCATGTCAAGAGAATGATCGCATGTCAACATAATAAAACAATTAATAAGCGATTATACCAATCATTACAATTATGGGAGATGGAATTTCCCACACTGTCGATCACACAATCAACCTACCATTTTGAAAAACATGTGTAATTATGTCAGGATTCAGGTAACCTAATAGTTTACAATATGTCTAATATATTTTTTGATGTTAAAAAGAAATCTAAAGTGAATTGTAAATTTTTGTATTGGACGAAAAACTTGAAGCTTGCACTTGGCTTCTGTAGCAATTTTTTTTTTTTATTCCCCCTTTTCCCTTTACTGAAAAACATCTTGGTTATGGGATATGGAGGGAAACATATTCACGGAAAAAATGCATGGGAGAGAAATCCAATCCGTGTGAGGCAATGCTCATGGATTTTATAGATATCATGTCGAAGTAGAAGAGCTTAGAGACTCTCTCGTTAGGAGGAAAATGAGAGCTCTTCCTTAGCAATGTTGAGCGACTCAAATGGTTTGCAAATGAGCTCGTTTCCGATCACCGATTGAGACTTTCAAGGCCGATTCCAACCATAAAACTGAAGAAAGTGACCCCTAGCCACTATTGACTCTATATGCGTAACACCATAAGCCATTCCCATCATTATTTAAAAATACATGAAAAAATACAGTAAGGGAGGGGAGCGAAATCAGAATGTCGCGACTCTTTGTTTCATTAACACCTAATTTTTGGTTATGATGGAACAAATAATTAATTAACGAGGTTCCCTAATACAATTTCCAAAAAGTAATGGCCACTGGATAGTGATCAAATGTGAGATCCAAGCAGAGCTGTGTTGTTTTGTGTGGTCATATCTTAATCTGTTGGTCAGTTGATTTATGAATTGAATAATTTCCGAAGGGTTTTTGTATGTTGAAATGACACAGTATATTAATTAATAAATTTAATTTAATTTATTTATTTTAAATTGTGTTTTTAATTAAATATGTTTAAAATTAGATTCAATATTATAAATAAAAAAAAATTGATGATTGGATTCTGCATATGACATGACCCAAATTTATAATTTTTAAATTTTTAAACCAATTTCAAATGAATTAAATGAAAAAAAATAACAAAAAATTTAATATTTATTAATTTGATTACAAAATGCTTGTAAATAAGGTTGTATGGCTAGGGTTTCCTCTAGTTTAATTTAATTATTAAGCTTTGAAAGGTATGAACCATGTCTTACATTTGAATAAGGGCTAAAAACGTTATAGATGGTATATATGGTCGATTCATTTTGTAGAATGCATGCTAACAAAAAACGTTATAGCTGGTATATATGGTTGATTCATTTTGTAGAATACATGCTAACAAAGTTAAACCAATTGATGGCAACTAATTTTGTCTAATTAAACTAATAAACGAAATGGTCATTTTTATGGTATCTTTTCCCTTCATATTTTATCAAAAATATTGTAGAAAAATTTAACAATTAAAAGTTTAAGATATTTATTATGTAAAATAAAAAAGTGAAGATATTCAAGATTTATCTCCATATAGTTATGGAATTTTTTCCATTTTAATTTAATTAATTAAAGAAATGTCATATGAACAAATGTCATATGAAATGAGTTATAGGTTTCTTAAGCATGTGGTATTGATAAGCCATGGTATTGGTCAATGATATTGTAATAAAGCCTATCTGTACATATGGTAAAATGGGCATGAATCTCTATGGTTAAGAATCATGAAGTAAATGTTTTGATGTTCATTATGAATTGATGACCATACACATTTACCAACTATTATATTTATATGATTACAGTAGTAACATAAGGCTTATAGAATTTTAATTTAGTTATCAATAATTATTAGGTCACATGGTAGCAATTTAACCTTCACATAATATTCTAGAATATTCATAGTGGTGGATGGAAAATGAAAAAGTGACATTTTTTTAAAAAGTAGTTAAGTCATTTCTTTCTTTTTAATTAAACTAGTTAATTAAAAAACATATCTCATATAAACACGAGTTAAGGATTTTGGAGCATGTGATATTAGAAAGCCATGGTATTGTCCCATGATATTGTACCAAACTTCAATTTATAGGTTGAAAATCTGCATGCAAAGTGGGATTAATCCACATCATTAAATATCAACAAAGTTATGGATCAAACGAGAAATCTAAAAAAAAAAAACATTAAAAAAACCATGAAAAAATAACTCGAAAATGAAAAGTTGTATTCTCGAATAACCTTTCTTTCCGAGGTAAATTTTCAATATTTTTTAAAAATGGAAGTAAAACCCAATTTTTTTTGCACAAAAAACAACTTGAAAACGAAAAGTGTTGATGTTGAAATAACGTCGCGTGTTGATGTTGAAATAACTTTGCTAATTTTTTGTGTGCAAAAAACAACCTGAAAACGAAAAGTTTTGATGGTGGAATAAGATCGCCAATTTTTGTGTCCAAAAAAACCCTAAAAACAAAAAGTGGTGATGATGGAATAACGTCGTCAATTTTTTGTGTACAAAAAACACCTTGAAAAGGAAAAAAAAAAAAAAAATTATTTTTATTTTGTCCCTTTTATTTATTTATATTTTTGAAATCATTTGTTTTTAATTATTTATTATTATTATTATTATTATTATTATTATTATTTTTTTTTTTTTTAATTTGATTTTTTTTGTGACGTACATTTGTTTTATTTTTATGTTTTATTACCAAGACGAAAATCTAAAGTGCCAAAAAATCTCAACTTTTCAAAATCCACATGAAAATCATGACATTTAAAAAAAAAAAAAAAAATAAAGTTCCAAAAATATGCTCCAAAAAAAGTTAGGTTATTATACATCACCACTTTTCAAAATCGACATGAAAATCATGACATTTAAAAAAAAAAAAATGTCATAAGAAATTTTAAAGTGCCAAAACTATGCTAAAAAAAACTATGATTCTACATCACTACTTTTCAAAATCAAGTGCTCTTTTTGCTACCTCAAAAAACGATAATCGGTAATTTTCTTGTTTAATGTGTAACTTTATATATATATATATATATATATATATATATATATATATATATATATATATATAATCATATCTAATTCTTTTTAAAATCAATCATAATAATAATAATAATAATAAATTGGTTATGATTTAGTTAATTTTTATGAATTTTATTTAAATTCGGCAATGTTACATAAATATTTTGATGTTTATATGTGTTTGTGATGCATTTGATTTATATGGTTTCCCTATTTTTAATAATAATCAAATATAAAAGGTTAAGACTTGTGTCAAAACTAGTTATGTTTTTTTAATTAAGATTTTTAATTTAATTTAATTAAAAATAATATAATGTGTTCACATGCGTAAATTCTATTTCTATTAATTTTTATTGAAATCATTAAGTTATTACTTATTATTAATAATATTTTTTGGTTATATATATATATATATATATATATATATATATATATATATATATATAATTTAAATTTTTATCATTCAATTAGTTTTTATGATTTTTTTTCTTTTATCTCAACCATATGAGATATATTTGAGAATATTTCTTTAAACATTTACCACTTATTTTTTTTATAACTAATATATAAAATACTTTGATGAATTATGGCCATGTTATTAAAATTAATATTAATATTAATAAAATGTTTTTATTTATTTATTTATTATTTTTCAAATCCACCATTAATAGAGACATATTCATTGTTATGGTACTATTGTTGTTGATATGACACCCTCTAAACTTTTGGTCTATATCCAAATTTCGGAGCCTACTTTGACATTGTGAACTTTCGTTTCTCGTAGCTAGATTCATTCCATGTAAATCTTCTAAGTTTTCTAGTATATTTTGGAAAAAACATAAGTGTCATCTTATGGCATGGGAAGTGTCACACATTGGAAAAGAAGAGTTAGGGTTAAATGTAAGAGAAAAATTTGGTATCAATGGATCTTATTTACCATGTAGAGATGTACAAGACTCCTTCCCAAAGTTTTATGCATTTTTTTTTCAATGTTGTCATTGGCATCACAAAGTGTATCTTAAGTGTCGCACTCGCGGGAAAGTATTGTTTTGCCATCACATCAAAGGGATTATGTTGATTCTTATTTTTTTGTGTTCAATGTTGTGTTGTTGACTGTTTTGAGTGTTGATCATGTTCAAATTCTATCTCGATTTCATCTCTGTCTCATCAATCCCACACTTAGCCAAATTCCAGAAATTTCATGTCCGACCAACCTGGACTCTAATCCTATGAGTAGTGCATTACACAGTTACAAGCCTTAGCACTATGTACCTTCATCCTATAACTTTGAAATGCGCAGTCACTTTCTCCAAGGACTGGGAATTGTGTACTTATGGTGCTCATTAACAACCTCTTGACTTCCAGAACTACACAATTATTCTTCCCAACTAGTCTCTTTCTACGTATTACGTAATCTGAGTCTGCAGTATGTCTCCTTGATTCCTTGAAGTGTGCAATTTTGCAATCCAACCACCTAGTATCCCTCTAGAATTGCACATTGCATAGTTACAATGAGAAAGCCTACCTCACTGTGACCCTCAGATACACAATCCTACCTCTTAGGCCTATAGAACTGTGAATTTCATAGTTGCAAGCCTCAATCCCTCACTCCTGTCCTCTGGAACAATGCATTGTGCAATCCTAGATCTCTCCTCTCAGTCCAATACTTAGTTTTAGTCCAATCAGTGGTTTTCATGAAGAGTGTTATACTAGGAGATTTTCAGACTAATGTTATGTTGTCATGAGTGGATTTATTTGCAGGCATCATATATTGACATGAAAGGACGATGTCAAGAAAGGAGGAGAAGGATACTATACTATAGGACACCTATGAATTTTTGAAGACACCATGATTGTTGAACAATCAGATGAAGGGACACTAGATTGCGACATAAAATGAAGAACCAAGATCATAGTGAAGACTCCATATTCTTAAGCCTAGTGAAGGGGCAAGCAGAAGAAGATGCAACATCTTTCATGAAGACACAAATATAGAAGTAAGAGGAGAAGCTTGGCATTGACACATCATCATCCATTCCATGTCTTGTCAAGGTATTATTTCAATATTCATGAGTCATCATATGCCACATCATTTGTGGATGTAATTATGTAATTCCAATAAAATGAGAAGTGTAAATCAAGTAGAATTCCAAAGGTCACCTGAAAAATGACAAAGGTCATATAGAAGTCAAAAGGTCTTATGAGAATTCAAAAATTCATATGGAAGTTCAACTGTCATGAGGGGAGATCAAGAGTCATGGGGGAGGTGGAGAGTCACCTTATTTTCTATATATACACCCTCATAGCTTAATTAAAGAACTTTTCACCTTGGCTTCTCCAACTAGGCATTAGAGAGGAAGATAGTTCTTTTGTTGCAAAAGTAGTGGCTTAACAGTAGATTATTGGAGCTAGTGGTGTTCATTATATCAATGAATCTTGGAACTTTCACTTAATATTTGAAGCTCATTGAGCCAACACACTCTCATGTGTATATTGTAAACGTTGTACGACTATTCTTTTAATGCTTGTGATATATTTTTTTCTCATTTGTACTAAATAAATTGAACTATTTCAATGAATTTGGTGCGCACTTTGTTGAATGTGTGTTGTACTTGTTTTAACGATCGTTACTTCTATGTGAACTATTTTTCCAGTTGATTAATGATGATTTCATATGTATGTATGTGTGTATTTATTAGAATATTACTATTAATTTTCTTAGAAAGGCTCAATTTCATTTCCCTCTAGCGAAAGCACCTTGATACATTCTACAACTAAACATTTCACAAGCCATACTCGCTTGTTCATTCAAAAGTATATGTCTATTTCTCTCTTGTGCTAACTATTGTAGCCAAAAAAAATCCTTAAGAAAATGGAAATCCAACCTTATTTCTGGAAGGGATACTATACCAAATGGTGTGAGGTCTAATTAAGACTTCACATGAGGAAGACCCCATTGCATATTGGCAGGTTCCAACACCGTAATTTTTTTTATTTATATATATATATATATATATATACATATATATGATCAACGTTTAATATATTAACTTAAACATATTTTGTTAAATTAAATTAATCAATATATTAAATATTAACACATAAATCAAGATATAAATATAAATGGATTGAATTACATTAATGTAGACGTATACTTGTAAGTAATAAATTGATATATATGCCCTTTTTGAAAATCATATGCAAATTTAATGATAATTAATGGATAAATTATAAACCACTCTTACGGTTCTCATTATACTTTTCACTTCTCCATGACCATGACCATAGGTTTGTTTATAGCTAATAATTATACTTCGTCCATAGTTTTATCTGTAGCTAATAAGTTTAACTACTTTCCTCTCAATGCTCTCAAGAAATATGAAGGGTGTGAAAAATATAAACAAATTTTCATGAGTGATGGGATTGATTTAAAAGTAAGTGACTGTTGACTTTTACGCAAAACCAGTGCCTTGACAAGTCTTTCTTCCCAATTTGGGGTTGAGTAAAAATGCTATTGTAGATTTCCACTCGAGAAGAGGTTGATTTAAAATCCAATGAACATTGATTATGTTGAAATGTTAAACTCAACCACACACTGGCAAGGAGGACAGATTTTAATTTTGATGGAAATGCGAAGTACAACAACGGAATAATTTTTTTTTTGTGCACTCCACTGTGCATTTAAATCCCTGCAAGTTAAAATTTTTGGGTGAAGTGGCCATAGAATTTTTCACTGCAATGAAGAAACGTGGCTCCAAATCCACGTTACCTCTGCATTCCAAACTACACCTACCACCATCAAAATTCCACCAAACTGCAATGTCTCCCCACGCATTTGTTTGAAGTTTTAAACGCTCCACGTCAGTCAAATGGAGCCCATGAATCCACGTCAAAGATCGCAGCGAATCATGAAGCTATCACACAACTCCAAAGCCTAGTTAGTAAAGGAAAAAATGGATGCGATAAGAATTATCAAATTCACTTGAAGCTTGTTTGAAGTCCGCCGAGTTCCACCTCCAACCAATGGGGAGCCTATTACACAACCTCATTGTCCAGTCAACACAACCCAAAAAATTGCGATAAACTATAAGATGGAATTTTGAATTTTTGTTTTGACGTCCGTGAAAAGAATTCATAAAGGTTTTAGACTTTAGGATTAAAATTTGTAATGTTTATTGATTTTATTAAAAATGTTGCGACATAGTTTTTATTTTAAAGCTTGAGTTATATGTTATATAAATTTTATAACATATATATTATAAACATATATATGTTTATAATATATATAGAGAGACAAAAAAAGTGAATTTATATATATGTTGTGTATGTGAAAAGGGCTCGTAGGCTGAAACAAAAATTTGGCTTTGTTAAAAAGTAAAAAGACAGAGAGCAGTAAAAGAGCGTTGCGAGACTCTGTATGAAAAAAACAGAGAGCATTGTATGTAAAGTTTTTTACCGTGTAAAAGAGACAGAGAGCAGATTTTTGTAATGTTGTGTGTGAAGCAGCTTGAAGCAAGTTTTGTAATCCAGAACAACTAAAGTTCTGAAGCCTCTCATATTTGTAACAGAGTTTTTTTTAATGAAATAGAACTTTTTGTGCATCTCTGTAAATATTTTTAAATGATTTCTCTATGTTAGAAGGAGAGATTTTGTTTTCTCTCTGTGTATTTGAAATAATCAGAAATTTCAACATGGTATCGGAGCTAGTCTAGGCCCTTTGAAATTTTTCAAAGAAGCTGAAGGAAGAAGAAGGAGTTTGTTGAAGTTTTCTCCAGCAGTGTGAAGGCTCACCAAATCTAGGTATTTACAAAACAAAGTTTTGTGTTTGATATAAAAAGTGCAGTCCAGAGAAGTCTTTTAAAGAAAATGTTTATTCTCTCAGCAGTAAGAAGGTTGATTTAAGAAACACAGTCAAGTTTAAAAACATAGTTCTATAAGCTAGCCATGGCAGGAGCGAGCACAAGCACGAGAATAGGAAATATTCAACTCCCACAGTTTAATGGGAAGAACTATGACTATTGGGAAATCACAATAAGAGCCTTGTTTATCTCTCAATATTTATGGGAGCTAGTTGAAGATGGTTTAGAAGAACCAACAGATGAAAATGTGTTTAATGCCTTAACACAGACAGAGAAGGATTTGTTGAAGAGTAATAGGAAGAAGGACTCAAAATCCCTCTTTTATCTCTATTAGGTAGTGCATGAAAGTGTATTTCCAAGTATTTCAACAACCAAGAGGTCCAAGGATGCATGGGATACTCTCCAGACAACCTATCGAGGTATGGAGAAGGTAAATACAACAAAGATTCAATTAATGAGAAGGGATTTTGAATTCATTTGCATGAAAGAGTCTGATACAATAGACTCATTATTCACATTGTTGATTGGGTTGGTTACCCAAATGAGATCTCATGGAGAGACAGTAGAAGAAATAAGAATAGTGGAGAAAGTATTGAGGAGCTTACCCTCAAGGTTTGATGTGATAGTCACAACCATTGAAGAGATAAAAGATCTCTCAAATTTTACTGTTGATGAGCTTCATGCATCATTGATGACACATGAAAAAATATTAGGTAGAACAACAAACACATCTTTGGAGCATGCCTTCAAGACCCAAATTTCCTTTGGAAGAGGAAGAGGTCAAGGCAGAGGAAACTACAGAGGAAAAGGAAGAGGCAAAAGCCATAATAGAGGAAGAAGCATCCCTACAAATACTATTGGAAGGGGAAGCAATCAAAATCAGAATCAAGGCCAAGGCAGCAGCCAACAAGGTGGACAAAATCAAGCACATGGACAAAGGTATGATAAATCCCAAGTCTAATGGAATTACTGTAAAAAGTATGGCCATTATGCCAATGAATGTAGGAAGAAACAGAGTGACATGGGTAATAGACCCAATGCTAATTTTACTAAAGCAAATATCAGTCAAGAAAAGTTTTTTTTAGCATGTAATATGGCTGAAGAGAAGAATGAAGATATATGATTTCTAGATTCAGGATGTAGCAACCATATGACTGGAAACATTTCTATGTTTTCCATGATTGATGAAAATGTGAAGTCTCAATTAATATTGGGGACAGATAGTAAGGTCTTTATCATGGGAAAAGGTAGAGTGAGTGTTTTGACAAAGAAGGGAGAAAGGAAATCCATATCATATGTTTACTATGTGCTTGGTATGAAGTGTAATGTTTTGAGCATTAGACAACTCATTCAGAAAGGCTAAAATGTATTATTTGAAGAGGATGTATGCACCATCATGGATAAACCACCAAGCAAGCAATGCATTTCACAAGTGAATATGACAAGGAATAGAATGTTCCCTCTCAAGATGAGAGAAGATTTGAAGAAAGGAGTTGCAAGGGTAGCAGTGACACAAGAGACATTCCAAAGAGAAGCAAAGGATGAAAACTAGTTATGGCACTTGATATTTGGACATCTCAACTTTGGATGTTTGAATTTCTTGCATAGGAAATGAATGGTAAAGGGATTACCATTGATAGAGAAACCAGACAGCCTATGTGAAGGGTGCATCTTGGGCAAACACCACAGATAAATATTTCCATCAAGAAAGAGCATAAGGGAAAAGGCACCCTTAGAAATAGTCCATTCGGATTTGTGTGGACCAATGCAAACACCATCATTAGAAGGCAACCACTATATGCTGACCTTTATTGATGATTACACAAGAAAAACATGGGTTTATTTCTTGAAATTTAAGAGTGAAGTGTTTAATAAGTTTTTCCACTTTAAAGCTCTTGCAGAGAATCAAAGTGGGTAGCATATTAAGGTCTTAAAAACAGACAGAGGAGGAGAATATATCTCAAAATCATTTCTGCATTTTTGCAAAGAAAATGGGATACACAAGAAATTTACAGCAAGGTATACACCGCAACAAAATGGAGTTGCTAAAAGGAAAAATAGAACCATCATGGACATGGTAAGAAGTATGTTGAAGCCAAAACATTTTCCAAATGAGTATTGGGCTGAAGTTGTACATTGTGTAGCATATGTTTTGAATATATTCCCAACAAAGAGTGTTATGAAAAGAGTTTTGGAAGAAGCATGGAGTGGCATAAAATAGTTTGTCACCCACATGAGAGTTTTTGGTTGTGTGACTTATGCACACATTCCAGATCAGCTAAGGAAGAAGTTGGACAGTAAGGGGGAGAAGTGCATATTTATTGGATACAGTGAAGAATCCAAGGCATACATATTGTATAACTCATAAACCAAGAAGTTTGTTATAAGCATAGATGTGCAATTTATTGAAGAAGAAGCTTGGGATGGAAGCATTGAGAAAACAGTGAATGTAAAAATTTGTTTGTCTCATGATGATGATGAGGAAGAAATGGTTTAAAGACATCCCTCATTAGTAGCACCACCTCCACCAACAAAAGGACAACAAGAGACAACACAAGTTGGAATGAGAACACCCTTGAGAAGTGATGACAATGCTTCTCCAACCACATCACAAGGAGCATATTTGAGTGCTTCTACAAGCACAAGTACACCAAGTGAAAGAGGAACCAGATTGATGTCAAAAAAAACAATTTCCACTCTACAATTTAGTATAGAAAAATTGTTAATTTTCTAGGATCCATATTTGTTCTCTAACTTGATGGGCTTGATTCCTTATTTACCACTTAATGTGCAATTCCAATTTCCACTATAAATAACACATATAACAGTGAGGCTTATCGCAGCTTTTATGCAAACTTCATTTCACAACCACTGACCGAATCCTTTAGGGGCCATTGTTATACATACAACAATATCAAATCATTGTATTTCCAAGTATGGAATCCATTTTTTTTTAAAAACAAACAAAAAAACTCAACGCAATATTTATGCTTGAACCCACGGTTTATATAACCCAACACAGCTATCACACAATGTAGCCAAGAAACATCGACCAACACAATTTCTATCCCACTTTGAATGTTACACAGTCCAAAAACACAGTCGTGGTTGTAGATGGGATGGTAACACAAGAAATGACAGCATATATATAAAATTCAATGTAACCGAAGCCATTACTTTGCATTTCTAGAAGTGTTGCCATTAAGTCCTTGACAATACTTCTCTGCGTTTTGTCAAGGCCACTGGACGCTGGCAATCCCTCCACATATGCTTAACATATTGTTGGCAGGGTGTTGACGCTGCGTTAATGACCTCGATCCTTCGTTTCCCTTATGCCTGCGTTAAATTCTTGCAGCTTCTCTCACGTACATGTTGCGGTCTTTAATCCGTCCTTCATTTGCTGCTTCTCTAACTTCATCCTTCATTTGCAGTTCAAGCAATCCGAGGTTGCTTCTGCTACTAGCACTGTTCCAAATACACACTATCCCTACATTAACCCATTCACATATATACATATATAATGTGCAGGTTTTAACAATAAAAAAAATCATACAAGACCAACCCAAATTACATTACTAACAGATGGACTGAATAATTCATTGATTGTCCTTTGCGTTTTCAATTTACACATTGGAAAACTTATCTCTCTGTCTTTTCCTCCCTATTTCCCCATTATTTAGATTGGAAATATGAAATTGTTCCTCTTAGAATAGGTTTTTTCTCGAATTTTCTCAACAAATCAATGCCTCCCTATTTTTAAGTGCTTATCCCTATGTTGGCTCTATATCCACACAGGGAAATAAATCAATTCCTAATTTTATTCCTAATTGATTAAAAATACAAAACAGAATAGATATTTTCATAATAAATAACAATGATAATAAAAATAAAATAAAATGCTACTACTAATGTTTATTTCTTTGGATTAGCCACAACATGTGAAAAAAACATCACATTGTTGGCTAAGTCCCCGATGCTCCTGCATCAGACTCCTGGGGAAGAAAAATGATCTTGTAATGCTTCGGAATCAATTCCCAACTTCTGTAGCTCTATTGCATTCATCCAACTTGCATCTTCTGCTGGTTGTCCTTTCCACTTGACTAAATACTGGTAATAGGTTTGGCTCCTGGTTTTCTTTGATACTCTCTTCTCCAAAATGATTTCGACTTCCTTCTTTCTTGCTTTGGGCATCTGGTCTTCCCAATTTACTGTCAGGTTTTCTTCTGCTGTGGAGTCTCCTTGTGGTTTTTCTTCTGGTTCTTAGTGTAGATACAAATTTTCAACATTGAATATTGGTGAAATTCCAATTCCTGTTGGCAATTTCACTTCATATTCTTTTGAAGAAAATTTCCTTACAATTTTACATGGCTCTATCTTCTTCAGTTTTAATTTGTTATAAGTTTTAATAGGAAATATTTCTTTTCTTAAATATACCATGACTAAGTCACCCACTTGGAATTCCTTTTTTTGCCTCCTCATATTTTCTCTTTGCTTGTATTTTCTACTGTTTTCCTGTAATCTGCTTTTGACATTTTCCTGTAGTTTCTGCATAATTAAGTTCACCCTACTCAAAGTATTTAACAATTTAAAGTTTCGATTTGCTGCTTCTGTCCATTTAAATGGCTGATTATTTTTTTTGATTGTTTCAATAATGGGTGCATAAATCTAACTAAAGCTTCAGACAAATTTTCTGTAGAAACTTGCAAGACTATGGAAGCTTCTTACCTCAAATATGCTTCCAGGATCTGTGCACATGCGCCATTCACCTCCTTTCTTTGGGCTGAGTACTGTTGGTACAACACATGGACTGAGGCTTTGTTAGGATATTCCGACACATAGGAAATAGTTAAGAATAACTTAGTCTAGTGTAGAGTTAGGTAAAGTGTGTTTCTTTACCATGTACATTTGTAACTTATAATCCGACGATCACGATTTGTAGTGATCCGATGGTTATCTCTCACCTCGGTATTAATGACACTTGATCCATGGCTTAACACCCGATTGGTCCATGATCTCTATTTAAAGAGCATGGAGGGTCATTTTTTCGGTAATTATTTATGAGAGAAACATATATAACTTTTCTTTTTATATTAATAAATTTCCTGAAGTGGCCACGTTGGCTCAGGTCGTGGACTATTTCCCTCTTTGAGGGTTTTAACCACGTCATTATATTGGTGTATTGATTTGTGATATGTTTTTGAGCGACGACCTTTCGTTCTTGATCTAAGAAACTTACCCTGTAAATTCCTACATGGTATCTGAGCCATTTTGAGGGTTGCGTCCGTTGTTGATCAAAATCCGAAGTCGGTTTGATTGCATGTGAATGTTGTTTTGTAGATCTACTATTTATGAACATTTTTGGGCTTGGATAACTACTCGGTTGTGTTCGAAGCATCTGTTACAGTGAGGAACGCCTTTCGTTTCATGCGAAAAGGTTTTTGGCTACCAATGTTATGGCAGTTTAGATCTGGAGGTATAAAGCATTTGTTTTGCAGTTATATTTGTTACTAGTTATGGTTATTTCGGTTCGCTCTTTTCATTTTCGGTTTTTAGGTTTTATTTATTTTCCATATCAATACCCTCTTCTATCTGTATGCTCTTTGCTGTTTGTTGCATGTGATCTCGGCAAATCAGAAACAGGAAAAGGGGATTTTTTTTCTACGTATGCTCTTTCACCGTGTCTTTGTGTGATCTTGGGAAATCAAGAATAGTGAGAAAAGTGATAGTTTCCAGTAAGGCTAACCAAAAATCTAACATTCTGCCGTAAGGCTTTGCATTTCATTTTTTTTCTCGATTTTTGTGTTTTTTTGTGTGCAGGAAAAGGCACACACACTGAAGAGTTAAAACTAAAAAATAAAAAACCTGCCTCCTTTCATACAATAACGTGATCCTTTTACTATCTCACTTGGTGAGGGGTTAGTTTATGAGAATAGAGGTCTTGGGTTCAAGTCTCCTTCTCAATCTTCTTTTGTAAAAAAAATTTGTTACAAGGGGCGGAATTGTTTTTTTCAAAAGCCACACTTCATCCCGTTCTCATAAATATTCGGCATCTACAACTCAGATTTTTCAAAAGGCATAACTTCTTCATCTGAAAGTTTTTTTTCTTAAATGGCCTAATTTTTTGAGATCTTTCCATTGGAGCAGTTATTTTCAGCTTTCCCAACTTCAGTTTTTAAAAAAAAAAGGAAAGTGCATGCCCAATTATTCTTAACAGCACCAATTATTTCCAATGGCTACCTCACATGGTAGATATACTTAGAAGTAAAGGGCTTTATAGAATAGCCATAGGACACGAAACTAAACCTTCTGATGATGATAAAGCTGCTAAATGGGAAAATAAACAATATCAAGCACAAGGGTTGATAGGAATGTCCATTTCTCAAGATCTTCGATTTCATATCCTTGACATTGACACCCTTGATGAAGCCCTGGAAAAGCTAAAAACTGTTTTTGGCATTCAAAATCAAATCAGAGCCCACCAGCTTGAAAATGAGTTGCTTACTTTGGACCCCAATAATTTCTCCTCCATTGAAGACTTTGTAGGTTTTAACCTTGAACATAAATTATCTACACAAGAATCTTATAACAAAAAATAAACAATAGCGAGAGCATAAAACATAAAATAGATAAACACAGAGATTTTCCCCTGGATCCCAAATCGGGACGACCAGCTTGATTTTTCATTATATTCCTTTTAGTGTGACAACACATATATATACATGCTGAAGCATACATAAACCCCAATCCATTAACCCTAGATTAGAACATAACCGTAGTTCCCTTGACCAGATCTACAAAATACCAAGGTTCGAAAACCATCATACTCCAAAACCATGTGCAAACTCATGCACAAAACATGGGTGGGTCCACCTATGAGTGGGTCCACACACCAAATTTTTTTTCGCCGGGGCGCTACCCCAGACCCCAACAGTGGGGGCTGCCTCCCCCCTTGTGACTGACCTGCTGCACCCAGCACAACGTACAACGCGTGGGGCTAGTAATGTAAATAATATAATACATACCCAACATTCTCCCACTTGTTTTTTTCTTTCCACAGGGGGCCACGGGAGCACTTAGTCATTGGGCCAATTCTTCAACACCCATTGTTTCTCTACACCAAGAGAACTTCCGAGTACTCACAGACTTCGTCAATGCATCTGCAACATTATTCAAAGTGTCCACCTTTACCAGAAACACCCTTTTAGCCTCAACCATATCTCTAAAAAAGTGATATTGAACATTAATGTGCTTTGTCTTTGAATGGTAAGCAGGGTTCTTAGCCAAGAAAATTGCACTTTGGCTATCACAGTCTATCCTTATGGCTTGT
This sequence comes from Pinus albicaulis, assembly GCA_034641835.2. Taxonomy (NCBI): domain Eukaryota; kingdom Viridiplantae; phylum Streptophyta; class Pinopsida; order Pinales; family Pinaceae; genus Pinus; species Pinus albicaulis. The sequence goes on from CM076583.1 coordinate 1,018,206,987, forward strand.
TGTACCAACCCCATACTTGAACACAATCTCTGCAACCAAAATGCTTCATTTCTTGCATGAGTGGCTGCTATGTATTTTGCCTCTATAGTTGAAAGAGCCACTACAAACTGTCTTTTACTCATCCAACTAACTACGCCTCCAAATAGGTTAAACACATACCCACTTGTAGATCTTCTTTGGTCCATATCTCTAGCCCAGTCTGCATCAAAAAGACCACGAATGTCTAACATTCTTTCCAATACTGGTCTTCCCTGGTAGCACAAGCCATAATCACTAGTGCCACGTAAATATCTAAAAACCCGCTTCACTGTTGTCTAATGCTCCTTCCCTGGGTTTGACATAAACCTGCTCAATACTCCCACTTCATGTGCAATGTCTGGTCTAGTACATACAATTGCATACATCAGACTACCCACTGCACTTGCATATGGAACACGGGACATATCCTCCTCTTCTTCTTGTGTCTTGGGACACTGTTCAGTGGATAGCTTTACATCTACAGGAATAGGAACATTCATCGGTTTACTATCCTGCATATTGAACCTCTGCAATACAGTCTGGACATACTTCCTCTGGTTTAACCAGAGCTTCCTCTTTCCCTGATATCTCTTAATTTCCATGCCCAAAATATAGTTTGTAGCACCAATATCCTTCATGTTGAATTTGGAGAACAGTTGGGTCTTCAAATCTTGGATAATTTTTTTGTCATTTCCAATCAACAACATATCATCCACATATAAGACCAAATAAATAACACGGTCACCAATTAATTTAAAATAAACACAATGATCCTCCTTGCTTCTACTGAAGCCAAGTCCTCGTATATAAGTATCAAATTTCTGATACCACATCCTTGGTGACTGTTTTAACCCATACAGAGACTTCTTCAACCTGCATACCAGTTATTTCTTACCCTTCACCATAAAGCCTTCAGGTTGCTTCATGTAGATCTCCTCTTCTAGATCCCCGTGAATAAATGATGTCTTCACATCCATCTGTTCTATCTCAAAATCAAATGCAACAGCAACAGATAAAAGTAATCTAATAGAAGTAACTTTGGAAACAGGAGAAAAAATATCACCAAAATCAATTCCCGGCACTTGGGAATAACCTTTTGCTACCAACCGAGCTTTGTATTTCTCCACCTTTCCTTCTACATTCATCTTCTTCTTAAACACCGATTTAGTCTTCTCAGGTGTGTATCTAGTAGTCTTCTCTCATGCTATACCACACTTATTATAGAACTCTTCAAATTCCTTCTTGCAGAACTCCCCACCATTATCTGTCCTCAGTGCCTTTATCTTCTTCTCTATCTGGTTTTTGACCAGAGCCTTAAATTCTTTAAATCTGTCAAAGACTTCAGATTTCTTCCTCAAGAAATATATCCATGTATTCCTTGAGAAGTCATCTATGAATGAAACATAGTACACAGAATTACCCAGTGATGGAACTAACACAGGTCCAAACACATCACTGTGCACAAGTTCTAATATCTTGTTCGCCCTCTTAGCACTAGAAGGAAAACTCACCCGATTCTTCTTCCCATATACAAAATGTTCACAGAAATTGAAATCTAGAGAGCAATTAGACATACCTTCTACCATACAATTTCTATGTAGTATCCAAAGGCCCTTCTCTCCAATATTTCCAAGCCTTTGATGCCATAGCATGGTATTTTCTCCAGAGACAGCTAGGCTTTACGCTCCACTTTCAGTAACCACATAAATATTACACCCATCAATAACACTGCTACCTTGTAGCTTGTACAGAGTTCCAGTCCGAACTCCCCGCATTAATACCAGTGCTACCTGAACCATCTTGTAGGAATCTTTCTCGAACATTGTTTTTACACCTGCATCATCCATCTTGCTTACAGAAATCAGATTTCTGGCCAATGCAAGAATATGAAGAACACTAGGAAGTGTTCTAATCCTTCCACCTGCAGCTTCAGCTTGACCTTTCCACATCCGATGATTTTGGCCTTCCTATCATCCCCTAGGAAGACATCACCATCATATTTCTCATACTCGCAGAACCACTCCCTATGGGAGTGAAGTGAAAGGATGCACCTAAGTCAATCAACCATGACTCATGATCTACATGTGTATTTGAAGAAGAAGCCAAATACACATCCCCACCTTCATCCGAGGTGGTTTTTGCCTCTGCCGAAGGAGCATCATCAGATCCCTTTCCTTTCTTAGGAGCTTTAGATCTGCACTCCTTTTTGTAGTGCCCTTCCTTTTCGCATTTCCAGCATACCTTTACAAACTTTCCAGGAGATTTAGATCTCCCTCGAGATTTGGATCTCCCACTTGAAACCTTATTCTTGTTTCTATTTTGGGACCTTCCTCGTACATATAAGGCTTCTCCATTCTGGCCCTTCATATTTCTCCGTCTCATTTCCTCCAACAGCAAAGCTGAGAAAATGTCATCAAAATTCAAGGTAGTTGTATTGCTACCTATTGCAATAACCAGACTATCACACGAGTCTGTTAGAGAACACAACAAACTGATGCACTTATCTTCATCTGAGATTTTAATATCAACATATGACAGCTGACTTACAACAGTATTGAAGGCGTTCAGATGCTCTGTCACCGAGTCTCCATCCTTCATCATTAGGTTATATAGCTTTTTCCGCAGGAACATCTTATTCACCAGAGACTTAGATTGGTACAAATTCCCAAGTTTTTCCAACAAATTCTCACTGTAGCTTCCCCAGATACATTCAACAATACTAAATCTGAGACACACAATCGTATTGTGCTCTTAGCCTTCCGATCCAGTTTCTTCCAGTCTTCATCTGACATTGCCTTTGGTTTAGTACCTGGATCTATCGTGATCCACTGATCTTTATCCACCAGCAGATCCTCCATCTTGAGCTTCCACAACTCAAAACTCTGACCATTAAATTTCTCGATCTCTATCTTTCTACCGCTCGCCATCTTCTTTCACCACAAGAATAAATCCCGCAGATCTCCCACTGAACAGGGTCTACCTCAAGCCCGAGCAAAAAACCCTCAGCAACAAAGGCGTCCCCTTGAAGCCAAAACTGCTCAAATACCACATGTAGGTTTTAACCCTGAACAATAATTATCTACACATGAATCTTATAACAGAAAATAAACAATAGCGAGAGCATAAAACATAAAACAGATAAACACAGTGATTTTACCCTGGATCCCAAATCGGGACAACCAACTTTATTTTTCATTATATTCCTTTTAGTGTTACAACACATATATATACATGCCGAAGCATACATAAACCCCAATCCACTAACCCTGGATTAGAACATAACCGTAGTTCCCTTGACCGGATCTACAAAATACCAGGGGCCGAAAACCATCGTACCCCAAAACCATGTGCAAACTCATGCACAAGACATGGGTGGGTCCGCCTATGAGTGGGTCCGCACACCAAATTTTTTTTCGCCGGGGCACTGCCCCGGACCCCAACAGTGGGGGTTGCCTCCCCCCTTGTGACTCCCCTGCTACGCCCGGCGCAACGTACAACACATGGGGCTAGTTGTGGAAAGAATATAACACATACCCAACAAACTTTTTGTCCAAATTTAAGACCCTCAAAATTCTTTTAGAAGGTTATAATATCAAAAAGGACAATGGTAGCCTCATCTATTTCATTCTTGCTAAGCTTGGCCCTGCATATTCTGTATTTGTTTCCACCTTCCATTCCATTAGAGAAGCCATGATTTCTTCAGGAACCACCTACAAGAATCCCTCTTTTGATTTGTTTTGTGATTCTTTGATAAGAGAACAAGAAAAACTTTTACACCTTGGTCTTATCACTGCTGGAAACGCTTCTAAGAAAGCCTTAGCAGCCCAACAACAAGCATATCAAAAGAATCCCAAGAAGCAATATCCTAAAAAATATGGTCCTAAACCAAACAAGGGCCCTAAGCAATTTCAGTCGCAAACTGAAAAATCAAATCACCAAAATAATAAGGCAAATCAAAACAAAGGGAAGAAGACAGATAGACATTGCAACTTTTGCAATCGGGATGGCCATATAGAGTCCAAATGTTTTAAGAATATGGAAGCCTTAGAAGCAGCAATGAAGAAGCACAACATCAATTTGGAGCACTCTTCACCTTCATCTTCAGGCATGGCACTTTCTGCTTGTGGTTGTCAAGCATCAAGATCTGGTTATGCATTAAATGTGTCTTCTTCTTCTCCTTCTCATGAGTGGCTCATTGATTCTGGAGCTTCTTACCACATGGCTAAAAATAAATCCATGTTTTCTTCTTTAAATGATTGTAACACCAAACATATTTGTGTTGGTGATGATAGATCTCTTAGTGTTGTAGGATCTGGAACCATTCATCTAGATAATGGTCAGTTTAATGATGTACTATGTGTTCCTACCTTGTCATGCAACCTTCTATCTGTTTATCAGATAACTCATTCAAGTGAAGGGAAAATAGTAGAATTCTCACCTCATGATGTTGTAATCAAGGACCTCAAATATCCTAAACATATTTTAGCTACTGGCATTGTTGATGATTCCACAAGGTTGTATAAGTTTGACAAATTTGGGTCATCATGTCTTCCCTTTGTTTTTGTTTCTCATAATGATGATGTGAGAAAAAATTGGCATGAGCGATTTGGTTACTCAAACTATTGCTCTCTTAAAACTCTATGTAAGGAAAATATGGTGACGAGCCTTCCTATGGTATCTTGCCAAGATGGTGTTTGAACCGGATGTGTACTCGGAAAACATCATTGGGATATTTTTGCAAACGTGCCTCTTGGCACGTTTCAGCCCCTTTGTAGCTTGTGCACAGTGATTTATGTGGTCCACTTCTTGTTGTTTCTTTCTTTGGTTGCAAGTACTTCTCAACTTTCATTTATGATTTTTCCAGACGCACTTGGGTATGTTTCTTAAAACTCAAGAGTGAATTTTTTAACATGTTCTTGGCCTTTAAGGCCTTTGTTAAGAAACAATCTCAACATCAAATTCTTAAGTTAAGATCAGACAATGGCGGAGAATATGTTAACAAAAAAATTATCAACTTCTGCATTGAGCATGGCATTCAATTGCCACATACCGTTCCATATACTCCACAACAAAATGGTGTAGCTGAAAGGAAGAATCGCACTTTAAAAGAAATGGCTAATTGTATGCTTCAATCTAAAGGACTTAATCTCAATTTTTGGGCAGAAGCAATTAACTGTGCAAATTACATAGTGAATCACACTCCTACTAAGGTTTTAAAGAATATAACTCCAGAAGAAGCTTGGAGCTCAATGAAACCAGATGTAAGTCACTTTCATGTTTTCGGAACTGATGCTTGAGCCCATATTCCATATGCGAAACATAAAGCCTTAAAACCTGAGAGTGAAAAATGTATTTTCGTTGAATATTGTGAAGATGTCAAAGGATATAGACTTCTTCAACCAAAATCCAAAAATATAATCATTAGAAGAGATGTAAAGTTTGATGAAAATATATCAGCCTGCGAGCCTAGTTCGGAGGGTGTGCCACCTTTGGCCTGCGAGCCTGATTTGGCATATGTGCCAGCTCTCTCTCTCTCTATTATATTTTTAATAGCATTCCTTCTAGTTTAGATGATGACAGAGAGGATGAAAATCCTCCTCCACCTCTTGAAATTGTTCCTTATACTCCACTGCTTCCAAGATGGATCTGCTCTACTCGGGATGCAGTAGGTTCTCTTGCAGGTGACCCTACTAATAGACGACGTACACATTCTCAGTTCGAAAGAGCTTCTTCCTTATTGGCTCAAGTTCCAGAAAATCCTGATCCAGAAACCTTTGAAGAAGCCTCTCGTCATCCAGCTTGGGATGAAGCTATGAATGAAGAATATCGTTCCTTATTGGCAAATGATACTTGGGATATTGTTCCTCTTTCAAAAGGAAGAAAACTTGTCAGCTGCAGATGGGTTTACAAAACAAATTTTGGACCAGATGGAAAAGTGGATAGACATAAAGCTCATCTTGTCAGTAAAGGATTTTCACAAGTTGAAGGCATTGACTACGCTGAAATCTTCTCCCCTTTTGCCAAAATGAATTCTATCCGCCTTGTTCTTTCCCTTGCTACTTCCTTTAAATGGGAAGTCCATCAAATGGATGCTAAATCTGCCTTCTTACATGGAGATTTACATGAAGAAATCTACATGGAACAACCCTCTGGCTTTATCCAAATGACTCTAGCCTTGTTTGTCACCTTAGGATGTCTCCCTATAGTTTCAAACAAGCTCCTCGAGCTTGGTATGCCAAAATGGATAGATTTCTATTAGATAATGGATTTTTCTAGGTGTCATTCTGACAACACTGTCTACACCAAGAAAGTGGGTAAGTCCTTCACCAACCTTGTTCTTTATGTTGATGATATTATCCTTACTGGTAGTGATCCAAACAATATAAACCATGTGAAGTCTAGCCTCAAAAAGAAGTTTGAAATGACAAACTTAGGACACATGCATTATTTCCTTGGTCTTCAAGTCTTGCAATCCAAGGAAGGCATTACCCTCTCTCAGTCCAAGTATGCCTGTGATCTTCTACACTACTTTCACATGGAAGACTGTAAGCCATCCCCTTCTCCCTTTCAGTCTGGAGTCAATCTTTTAGTCACTTGTACTACCCCTGAAGTTGATGCTACCTTATATCGTCAACTTGTTGGTAAACTTATGTATCTAACCCACACCCTTCCTGACCTTTCCTTTGCCGTTGGTATTGTCGCTTGGTTTATGCACAAACCTCATGAAATTCATTGGAAAGAAACTAAAAGAATACTTCGATATATTCGAGGTACAATTCAGTTTGGGATTCATTAAATTGCAGGAGCATCTCCATTGTTGATTGGTTTCACTGATTCTGATTGGGCTGGTGACCCTGATGATCGAAAGTCTACTACATGATATGTGTTCAATCTTGGTTCAAGACCTATTACTTGGTCTTGTAAAAAACAAAGTGACATCTCTCCTCCTTCAGCAGAAGCAGAGTATTGTGGTGCAGTTGAAGCTAGCAAGGAAGCCATGTGGCTTCGTCAAATTCTGTCTGAATTTGGTATTCATCAACAACATCCAACTACACTTTGGTGTGATAATTAGAGTGCCATTCAGCTATGTAAAGATCTAGTTCAGCATCAGCGTATGAAACACATTGAACTCCACATACAGTTCATCAAAAAGCTCATTCATGATCATGTTCTTGAAGTGCAGTACTGTCCAACCAATGCTCAAGTAATCGATATATTTATGAAGGCTCTCATAGAAGCAAATATTACCAAACTTTGATCCATGCTTGGAGTTCAGGAAATTGTCATTAATGGGGGATAGGCTCTAATGCCTCCTTCCTTCTCCTATTGTGTCACTTTTGTAAATCCTTCAATCCTATCCCAATTTGTTCTTAAGGGGGGATGTTAGGATATTTTGACACATAGGAGATAGGCTCCTTTTGTGTCAGCTTTGTAAATCCTTAAATCCTATCCCAAGTTGTTCTTAAGGGGGGATGTTAGGATATTTCGACACATAGAAAATAGTTAAGAATAACTTAGTCTAGTGTAAAGTTAGGTAAAGTGTGTTTCTTTACCATGTACATTTGTAACTTATAATCTGATGGTCATGATTTGTAGTGATCCGACGGTTATATCTCACCTTGGTGTTAACGACACTTGATCTGTGGCTTAACACCCGATTGGCCCATGATCTCTATTTAAAGAGCATGGAGGGTCATTTTTCTGGTAACTGTTTATGAGAGAAACATGTGTAACTTTTCTTTTTATATTAATAAATTTCCTGAAGTGGTCGCTTTGGCTCAAGCCATGGACTATTTCTCTCTTTGAGGGTTTTAACCATGTGATTATACTGGTGTACTAATTTGTGATCTGTTTGTGAGCGGTGAACTTTGGTTCTTGATCTAAGGAACTTACCCTATAAATTCCTACAAGCTTTGTCTGATTAATCCTTTATCCATAAACTTTTACACTTGTCTTCCAACTTCGGTATTTTCCTACAGCGTCAACCTGTAGGCTGCTTTATTCGGCAAACTGGCTCCACGGATTAGATCAATGTGGTGACTAATACTCCTGATGGGTGGTAACTCATTTGGCAACTCATCCACAACAATATCAGCAAAATTATTCAAAAAATTTCGAATTTATTCAGGTAAATCTTCTAAATTTGTAGAAGTTAAAATTACCTTGGGTTTCCCAACAATAGAAAAATGCATCTCCTCGCCTTTCTTGAATTCTTGCAATAGGGTTTTGCCACTCATCAACATAACGTTGTTTCTAGGTGCTTCCTCATCAGCTTCAGTTTTCAATGGCAAAAGTGTATGCTTGTTCCCATCTTTCTCAAGAGTATAAGTATTTCTTCTGCCATCATGTATGGATTTTCGGTCAAACTACCAGGGCCTTCCTAAAAATATGTGACATACATCCATCGGCATTACATCACATAAAATAACTTCCTTATAAGTACCTATTTGGATTTCAACTTTAAATTGTTCAGTTACAATAATTTGATGGCCTTTTTGGAGCCACGATAATTTATAAGGAGTGGGGTGTACTGTTTTCTCCAACTTCAACTTGTCCACCATCTCTGTAGAAACAAGGTTATCAGTACTACTGCTATCAATTACTAATTTGCAACACTTACCCTTTGACTTACATACAGTTCCGAACAGATTCTTTCTCTGAGATGCTTCTCTGGCTTCCTTAGCTGCTTTAAGAAATATCCTTTTCAAGAACAAGGATTCTTCGGCTTCAGGTGGTTCCTCTTTGGCTGCAGAATGAGGAATTTATTCCTTTGTTTCAGCAACGTTCACATTTCCCTGGGTTGATGGTATATTGTGAGGACAATCCCATTGCACATGTCCCCATTCACCACATGCAAAGCACCGAACATATCTTCCTCGGACTCTACCTCTGCGCACAAACTTTCTACGACCAAAATCTCCTCTTTGTGGTGATCTATCACTCGAAATCTCTGCCTCATTTTGGGAGTGTTTAAATCTGGATTTAAATATTCCACTTTCTTTTGCAGGACTCTTGCCTTTATTTCTCTGGTTTTGTTTGCGCAACATCTTTTCTTCTTCCCTCAAAGCTGCTTGATAGGCATCTTCAATCATCTTCAGATTTAATAAGCTGATCTCATCCTATATTTCATATCTCAAACCATTTATATATCTAGCTACCTTTTCTATGTCATCTTCAATATGACCTGCTCTAATACTTAGCTTATAAAATTCTTCAGTATATTCTTTGATAGTCATGCCCTTTTTCTTTAAGTTTTACAATTGTCTAAAAATATTTAATTGATAATCTTTTGGCATGAACTTACCTTTCAATTTACTCACCATATTATCCCACTTCTTGATTTTTGGTTTCCCTTTTTGTTCCCTGGACAAGTGAAATTCATCCCACCACAGGGTTGCATGACCTTTCAATCTCGTGGCTGCAAAATTCACTTTCTTCTTGTCATCGACTTCTTCATAGTCAGAATATTTGTCTAATGAACTGATCCAGTCCATTAGTACCTCCACACTAAGATTACCATCGTATAACGATACTTCTACTTTTGTTCTGCTACTGGCCTTTGTTAGCATCTTCATAACTTTAGCTACCTCGATTTCTTCCTCTATTTCGTCTTGAGCGGTCTCTTCTTCATTGGCACTGGCACCATCATCTGTCGCCCTCCTCTGAGTAGTTTCCATTGTATCCATTCTTATATGCAAGTGCTAGATTTCTTCTAACAAAACTGCATTTTCTATAAGTCTCCCTTGACCTATCCTAGCTCTGACTACTCTAGCTCCTCTTCTAGGTGGCATACTCTACAATGCTCAAGAACAACTCAACAGCTCTGATACCAAAATGATGTAGAAAAAAACAATTTCCACTCTACAATTTAGTATAGCAAAATTGTTAATTTTCTAAGATCGAGATTCGTTCTCTAACTTGATGGGCTTGATTCCTTATTCACCACTTAATGTGCAATTCCAATTTCCACTATAATTAACACATATAACAGTGAGGCTTATCGCAACTTTTATGCAAACTTCATTTCACAACCACTGACGGAATCCTTTAGGGACCATTGTTATACATACAACAATATCAAATCGTTGTATTTCCAAGTATGGAATCCATTTTGTTTTAAAAACAAACAAAAAAACTCAACGCAATCTTTATGCTTGAACCCATGGTTTATATAACCCAACACAGCTATCACACGATGTAGCCAAGCAACATTGACCAACACAATTTCTATTCCACTTTGAATGTTACACATTCCAAAAACATAGTCGTGGCTATAAATGGGATGCTAGCACAAGGAAATGACAGCATATATATAAAATTCAAAGTAACCGAAGCCATTACTTTTATTTTCTGGAAGTGTTTCCATTAATTCATCGGCAATACTTCTCTGCGTTGCGTCAAGGCCACTAGACGCTGGCAATCCCTCCGTATATGCCAATGCATATGCCTAACACATCATTGGCAGGGTGTTGACGCTGCGTTGATGTCCTCGATCCTTCGTTTCGATTATGCCTACGTTAACTGCTTGTAGCTTCTCTCACGTATGTGTTGCGGTCTTTAATCCATCCTTCTTTAATCCATCCTTCGTTTTCTACTTCTCTAAATTCTTCCTTCATTTGTAGTTCAAGAAATCTGAGGTTGCTTCTTCTACTAGCGTTGTTCCAAATACACACTATCCTTGCATTCACCCATTCACATATATACATATATAATGTGCAGGTTCTAACAAAAAAAAAAAAGCATACTAGACCAGCCCAAATTACATTACTAACACATGGACTGAATAATTCATTGATTGTCCTTTGCATTTGCAATCTACACACTGGCAAACTTATCTCTCTATCTTTTCCTTCCTATTTCCCCATTATTTATATTGGAAATATGAAACTGTTCCTCTTAGAATAGGTTTTTTCTCGAATTTTCTCAACAAATCAATGCCTCCCTATTTTTAAGTGTTTATCCCTATGTTGGCTCTATATCCACATAGGGAAAGAAACCAATTCCTAATTTTATTCCTAGTTGATTAAAAATACAAAACAAACTAGCTATTCTCATAATAAAAGACAATAATAATAAAAATAAAATAAAATACTACTACTAATGTTTATTTCTTTGGATTAGCCACAACATGTGAACAAAACATCACATTGTTGGCTAAGTCCCCAATGCTCCTGCATCACAAATTCATAAGTCTGAATGAAATTTATGAGCAAGAAGAAGGTATGAACTTTTTATTTGCATTGTATTGTCATGTAGATGATCATATTCAGTTTGAAGAAGCAGTAAAAGATAAGAAATGGATAGATGTTATGGATGAAGAGATAAATTCCCTAGAGAAAAATAAGACATGGGAATTATTTGATCTCCCAAAAGGCAAGGAAGTAATTGGAGTAAAATGGGTTTATAAAACCAAAAGCAACGTTGAAGGTAAGATTGAGAGGCACAAGGCCAGAATTTTTGTCAAAGGCTACAAGAAACAACAAGGAAGAGATTATGAGAAAACTTTTGCACTAGTTGCAAGAATGGAAATAGTAAGAGAAGTGTTGTCCATAGCAGCACAATGTAGGTGGAAGGTTTACCAAATGGATGTGAAATCAGGATTCCTAAATGGAGTATTGATGGAGGAGGTTTATGTTGAACAACCTCTGGGATATGAGAAAGCAGGTTAAGAGCACAAGGTATGCAGATTGAAGAAAGCTTTGTATGGACTTAAACAAGCACCAAGAGCATGGTACAGTAGGATAGATGTATGTCTACTAGAAAATGGGTTTGAGAAATGTGAAGGAGATCCCACATTATACTTCAAAGAGAAATATGGTAAGATGTTGATTGTTGTTTTGTATGTTGATGATGTTATATTCACAGGTAATAATTTTTACCTCATTGAGAATTTTAAAACAGTCATGAAGGACGAATTTGAGATGACTAATATGGGATTGCTGAGATACTTCTTAGGAATAGAAGTAGAGAAAAATGAAAACAAGATTTTTATTTCTCAAGCTAAATATGTAAAATAAGTTTTGGAAAGATTTAACATGCAGGATTGCAAGGAAGAAATTACTCCTACAATGATGGGATTGAAACTGAGCAAAGAAGAGAGCAGTAAGGTTTTTTATCTAAGTTTGTACAAGAGCATAGTTGGTAGCCTTATGTATTTGACTGCAAATAGGCTAGATATTATGCAAGATGTAAGTTTAATTTCCAGATTTATGGAAAGGCCAAAGGAGACACATTGACAAGCAGAAAAAATAATTATGAGGTATGTGAAAGGAACAAAGAGGTATATTATTTTATACACCACTTCAGAAAATTTTGAATTGATTGGATATACTGACAGTGATTGGGCTGGAAGCATAGATGACAGGAAAAACACCTCTAGATATGTTTTTCACATGGGATCAGGAGCCATTTCATGGGCTTATAAGAAAAAACCAATTGTGGCTTTATCAACAGTAGAGGCAGAGTATGTGGCAACTATAGCAACATCATGTCAAGTAGTATGGATGAGGAGAATGTTGAGAAGTTTGTGTCATGAACAGGTAAAATGCATAACAATTTATTGTGATAATAGCTCAGCAATAACATTATCAAAGAATTCAGTGTTTCAAAAGAGAATGAAACACATTGATGCCAAGTATCACTACATCTAGAGCTAGTGAACAATGGGTAAATTGTTTTGAAACATTGTAGAACCGAGGAGCAGTTTGCTGATATATTGACAAAACCATTGGGGCATAAAAGCTTTAAGTTTTTGAGAAAATGTCTGGGTATGCAAGAGAATGCAGCAGTTGAATTTAAGGGGGAGTGTTGAAATGTTAAAATCAACTACACATTGGCAAGGAGGAAGGATTTTAATTTTGATGGAAATGCGAAGTACAACAACGACATAATTTTTTTTTGTGCACTCCATTGTGCATTTAAATTCCTGCACATTAAAATTTTTGGGTTAAGTGGCCGTATCCTTTTTCGCTGCAATGAAGAATCATGGCTCCAAATCCACGTTACCTCTACATTCCAAACTACACCTACCGCCATTAAAATGCCACCAAAATGCAATGTCTCCCCGCACATTTGTTTCAAGTTTTAAACGCTCCATGTCAGTCAAATGGAGCCCACAAATCCATGTCAAAGCTCGCGGCCAATCATAAAGCTATCGCACAACTCCAAAGGCCAGTCAGGAAAGGAAAAAATGGATGCGATAAGAAATTATCAAATGCACTTGAAGCTTGTTTGAAGTCCGCTGGGGTCCACCTCCAACCAATGGGGAGCCTATCGCACAACCTCAATGTCCAGTCAGCATAACCCAAAAAAGATGCGATAAATTATAAGATGGAATTTTGAATTTATGTTTTGAAGTCCGCGAAAAACATTCATAAAACTTTAGGATTAAAAGTTGTAATGTTAATTTAAAACTTGAGTTATATGTTATATAAATTTTATAGGATAGATATTATAAACATATATATATATATATATATATATATATATATATATATATAATGACAAAAAAAAGTGAATTTATATACATGATGTGTATGTGAAAATGGCCCATAGGCTGAAACAAAAAATTGACTGTTAAAAAGTAAAAATATAGAGAGAAGTAAAAGAGTGTTGTGAGTCTCGAGATAGAGAGCAGATTTTTGTAACGCTGTGTGTGAAGCTTGAAGAAAGTTTTGTAATCCAAAACAATTGAAGTTCTGAAACCTCTCATATTTGTAACATAGTTTTTTTCAATAAAATAAAAGCTTTTGTGCATCTGTGTCAATATTGTTAAATGATTTCTCTATATTAAAACGAGAGATTTTGTTTTCTCTCTGTGTATTTGAAATAATCAGAAATTTCAACAGATTAGTGACACAATCCCAATTAATTCAAAAATATATGAATGTTGATCATTTCATAATCGTAGTGCCTTGAGAAGTATTGCTTCCGAATTCGGGGCAGATTCAAAATACTTGTGCGATTAGTGTCTTTCTGTAAGATTCTAGTGTTTGTTTTACATAAAATAGGTATATAGAAACATGTAACATATACACAATATCTATATCTATACCACCCATCTCATTAGAAAATCAAAAGTTAAGATAATTCTATGCTTCAAAGATTATGTAACTTCTCGGTTTCCTAAAGTTGGCTTGTCGTAGAAAAGTGAAGGATGTTGGCCTTTATCTAAATTTTAATCCCCATTAATTCAAAGCTCTTGAAAGAAAGTGCTATATGAATGTGATAATAAATCGAAGACTGAAAACAAAGAAAGGATGAATGGAAACACAACCATTGTGGTTATAACCACCTGTAGTTATAAGACATTTTTGCTCCACTTCACAAGCATAGTGTATTGGGAGGAAGAGGCAACGAAGTAATCAGAGTGGAAGGATGTGGTCCGCTATTTAATCTGTTAAAGATGGGGAATAGAATTCCATGCTAGCCCTCAAACACAAGGTTATATAACAGGAAGACACCTAGGTGATTTTTGAAACTGATAATGATAGTGAAAATAATAAGGATGCATGTATGCATTTTCCAGATCGGTCGTGCGGAGGTGTTCTCCTCTCGAAGGAAATGGAAAGGTTCCGTAAACGACGAGATATATGAGTATGACAAACCCATTTTTAAGGTCACTGCTTCGCCCATTAGTTGTTTCCAAAGGGACCCCCATTAAGGTCTCCCTCACTAGTTCATACAAGAATAAAAGTGAGTGAAACTACAAGATTGTGGGTAGTTTCATTGAACGAGCATGTGGCATCTACGACGACACCGGTGCAATTGCTCCACAGGTAATCCCATTATTCCTCTCTCTTTTTCTTTTGCTTCGTCAGCTAAATGACTGAAATATTAAATGCTACGCATATGCTTGTGATTACTGTAGTAAGGAGGGTAAAGGACATATACATCATTGTAATGTGAGCAAGAGTTGATTAAGCATTCGTTTTTGGGTAGTTGTTATTCTTGACAAACATAATGAACAATAATATGGCTACTTAGAGTATTAACATATACTTCGCTAAACAAACTGTAGATAAGGAATAAACGGCTCTAAAGTTGTTGGCAATCAACCAAACATTGGTCGCCATTCCCCGAGAAGATTGTGTTCTGATACTAGCATTAATGTAAAGTGCTTTGGAATTATCTATTGTCAATGCCAAAAATAGAGTTTGATATAAAGTGGGATAAAAGAATATGGTAAAATATTCGAGTACGCTACTAGCAGTTGAAGCTTTGTAGATATCGATTGCAATGGAGATGAAAAAATGTTTTTCTGCAAAATGTAATGCAAATATTTGTGTCTAAATATAACTGTGGAAGATGTCCCATATCTGGTTATTTTAATTTTAATCATTGTACGACTTCCATTATATTGTATAATCCGTCATTGATTTGGAATATCATCTCGTATCAAAGGTGAAAGAAACAGGTGTCGAGAGAAGATTACTCTGGCTAGTGAATCAAAAAACAAATGTGTTATGGGATAGAAACCATTCAATGTGATGTACCATATCTCATCTAGAATCAATGAATCCATGGTGGAAACATCATTCCGCAATAAGAGAAAAGTCTAATTACTAATCAAAAGTTTAAAAAATATAATTAAAATAATATAACAAAATAATATATATATAATTAATTAAAATAATATATAGTGCTATGAGGTTTACTTTTTAGTCGAGCTAATGGTCAATGCATATATCAATTGCAATATATTTATCTCTACTTAATCATTAAAAGTTTAAAAAATAGAATTAAAATAATAAAATTATATATATATATATATGTGTAGGTGTATATATATATATTTTGTTAATGTTATAATACTCAAATAATAATTATACAAAAAAATTTAAATTGAATAGACTTAATATTAGATAAGAAATTTTACTTTTAATATCCAAAATTAATAAAAAAAATTGGTTGATTTGATATATGAGAAATTTTTTATTTTATTTTCTTGATTGGATTGAGTGTATGAAAATTTAAATATTAAATTATAAGTTTTTTAATTAAAAAAACTCATAAATTTAAAATTAATATTTTTCAAGTTATATGAAAAATTAAAATTTTATTAAATAAATGTCACATTCATCAAAACTTAACATTTCAATTATAACAGTAATTAATCTAAATAAAAAATATTTACTTACCATATTTCACAGCCTTATATTACTACTCTCGACATTGTAATTTTCCGAACTTACATAACCCATAGCTATCTTTATGACTTCGTATGTATTTGCTTGGTTTGATTTTAAACACATTTAACTTCAACGGAAGTTAAAAAGGTTAATTTCATTCTTTTGTTTTTGGTAAGACCAAGACTTAACCCATGAAAATGATTCGAACAACACTTAACCTTTTGATACTCCTTAACTAGCTCATTAATGGCTCAGTTCATCGAGGCATTACACCTTAGATCGAGCTGACAGAACGTTAATAGCTATGGTCCTTGCTATTAAAAGAATATGGTAAAATATTCGAGTACGGTACTAGCAGTTGAAGCTTTGTAGATATCGATTTCAACGGTGATGAAAAAATGTTTTTCGGCAAAATGTAATGCAAATATTTGTGTGTAAATATAACTGTGGCAGATGTCACATTTCTGGTTATTTTAATTTTAATCATTGTACGACTTCCATTATATTGTATAATCCGTCATTGTTTTGGAATATCATCTCATATCAAAGGTGAAAGAAATAGGTGTCGAGAGAAGATTACTCTGGCTAGTGAATCAAAAAACAAATGTGTTATGGGATAGAGACCATTCATTGTGATGTACCATATCTCATGTAGAATCAATGAATCGATGGTGGAAACATCATTGCGCAATAAGAGAAAAGTCTAATTAAAAGTTCAAAAAATATAATTAAAATAATATAATAAAATTATATATATATATATATATATATATATATATAAAATAATATATATATATATATATATATATATATATATATATATATATTTATATATATATAAAATAATATAATATATAGTGCTATAAAATGAGGTTTAATTTTTAGTCGAGTTAATGGTCAATGCATATATTAATTGTATTATATCTATCTCTAGTTAATCAATTAAAAGTTTAAAAAATAGAATTAAAATAATAAAATTATATATATATATATATATATATATATATATATATATATATATATAGTTAATGCTATAATACTCAAATAATAATTGTAAAAAAAAATTAAATTGAATAGACTTGATATTAGATAAGAAATTGTTAATATCCAAAAATAATAATTTTTTTTGGTTGATTTGATATATGGGAAATTTTTTATTTTATTTTATTGGTTGGGTTGAGTATATGAGAAATTAAATATTAAATTATAATATTTTTAATTAAAAAGACTCATGAATTTAAAATTAATATTTTTCAAGTTACATCAAAAATTAATATTTTTCAAGTTACATGAAAAATTAAAATTTTATTAAATAAATTTATACAAAAATTTATAAAAATGATTTAATTATTTAAATAAATGAACACTTAACTTTATCTTCAAAGTATGAAATGACTATTTAACCTTTTTAATAGTATGAAATGACTAGATCCATGATGTTCTGGGGGCATGCTTGTGTTTTAAAGTTAATGTCGTGTAGAGTTGCATTGAGGGATGGAATTTGACAAGCAGTTTTAACCGTTATAAGTTTTACATAATTGTTTTTTCACATATGTTTGAAATGGTTGAAAACTTATGTTTAACACAAAACTATTTTTCGAAAATTTATTAATCTTTATTTATTTTCACTAGATTTTTTTTAGCTATCACTACTTTGGCATTGAGCATCTTGGCATCTATTTGGGGTTGGCATAAATTCTTAAATTCCTTTTTGAACTAGGCCCCAAGGACAATCAACATTGTGCAATTATAAGACTCGTTCATTGTTTCCTTTAAACATGACATTATTTACTTTTTTAGTTTTCAAGATTTAGATTGAAATTGGAAGTTCTAATTAGGCATCCTTGACCAACCCATTTCAAATTATTAATAAAATTTCATGAAAAACACAATTGATAAACTTTAATACAAAATTTAATTAAATGTATTAAATTATCAGTTAATTAAAACACAACTTAATTGTGACTTAACTAAATGCATGATTGCGATCAATCTGGAAAGTTCTTCCCAATACACGAAAATTGGTTTCAACCAAATCACACTCTAAAAAAATTAAAGTAAATAATAAAATTTACTTTAATCCTTCTCTAGCATAGAGAGATAATTTTCCAAGTCTAGTGGGACGTCACTAAGAAGAGGCAACATGTATTTGCAGCGCTCGGACAACAAGATTCAATAAGGTGAAAACCAGTGAAGCCTAACAAAAATGAACTGATGTGGTAGGTATTTTATCAACGGTTTATAATATGTAAAAATGGCCACAGGCCCCAAAGCCCCTTCTAGGTTTTCATTGAGCGGTGGGCTGTTTATCAACTATTCATGATATATAAAAATGGCTACATGCTCCGAAGACTCTTCTATATTTTCATTGAGCGGTAAGTTGTGTATTTTCATTGAGTGGCAGGTTGTTTATCAACGATTTAAGATATATAAAAATGGCTACATCCCCAGCCCTTTTTATATTTGACAAAGATAAGTTTATCTTTAGGATAGATTTAGAAATGGAGCACAAAGTTGAGTTTTTCAATAAGCTTACTCAAATTTATCATACTAAATGCATTTCAAGGAGATATAAAGAAGTTGAATTGAAAATAGGAGAATGCAGTTGTGTTGATAGTTGTGTTGCCAATACTCACACGTTACTGTTATTATAGGGAAATTTTTTAGTTTAGGCAAGCTACATATATAAATTCAATTACCAGTGAAATGTCTTGGCCAATTGATAATTTAGGAGAATGGAATGCCCAATTTTTATTAGGAGAGATATTATGTGTGTAGTTTGATTATTTCTATCTGATGTCCTAATAAATCTATGCCTTGTACTGTTTTGAATCATAATGGAATGTATATGCAGTTTTTTAGTTTCTTTCTAAAAAGTTACTTGAAGAAACTTCTCCTCATTAACATATTTTCTCTATTTTGGAACATGAACTTTTGACACAAATAATGGAAATAATTCAATTCAAGATTGAGAAAATCCATTTTGGTGTTGGCTGGTTTTAAATTTGGGTTCCAATAGAATTGAAGGTTCACATCATTTTGAAATAGATGCTTGCTAATTTGGATTGGAGGTTAGTGTTCCCACTTTTTAACTTATTTTATTTTTGCATCCTTGTAATTTTTATAATGGAATTAATGAAAATAATTGATGCCTCAAGATTCAATTAATATTAACCATCCACAAATTTTATCTCAAGTTCATATGTAGTAAACTAATGATAAGAATTGAACAACTACTGAATGGTTAATATTTTCTTCCAAGAATAACATATTTCTCTCCTTCTCATGGCTAACAGGTCCATTCACTTTGGTTATGGCTTAATCTATCCATTCAAAAATCATAGGGAATTTTTCCAATCATAGGACATTTTTAACTTTATTATATTTAACCATTCCATCCTGTGGTTAAAATATGTAAAAATAGTAAAATTGAAATTAAAATTGATAAAAATTGGAAGAACATTAAACATTGTAATAGTAAATAATGTAAAGAATTTTTTAAATAATGATTAAAAGAAATAATAATAAAAACCTATATGGTATTATTGAAGAATAGATTAAAATAAATTAAATTAATAATAAAATTAAAATCAAAATAGGAATGATAGAAAATATGGGAAATAATTTTTTTATGCTTGTCATAAATATGTGAAATTTTTTAATATAATTATGTTATTGAAGCTTAATTCTTTAATAAAAATTTTATTGGTGAAGGGTTAATTTGTTATGAGAATATGTTTTTTTGAAGGAAAAACTTTTAAACATAACCTTTCTTGACACTAAGCATAAAGACCTAAAATATATAATAATGAAAGAAAATTGATATGATGCGTAAAGAGAAATCCAAATTCCAACTTTAGTTACATGAATTAAAAGAAAAACTCATATATATTTTTGGTATGTATAAGAAATATTAAAAATTTTAAGTAATAACGTTAATAATAATAAGTAATAATATTAATTTTAAATATCTAATAATTAATTTTTATTAAATATTTAAAAAATATTAAAAAATAATCTTATTTTAAAAAATACAACTATACCTTTTATCAAATAACACAACTATATTAATTATTAAATATATCAAATAATATAACAATATTCATTATTCAAATTAATAAAATATTTTATATATTATTATTAAATATATCAAAGAATATAACCATATTCTTTATTCAAATTTATTAAAATATTTTAGATCGAATATTTACAAATCATATAAAAAACCTTTTAACTTAGTTTAAACAAGGGAGCAACTGTAATTACGGTAGTCCTTGCAAGTAGAGGGAAAAAGCATAAATATGAAATTGCAAGGATGAGGTGGCATTTTAATAGCTTAAACAAATCATTATAAAATAAACCGATGAACAAAAAACTATTACTTAGAAAAATGCTATAAAAAACAAAGTCGGAGTGAATTTTATCAATAGAAAACTTTCAAAGTAGTTTAATAAAAAAACCAGATCAAATGTGTTTAATATAAAAAACAAAGTAGGAGTGAATTTTATCAATAGCATACTTTCAAAGTAGCCTAATAAGAAAAACAGATCAAATGTGTTTATTTTTTTAAACAATTTCATCTTTACTTTTTCAAACGAGTGCATATCGTTATCACGTTAACAAATATAAGTTCATTAATTACATTCTTGAAACAATATTGCCAAAAACTTAGCCACTCTCCGTTTGTTTCACTTGTTGCTGTCACTACTGATTTTAAACTCAGATGAAATTTTTAAATTTAGATCAACCATGTCTTATTTATGGGCTGATGAGACAACTTCCATTCCAGATAATAGAGCTGCTATATTATGAAAAAATACCTGCATTGCTCACAACCACATTAAATATGTCAGTGGCACATGAACGATAATATGAAATTAAGAAATTTCAAAAAACCATTTTGTAAAATTTAAGTCTGTAATAAAAGAGAGAGAAATTTGACTTTAATGTTATATGCAACTATAGTTTTTGTAGGTAAATATTTTTCCCTAGAAAAATGCCTATTTTAAACTCATATGAAATTTTTAAATTCAGATCAACCATGTCTTCTTTATGGGTTGATGTGAGAGCTTCCATTCCAGGTAATAGAGCTGCTATCTTATGAAAAACTACGTGCATTTCTCACAACCATATTAGATATGTTAGTGGCACATGAAACATAACATGAAATTAAGAAATTTCAAAAAACCATTTTACCATAATATGAAATTAAGAAATTTCAAAAAACCATTTTGTAAAATTTAAGTCTGTAATAAAAGAGAGAGAAATTTGACCTTAATGTTATATGCAACTATATGTAGTTTTTGTAGGTAAATATTTTTCCTTAGCAAAATGCTGGAATGATGCTGCAAGTGCATATGCTAGAGTTAAAAACTAAGGTTTACAATAAACAGAAAATGTGCTAGCAAGAGAGATTATGCATTCATGTTTTATTAAATTTATCAACTGAAATTGAAATTATGCAATCTAGTTTTATTAATTTTATCAACCTTCCAAAAACTTCTTACAGGTGGTACTCACCACAACTGCAAAAAAATCTTCAATGTACATTGTCTTTGACAAGAAATTGATGCCAATGCTACCCTAATGTCAATACAAGCAAGTTATCTTTCAATATTGCAGTAATTTTTTAGACAATCATACTTGCAGAGAATAGTAAATACAATAAAATGTAAACAAATTCATGGACATATTCTTGATAGGTGTTGTCAATTTTTTCATGCATGAAGCGAGTGATAATATCCCTTTTTTTAACACTTGCTGAATATTGTAATAGATCTTCGACAGACTAGCTTGTTTCAACATGTATTTCTGAGGATTGTCTACTAATTCTTTCTGCAGTATCTGCATCCAACGTATCTAGATCAGGTTTTATTTTTTCTTCAAAGGAAGAATGACTATATTGATGACGATTCTAATAAGTACGTACCAATAGCTTCTTGCTCAACGTGCAGATCCTAGACTCTACATTTCTTTTGGGGTTTCTAGGTCTACCGTAATATCATTTTCATTTTTTGAAGAAGAAAAAAAATAGAGGATCAGTTGTATAGAGAACACCATCGCGAAAGTAAGTTCGATGATATTATTTGCAGTCTGATCCTGTTTGAGGGGTTGGTCACAACTTCTGTCTTATCCTTTTTGCACTCTGTGGTATATCCTTTCTGCAATTAGTTTGTTGAATATCTTGCTTAGTATTTTCCTAGCCTGTAATTGAAGAACAGATATCTGACCATGAAACTTTTACATTAATAATGTTTATAGCAAAAACAAACTTATAAATATGGAGTATCAATATTTTTGAAAATCTAGATACTTTAACTGCAAAAATTTATGTAACAGTTAATCTATATGCTAATATCAAGCTGAGTGGGACTGATATGCAAGCTTTAAAAAGTTTAAAACCATGTACTAGATAAGGGAATATTGTTAATTACTTATGGACAGAAGCGTAGAGACTCTAAATGTAGTATTCCAAGTTTGGACAATCACCACATTTATGGCATCACAATATTCATATTGTTACCTTGAAAAGTTGACTTGAAGGAATATGTTTCATATTGGCCTACTTGAATTTTCCAAAAATTGCATGTATCACCACAATCCCGTATTATCCAAGGAATAATTAGTAGCTTGTAAATATTTAACAGTAATAATTATCACATTTGAAAGAAACAATTTCCTCCACCAATTTCTAAAAATAAGAGAAGAATGTGAATATTTCTACTCACTTGACAAGCTAGGAAATATTCTAGTATGTCTTATTCATTTTATGTTCCTAAAACAATGGAAAAATGGAATATGCACCAGTAAATGCATATTGTAGTGAACTCTATTTGTAAACCATTTTGAATCAACCAGTTCAGGAATGTACTCATATCGTGTATCCTTATAGGTCTTTCAACTAAAGCAGAAGAATATGCCATATCCACAAACCTACTCTTAATGCTACTCCAAGATGTGCTTGATGCACTTTCCTATAAATAAGAAACATAAATAAAATGATAAGAAATCAACATTGATATACCGATCTTTTTTTTGTGATGTACCAAAGCTAAAATGTGCCAACAAAATTTTAAAAATGATCTCAGATGAATTTTTCCAAACGCTTAATGGATAATCACTTTTACAAACACTTGGCTAGTGGAATTTCCCTTCCTAAATTATTTTGTTACAGGTTTATTTTTCATAATTGTGGACAAAAATATACAGGTTGATGATAAAGGTTGTCACCAAACACCATATAAAAACCTACATATTAGAGAAATCTGCAAACGCTAATGATAGGCAGCGTATATGGTTGTATGCTGATTAATAAATGACCTTCATGGTTTTTTGAAATGGTGTTGTTGAAGGTTGAGTGGCATGGTGTTGTATGCTTTTTCCAAGGTGTATTAATATTTCTTAAGCTTCTCTTTCTCCAAAATTTCAAGCCACTGGTTAGTGAAAATCCGAAGCAGCCTCACTTCAAAATCATACTACAAAACCCAAACCATTTCTCTCTATAACAATAGATGCCATTCAAAGATAAAATAAAATAAAATAAACTCATTCTTTGGAAAAAAAAAAATAGAATAAAAGAAGTTGTAGTGGGTATTTTAATATAACTCTTTTCATTCCTTGAAACGTATTGACCATGGAGTCTTTCCAGGAACCCAGGGCATGGAGAGCAATAGATTCAATGTGTGCGACAATTGAGTGAATCTTGGTGGGAAGAAAGGAACTGAGGACCGAGTTCCTGAGACGTGTGTGGTAATCACCTTGGTGAAGGAAAAGGGAGGACATTCTTCCTGAGATGTGTGTGGTAGTAACCTTGGTGAAGGAAAAATTCCTCTGGGCCTAACAACCTTTGTTTACTCGCTAGAAATGTTAGCTTGAATAAGTGAGCATGGGTTGTCAAGAAGAATGTATTTGCCTCTGGGCTAGTGATCATAATGCAAGTGCATCTCAGTATGTGGGTCTTAAAAATATTTCCATATCTACACGATCCACCATCACCATAAGTTGATTTCAAAAGAAAAAAATGACATTTATACGAATACAAAAAATAATTATTTTTTACAGGTAACGACACAAATTCATACAAATTGTAGAAATATCAATTTCAATATTAGTATAGATGAAAATATTAATTGGAAATAAAAATTTAATCATAGAGACAGAGAAGAACACAAACCATAATACTTAATAAAAGTAAGTCATTGTGGTAAGCTTTTACAAGAAGCTGAAAAAAACACATAGACATGCACCAGCTGGATACAAAAAGCTGAAAATAACCAGAGACATGCACCAGCTGGAAGAGTTGTCAGATAAGAGCTTGCCACTAATGATAAATGACTGTTAGAAGTTGGCAGATGGAGATGTGATGGCATAGCCATAAATAAGATATTGTCGCCAATCATAAATGACTATTTTTTCAAAGCTGCACATATAATTTTTGTTCCAATTTTTGTTCTGATTTGCTTGAAAGAAAAGTAGAGTACAAGTGCATAATATTTTTCAAAAAAATGAAAAGACTCAGAGACATGCACCTGGGATGGAAACTAACAAAGTTTTGGAATGTTGATTTTTGTACGGATGATCTATATGACATCAGAAGTGGATGATCTATTCGACATCAGAATCAAATCACGAATAAAAATGTAAAATTAGATTGCAGGTTTCATTGGTTTCCAATCATAAATGAATAGATTAGATTTTTTTTTCAACTTGCATCTACCTTCACTAACTTCCATCTACCCTATTTACTTGGGAAAATGAGTTGTCGTGAGCTACCACTTCCAATCAGGGACATTTCTTATCAGGTTCATGGTTTGAGTCCAGTAAGCTGGATATTTTTGGTTGTGTTGTAGTAAACAATCGCATCCATGGGATATTGAAGAATATAAGATGCAACAATAACTAGTATTCCAAATGTTAAGTCATTTGTTACATATGATTCCATATGATCAATCTAAAGTTGCAGTTGATAACATGAGTTGATTAATAGTTGGATATACACTAAAAATGAGATGATTAATAGTTGGATATCCACTATATTTATTAATAACCTTCTAGGCAATATTCATTACACTAATGAAAAAATTTGCACCAGCATAAGCTACACCAAATCCATTTTCTATTAACTGGAATGGGTGAAGAGATGATTGAATTGTGTTCATTTGTGTGCCTTCGTTTGTCCCAATAAATCTGCTCAAGATCCTACTGTTAGTGGTTGCTCCTTGATATATTTTTTCTCTGTGCTTCTACTTTTAGGATGTCCATAATAAGAAGAGTCATGAGAAAAAATGCTACAAGTATCAGCACCGCTAGTTGAATAAGTTCGGTCATGTTAATGGATTCCATGCTAGTCATTAAGGATGTAGCTAATGCTGAAATTTAAAGTACATTTGCAAATTGATTATATGAAGCAGAAGGATGTATTTCCCTACATTGGTGCAAAAGGAATTTTCGTCTTTCAAGAGAGTGAGAAGTTGGGTATTGCTTTTCGGCTGATGAATACAATGAGAAGCTTGGTATTGCTTAGTGAATGTGGTGTATCGGTCTAAAGGGTAGGTAGGTAAAGAGAGCGGGTAGGTATCTTAAATTCAAATTTGTTGATCCTTGGCATAGCTTGAAGAACCTCATGGAATGAGCCTTTTTGGGGGTCACTAGGGTCAGATTCATGGGCAAAGAAAGCAAGGAAGATGTACCTAAGGTAGAACTCTTTTGGTTAGCTTGAAGAACCTTGTGGAATGAGCCTTTTTCGGGATTGCTAGGGTCAGCTTCATAGGAAAATAAAGCAAGGAAGATGTACCTAAGTCAGAACTAATAACGAGAGGGAACCTTATTTTTGGTAGGTAAGCATTTCAAGTGAATGATAACATATCTTTTAGGCATAAAATTTGTCCCATCAAACATATAATGTGATAACAAGTATTAATTGCAAATCCTATGATTTTATAAAGACATTAATAATGTCATACCTATATGAGATCGCAATTATGGGGGTGTATTGAGAGGAAACAAGGTGCATTTTCTAGTCTACATCCTTAACGTGTTAATATGAACATTGAAGATATCAATCCACATATCTATGAAAGAATATTATTAAGATAGATATTTTATCTGTGCTAACTATTTACGAAAGGAGTGGTAATATGCTTAAAGAGTGCATAACTCTTACACAATCATGTTTCCTTGATAATTTCAGTAAATTAAACCAAAATTAAACCGAAAAAAAAAATTACTTTCATCTAAAATCTACAATTTTAATATTTCTGCTATGGAAATAGCTATATGTAACTACATACCTGGGACAAGTTCATTATTGTTGGAAAATCATGCCAAGGACTTAGTCGTACAATTGGTTGTACAACACTTTCTCGAGGACAAAACATTGTCTCAATTTAGTTATATTTGGAAGGTTGACATGAAAAATAATGTGACAAGATGCAGACTTTTGTGAAACAATTCATTTATATATACCTCAGGATCATCTAGCAAGGCCAAGCTCATTGCATCGGTAGTTATATATCTAAATTAAGCTACATAATGATCATGAATTGCATTTTAGATGTCCACAGGATGGCAAGGAAAAAGATGATGGCCATGACCATAAGTTTGATCATCCATAGGGTAATGATCTAGTACTATTTGGAACAATTCAAATTGGTAATTGTAGGCTATGGAAGAGAATGGATGCCGACACATGCAACATTCCATGGAGAGGTTCATGGAACTTCCATTGAGACCTCCTGAAAACTACAAATCCCAATCAAAAATAACTCCACCTAAACAGAACAAAAACAAAAGACTATACCTCACTAGCAGACGACAATAAATTTATGATCACCTCAGACTTAGAGATACTCCAACCTCAAACTATGTCTTACTAAGCACTCCAACCAACAAATATGTCTTAATATAGGAAAAAATATTCGTGAACATGCTCCTTAGTTCGAATACGAAAGTTATAAGCTATATTTATATGTAACAATAGTTTGCAAGTTTAAAGTAATTTTTATGCATGAGAATAAAACTTCCAATAATATTTTACCTCATTATAACATTGGAATTATTGCAGAAAACCTCTTCTTTTGGATGGTATCTAAGGAAGGGAAACATAGATATTATTTCAATGTACATGAAATTACACAAAATTCCAAGGTACTCAGAAGAACACTTCTCATAAAAGTCCAAAATCCATTCATGAAATGAATATCATAAAATATTATAAGGTTTTCCAAGCTTCTCTTGCATAGAGCTTGCAGAAAATTCAGATCCCCTTGAAGTGTAGAAATTCAGTAGCATCATTGATAACACATTCCCCGGTTAGCAAAAAAATGGGATATGAATCAATTCCCTACCACTATCAACCGTTTACATCATTAAAAAATGTTACGTTTGATGAAATCTATTATGAAAGTGCCAATGATATCATAGCCACAATTCCTAATCATAAAAATTCAATGAGAATACATGAAAGCAATGATCCATTTCCATTTAACACAATTGGTTGTTATCTGTAGGACGGAATAAAAGTCTTGTGGAACATTCTTGTAGTTGTTTAGGATGATCAATTCATAACTTACGAGATTGAATTAAATCCAATATACAATCGAATACCGATAGCATCTATTCACATCTCGTAAAAATAACATACATGATGTGTTGCATGTAGCAAGCCTCACGGTTTGTTTTAATTTTGAAATATCTTCAATGAGGATTCCGACTCTCAAGATAAATTTCAACAATAAAGCATTTATCTTGATAAATTGAAATCAAATGTCTATCTAGGGGATTCAAGAACGAACTCTAGACACGATGTTTTATTCAAGTTAAGATACAGAAGGAACTAAACTATTGATAGAATAGACAAAGTCGTCCTATGAATTTCCTGATGAGGTCGTTGTTGAAATATCATGTCATTTGGATTTATCTCAATAAAATTTGTACTCTATGACAGTTGAATCAATTGGGAGGCTAAATTCAAATGACAATTGAATCTCAATTGAATCAATTGGATTTATTGACAATGGTTGGGAGGTTTAACCACCAGTTGAGATGTTGGGAGATTGAATTCAAATGAGGTTCAATTCCGAGTTTGGAGGTTGAATTTAGATGAGGTTCAATTCCCAATTTGGACATGATGAGCCATTTTGGGAATGATTTCATACCTTGAAGCATGCATATTCATTTAAGAAATATAATACTCTCAATACTCCTCCCTTATCAAATATAATACTCCTCCCTTATGAAATATAAAGATATAAATATAAATATGTAAATATATTCTCATGAAAAAATACAATTATAAATATAATTATGTAATTATATTCTCATGAAAAAATACAACCATAAATAAGCCTTACAATTACGAATAAACCTAGAATAAACCATACAATTATAAATAAACCCATCTCAACTATAGCTAGTATGAGTAAATTTGGTTCAACAATATTTTGGTTGTTAAATGGTACTGTTATTGAGATCCGTTGATCCCAAATGAGCAATCAAAATCCTAAATAAACCATACAACTATATGATAAACCTACAACTAGTATAGATCAACAATATCAACTAGCTAGTATGAGTAAAGTTGGTTCAATTCTCTTTAAGTTGTTAAATGGTATTGTTATTGAGATCTATGGATCCCAAATTAGCAATCAAAATCCTGAATAAACCTCAAATAAACCATACAACTATAAGATAAAACTACCATACAAATATAAAATAATCCTAGAACCGGTATAAATCAACCATCTAAACTAGAATTTGGACTGTTAAATGGTATTGGTAGAGATCTCTTGATCCCAAATGAGAAATGAAAATCCCAGATTTGTTTATGAGTAAATTTGGTCCAATTCTCTTTGTTCTGTTAAAATGGTTTCATTATTGAGATATCTTGATCCCAACTGAGCAATCAAAATCCTAAAAAAATGTTTAAGTAGTATTGTTAATTTTTCAAAAAGGTACAAGGTTCAAACTACATTAGAATGTATTACTAATATTTAGTGGTATCGTTGATCCCAATGACCAATCAAAATCCTAATTTTTTTTTGTGTTGTTAATGTTTACTGAATGTATAAGGCTAAAATTACTTAGAAAGGCATTTTTAATATTTAACAAAGTTGAAAGCGGGGTTGGATATAAACATATTTGTTTAAGTGGCATTGTTAATGTTTACAAAAGGTATAAGGTTCAAATTACTTGACTAAATTTATTAATTTTTTCATTCCTATAGGTGCATAGTAGATTATATCTATCTTTATAGATTAAGAGATCGATCATAAACATCAACCTTGCCGCGAATCATCTGCTAAATATGTTAATACAAAGACAAACCTCAAGTCTTCTAAATTTGTTAACATGGGGACAAACCTCAAGTATGTGAAATCTGTTAATACAGAGATATCAAATTTTTGTGGGTACCTAAGAGCCCAAATATATATAGTGCATTTCCAGTATAAGGAAATTGATCAAAATTTTAATTATAACCAATCAAGCAACCATAAAATTCTAGGAAGAATCCAATCATTATTTTTGAGATTGGTGATAAAGTTATTGACTTATTCAAGTTTCAATCGTTGCAGAAATTTCATGTCCTACTTATATGGAATATCTCAAATGAGATAGGAAACCTGTCATCTCTTGTCAAGCTGAAAATATATAGTAATGATGTTTCCAATGTAATGTCCCTTATTAGGATTTTACCAATCAGTCATTAAAATATTCCTAAGTTTTCCATTCTACCTTGTAACACACCCTAATTGTTGGCTGGAGAATTTTTTACAGTTATGCTATAGATGGAGGATTGAACTTTTTCCCTTTTGGGGCAGCAACCTTAACAACATAAAATGGAGGGTCAAGGTATTTTAAGGCTTGTTGGATTTTGGTTTGTTATGGGTTCTTCGTTGAGGAAACTTATTAAGAGTGAGTCTTTGGAGTTCAAGAAAAACTATCCGTGGTCCTAAAAGGCAATCAAACATCATCTATTCAGTGGGATCCTTCCTTGCAACAAGATTGACATATGATCTATGAAGGATGTGTTTCGTATTTCAGTTCAGTCATATTTTCTAAATTAGTTTGAAGGGTATTAAGGTGTTCTTAAAGCTACAAGTAATCTAGTGGTTGATGGGATATAATCATTATGTCAATCATTAGGTAATTAATATATCAACATCATTAGTAAAATACATATAGTAAAATCTTATTCATATGATAGCAATAAGGGGTAAAAACATTAGCCAATTAATTATCATAAATATTGATAAAATATAGAGATCATAGGGACCAAACTTGAAAAACTTAATACCTCTTCACATCAATGTGGATCCATAACATACCCAACTTATGCGAGACTTCCCCATAAAATAATCCTAAATATGAGGGTTTCTAGATCAAAACCTGAAACAAGAGATAATCAAATACCTACAGTAGCTATTCACAGTTCGTAAAAACAAAATTTAATATTCCTCAAACTTATCATCAATACTTTCTTGAACAATAATTTCCCAACCCTAGATGCAAAAGGAAAACTTGTTTGGTTTTGCTTCAAGTTAGGATACAGTAGGAACTAAACTATTGATAGAATAGACAAAGTTAACCTATAAAATCAACATCTTAATTTCCTTGGCATGCAAAGGAGGAAAACTCAACTACAAGAACCTGTTATGAGTTAATTTATGTTCAAAGGAAGAGTGGAAGCTTGATGTAAGTATATACAATGCATTTCTAGTATAAGGAAATTGATCATAATTTTAATTATAACCAATCAAGAAACCATGAAATTCGAGGAAGAATCCAATAATTCTTTTTGAGATTGGTGGTGAAGTTATCGGCTTATTCAAATTTCAATTGTTGGCAGAAATGTCATGTCTTAATTATATGGAATATCCAAAATGAGATAGGAAATCTATCATCTCTTGTCAAGCTGATAATATACAGTAATGAATCTCCCAATGTAATGTCCCTTACTAGGATTTTACCAATCAGTCATTAAAATATTCCTAAGTTTTCCATTCTACCTTATACAACACCTTCACTGCTGGTTGAAGCATTTTGACAGACAATTTCTATGCATGTATCTTACAAGTAATCTAGTGGTTGATGACGTATAATCATTATCTCAATCATCAAGAAATTAATATATCAGCATCATTAGTAAAAGACATATAGTAAAATATTATACATTTGATAGGAATAAGGGGTAAAAACATTAGCTAATTAATTATCATCAATATTGATAAAATATAGAGATCGTAAGGACCAAACTCAAAAACTTAATACCTCTTCACAACAATGTGGATCCATAACCTACCCAACTTACAGCAGACTTGCCCATCAAATAATCCTAAATGTGAAGGTTTGTAGATCGAAACTTGAAACATGAGATTAAAGCAGATGAAAGTTAATAATAAGTATTTTTGACATCAAATCATAAGTTATATCACCATGTATTTTTCATTTGTATAATTTTTACAACCAGAGATGAATAAGCATCTCAAACCATTCACAACAACCAAAACTAGATGAAGCAAATTGTAACAATCGAATAAATAAATCAATAGAAAGAGCACCTATAATAAGAACAAGCATGTCCATGGAAAACATTCCTTATCTCTATTATGATAAATGTGTACCCCTGCAAGCTAATATTTTGTGCACTTTTCAATCATTTGTGCGATGTTGTCTCCTCTATCAAAATATTCAAAAAAAAAAATTAACATGATAAGTAGACAAAATCATGTGTATGGAACTTACTAAGGCTAAATCTTATACAGTTGATTGTTGCAAATAAAGCTTTCTCTATGAGTATTTATAATAGATTTCCATGTGTCAATGCTTACGAGGCTTTCTCCATGCATAGCTATAGCAACTTCCCATGTGTTCATGTTGCTAGTCATATTATTATCAAAAGCCATTGGTATTGCACCATGAGTGGGATACTCTACTATCCTTGGAAATAAAATAGAAGTATTCATAGCGTATAGGATATCGAATTATTGCATACTGAGAAAAGAGGACTTAATGCTCAAAATTAGAGTAAAATGAATTTTAGAATTTCAGAGAAACACTTGTAAGAGTTATGAGTAAAAATATGACAAAGATAGAACAATTCCATTTACAGATGAGAAAAAATGTCAAGTTTTCAAAGCATTGTTAGAGATCAAACTCATCTGTAAGTAATTTAATAATACCATTGATAAAGTACCTAGTTCATGATTAAATGCAACTTTCAAATATTAAAGAAAATGGGGAAACATGAATTGAGTTTAGACAAGAAAATTGGAAAATTGTCCTTAATCCAGTTCATTGAGCATAATGATAATGAGTAGAAATTATGCAACATTACAGTAATAAAAAAATATCGTACACGAGTATTGTGTACTAAGTAAATTTTCCTGGTAAATATGCAAAAATTGAAAGTTAAATAGTTTTCTTGGAATAAGACCATAATATAAAGAAATAGATTTAGTTGAGTGAAGGAAGTCAATGGCATTGAACAAGTTATTGGATTCCAATAGTTGTGATGTCGCTGGTTTTTGTCATCTGTGTAACAAAGAATTAGTTAAAAATAAAATCATAACATTATCAATTGAGAAGAGGAAATATTCAAAAGAAAAGATGTTGATTCAAATCTTAATGTACCTTTCATTTGTCAGCCGACATGTAACAGTTCAATATATTCATTCAATATGAACCTGCTGTGAATTTTTAGATCACATAACATGTAGACAATGGTTTCCTTTTCTTGCAGATATTCTTCATATGAAATGGGTTTTAAACAAGGAAGTAAATCATGTACTAAAGGCTGCCTGATAGTGAAATGGACAATGTTTTTTTTTATATATTCTATTGTAGAATTTATACAATGTTTGTATACGAAAGGGAAATTATTATTGCATTTTGAACAATAAATTGTTCCATTGTTGATCAATATGGATGAACTGATCGGAGAATTGCAAATAAAACAAACAGGGTCGAATGAGTACGAATTTGATTCCTTTAGAATACCTTCAACCTGTTTATAAAATATTCAAATGTTAATGTAAAATATTACATATGAAATTCAAAGTTAGCAAAACGATCATTATTGTTATACTTACATCATGAGTAGATGTCGTTAGTTTCCCAAGATTCTTTACTGCATCCGTGTTAATTTAAATTATGAAAGTTGACTACATTTTTCGAAATATTTTTTATTTTACATATGTCCTTTTTGTTATGTCCTTGAAAAGGATCAGGGGAAATTTTCCTTTCTGCAATTGTTGTTCCATTGAAATATATTATTACTCATATGTGTCAAACCATTTGCAACTGCAAGAGACAAATTACAAAAGTTATATAGTGAATTAATGCATATTATCTATTAAAAATTAAGAATAAGTGGTATACAAATGTATGTTGTTGCATTGCCATTCTCAGAATCTCCATCTTTGATATGCAATATGTAGGAAAGTGTAACAGATGCACCGATTGTACCAATTGGGTACATTTCAGTTTTGTCTACAAACTGCTTAATGGTTGTATCTGGAATGAAATTATATTATTTGCAAATTCTAGGCACATTTTTTATGTTTCTTGATTCATTTAGTGAAATTATTTTATCATAGTCACCACGATCATAAACGGTTTTAGGCAGTATTCTGAAATTTGTAATTGATATACTCCTGCCTTGTATAAGTTTTTGTTCATGTCACTCAATTAAGTGATTCATCATTCCTTTATCATTTGTTAAATCAACACATAATATTCGACGTGCTTTGTTTTCTTTGTCAAGATATGTGCTATAAACGACTATTATCTCTCCGACAAATAATTGTCCAATTCTACGACTGTTCAAGTCTTCAATTGATACTTTAACTGGGGGTATTTGTTTTTGCCTATATAAATTTCTTATTTAGATAATTTCATAAACATTTCTATAATGCTATGGTTTTTCTATGAATTGTAGAAGTATAAATAAATTATAGTGTAAGATTGCATACGCATACCTTTTTACTGCATCATTTTGTAAAATGCTTGATTCTCCTCTTGTTGATTCTATTTGACTTGTACTAAAAATAGCAATTTACATATTTCAATATGATTGGAATATTATCATATTTATTTTGCATAAGTGATAAATTAAGAGTTTATGATAACTAACTTATACATATATTGTTGTTCGATTGCCTGAAGGGACTGGCTACTAGTGTTTTTTTTACTTGTCCAAAATTTTCTAATTTATATATGTTTAGTTATACATATGTATATTAGTCAATTGTAAAAAGACATGCATGTATAGTGATAATTAACATTGTAGACTCATAATCTCAACATATTTGTATAGTTGTCATAAACATACCACTTTAAACCCTGTGATTGGCTTTCATCCTCTACTTGAATTATGCTTTCTATATCTTCAGTAGTTATTGTGTTGAAATTACACAATGGTAATTTCATTCTAAATAGCTACACAAAATATTTTAATTACATGAATGTAAGTAATTTTTGACAAGAAAAATTGAAATAAAAAAAATGATGGAGATGATTATGGACATACTCTTTCGTATCTTCTTGTTCAATTTTCTCTTTGGTGTGGTCAATCAATTTTCCTTGTTCTTAACTTCTTTTACTTGTTTGTTATTTTTATTTTTCATCGACTACCCTATTGTTATAGAATAGTAGAATATATTTAGTTCAATTTCAAAAACCATATAAAAGGAACAAGTGAACAAGAATATAAAAAACATATAAAAGAAAAAACAACAAGTATATACTTTCTTCTTTCATGTTCCATGTTGTTGATCTTTTTTCTGATCTGTTTTTTATTTATTTGAAAAGGGTTTTATTGGTAGAATTTGCATCCAAGAATATATGAAGTCATATATGTAAATGTATAATAGGATGCATAGTATATATGGTCTTATTATTTGGTTTATTACAGATAGGGATATGCTACTATGCTTTAGTAAAATAAAAATTGCAAAAACAATTTGTACATATTTCAAAGGGTATCAAAAGTTGAAATTTTGGAACATGTTTCATATGTATATCATAGCTGAAGGACAAGAGATACTATATCGTGATGAGACCAATATGTATTTAATATGAAAATTATGTATTTTATATTAGTTACATTTGACCACACATGGTAAATGAATGATTTATATATGCTACTAGTTTTGTTGATAAGAAAATGGAGATTGTAATTGTTCATGTAGCTTTCCAACTCTTTTGTTTTTTGATTGCATTATAACATATCAATATTGAAGTCCCAAAATATAATTATGGTATCCTTTAAATCTAGATGGCAAAAATCTTTTGCAATGAATTTCAAAATATTGTTCAAATTTTCATGTGGTGATGCATATATATTAAGTATTGAAATTTGTGATCAATGAACTATTATTTTTGCCAAAAATGCTTCTACAATATTCTCTTCAAAATGGATGTGTTCAAGCATATTGTATGTTTTTTTATCAGTATAATTATTCCATGCTTAATGAAACTTGAGATGCAGTTGAATTTGTGAAGTACTCATTTTTCATAGACAGACACATATATGTTTCTTGTAAGCATAAGATGTCAGATTGCATTGTATCATAATCACTTCATATGTCACTAAGGCGTGCATGAAGATTACGAGTGTTTAGTGAAAGAATGGAGATGAATCGCAATGCTTGTATTGATGAATAGTCACATTCTAATTTCCATTTTGCAGTTCTTTTCAAACGTTGCATTTCACAATTTACTTTTTTCTTGACCTTGAAATTATTGTGTGTCGGAGCATTTAGAAAATACAATGACTCTATGTTTCTTACACGTGATAGAACTATGTATATTATGCCATGCACTTGTATTCTGGTAGGGTAAAATGCAAGCCTATCCAAGGTTAAACCCTATGACCTATGTATTGTGCGTGCACATGCAAGTTGAATTGGGAATTGTTTTTGTATCTTCAGATTAGCCATCTTTGGTGTCATAGGCATTCCTTTTGATATTCGTAATATTGGAGTCCAATCATTTTCTATGCCTGAAGTGTAAAAATACACTAATTTTGTAGATTATCGATGAAAAATATCAGGGTAATGGAACTTAATCCATAGAACATCAACTTTATCGATATGAGTATATGATTTAAGTATTCCATCTGCACCGTTTACTAGTCCATCTTGTGCATCATAATTTCAAGAATACATTTCAATTAGCATGTTAAACTTTATCACAAGTTGTTAAGGAAAATTAGTTTATGTTGATGCCTTGGAACATTACCATTTTTCTCTTCATCTTCGTCAATTGAATTGATTAAAATATCATTACCAAGCATGAGTGTTAACATTTTCTTGTTATGCATTGCAATTTATTTGTTGTTGTAAAATAAATAGGGAAATGTTGGATCATTTAGTACAGGGCACATGCAAGTTGTATTAATATATGTTATATCATCACATGTTTGACTATTTGTTCACATTCTATTAAAATTTGATATAAATCTCTCATATGTTTGTCGCATAGTCATATGCAATTGGAAGCACTTGACATTATCCTTCTAGAAATAATGTGTTATTATTTGAATGTTGATTCTTGGCTGTTCAAAAATTAGCGAGTTGTGAATAGGTTGCGCTTGGTATAAATCAACACATAATATCATGCCAATGTTTCCAAAGTATTTGGTTTGTACATGTTTTATGTTTCTGAGTCTATTGTCAATAGTATATAAGAATCGATTACGGATCACAGAGGCTTCATCTATGCAAGCTAATTGCATTTCTTGATATAGATTTGATAAGTTTTCTAATTCTTCTTTGTTGAGTGGCAAGAATTGAGACTTGTTAAAAGGAATTAGCAATGCATAATTTATTGTTGTTCCACCTGCATTATATGCATCTTTTCCTGTATATGATAATATTAGACCCTTTGGTTTCATAGGATCAATTGTGTTCTATGAATCATATATTCGTATAAGCTTTTGGAAAATTTCTTTCACTGTCAGTGTTTTTCCTATGCCTTCTCTGCCTATAATAAATATCTAAGTTGGTTCATTGATGTTTCTTCGTTTTTTTATTCCAACCTCTTTTACAATTTCTTGTTGCTCTCTATTCAACATTATTTTGAGTTTTTCATATTCATTGTTTTCCATTAAAAATGGATGAGAATTTAATTGAAATCCAATATTGATTCTTTTTTCATCTCAAATTGTTTTGGAAATTGCAAGTCTGATTGCAAATCATATTCCTCACAATGGCAACCATTTTTTTTTTCACATATTTATCTGATTGGTATTCATAGAACTATTTATTTCATTTGTTGTAGTCTCTAAATCACCCCATGTTGGATTGATGTCATATGTAAATTTATATTCATGGGTGTGAATTGTTTTTTCATGTACTTTATATGTAGCTTGACATGTAGGGAAGTCTCGTTTCAATGTGTTTTCACATTTTTAAAATGAAACATGTTGGCACTAGAATCAACACTTGGACTGTAGCAAGTGCCTGACCAGACACATCCTAAACTATAAAGAAATTTAATGATTTGTTTTATGAGATTGGTAGGTGGTACAAACTCTGATTCACTGAAAGAGATTTCAGTCAAATGCACAGTTCTACTAATGAGGGTATTTTAACTTGATGTGGTAGCAGGGTGCATGTTTCTAGCCTATGAGGAGAGGAAACTGTAAGATGAGAAAGGAAACAGTAGGTCCGTAAAACATAAATCTACTATATTTGGTAGAAATTCACAAAAGTAGCAGTTTGACAATATTCCATTGAGAGAAAGTTATTTCTAGTCTGACAATATTCTCACTAAAATAACATGAAGAATAACTATCATGAGTGATTCTCTTACGTTTTTATAACATATATTTTACTAGGAATGCACATTGTGTGAGACTAATAAAAACTGATAAAACACATAACATGTTTAAGAGGCTAAGAAAAGCACATAACAGTATGATGGTTTGCAAACTGGAACTGAAAGAAAGGAGATATGGAAACACAATTAAAGTAGACAATACGCAAAAAAAAATTAGTAATAAGTCATAAGTATTATCATTCCATTTCATTCACAAAAAAAATTAGAGATCATATGAGTCAAAATACTAAAACCAACAACCAACCCCTTTTTACATAGCGGTTTATCACATATATACAAAAATAATAAACTGTCATCTCCACAGAAGGAGTAAACATGTTCCCAAAAGTTATTATGATCTCATGCAAGAGATGAGGCTTATCCTGAAACTTTAATACAAAGTGTTATGACATAATGAAAATAACAACGTCAAGGCTAACAATTCGAAGTGGTTTGTATGATGTGGTAGTTTATGGGAAGACTCCTCTTTTGTTATGGTGCAACCAACTCCACAAAAAGTGTAAACAACAATGAAAATGTTGTGTGGTTGTTCCTTGAATGCTACCTGGTGCCTGGTAGAAATGTGCTGGTATTGAGAGTGGTGGTAGAAAATTGTTTTAGAGAAAATTTGTCGTTGTTCTATTGTTCCTCTTCTTTTTTGGTGGAAAACCCTTTGTAATGGCAGAAAACCCGAAAATTTTTGGATAGAATAGCGGAGGTTCATTTTATGAGAAATTTCAAAGAAACCATTTGAAAAAGGTTTAATTGATATGGGAGACATGGACCAGAATGAATGATAAGCGAAGGGAAGAAAAAATTTTAGACATATATCTAAATCGAAAATCGAGATCGGAGAATTTAAACTTAGGACAAAAATAGAAAAAAATGTGATGTGTGATGAGAGCGGAGGTGATGTGGCATAAAAAATAGTGGGGTCACCCGCAAATCGCACATCGGAAGTTTTAAGGAATTACCTCTCCTCCGTTAACGTTATCTTGTATCGTATGCGATATGCGCTAGAGCACTCTACCAATAGGTGGCCACCCTCATCTCCTCATCGCAAGATATATCATTTAACTTGCGAAGTATGAAAACATAAATATAATAATTGCCGATGTGTGAAATTGATTTGTTTGCGATTTAACCTATATTGTTGATCTACACTTAGATCTAACGGTCTTCACTGCTGACTCTTCTCTAGATCTCCCACTTTGCTGGAAAATCTGTTTTCTTCGGGCAACGCTTTTCTTTTAAAGAACTCTGGTTGCAATACTGTCCACGAAGCCTTGATTTGCTTTCTTCGAAAACTAAAACTGCTTGCTGGATGACTGGTATATGTTTACCTTTAGCCTCTTTATTGAGATAACCAAAATATCAGTGAAATAGATACACTTTTCAGTGTGTGAAATATATAACTTTCATTTCTGAGAAGTAGCTGCCCTTTAATGCATTACTATTTTTGACAATGAAATTGTAACAAAGGTAGCTATTATTCTAGACCAGATGACTGCAACTTTATTACCCAAAAAATGACTAACCTTCGACACTAGGTAAACCCACGAAGGTGGGTTACACTTTTGTGAGAATCGGGGGCGGAAAAGTCATTTTCCCAACAGTTCAGCCGAAAATTTTTAAAAGTTCAACCAAACTATTCTAGAGTTCGGTCGAACTTTCGAAATTATTTCGGCCAA
Source organism: Pinus albicaulis (assembly GCA_034641835.2). Taxonomy (NCBI): domain Eukaryota; kingdom Viridiplantae; phylum Streptophyta; class Pinopsida; order Pinales; family Pinaceae; genus Pinus; species Pinus albicaulis. The sequence continues at coordinate 1,018,246,645 of CM076583.1, forward strand.
ACTACTTCTATCGTTTATATTGATGGCGTATTGACGACATGGGCAAACAATTTTTTGGCTAGAGATGGGAAAATAGACAACAATAGTTCGGTCGAACTTTTAAAATAGTTAGGCCGAACTTGTTCTTATAAATATTACCGTTGTCTGTTTTTTGTCTCGCGTCTGTCTGTTTTCTCTGTTGCGGTGAGGTTTTGGGCATATTACCATTATGTGTTTGCTATCTCGCATCTGCTTTTCTCGCATCTGTGTGTTTTCTCTGTTGCGGTGAAGTTTTAGGCGACGATGTGAGGTGAGGTGTTGCTCTGTTGCACCACGGCGATGAGGTGAGGTGTTGCTCTGTTTTTTTTGTAACCTTTTTTTTTTTTAATTTTAATTTTTTTTGTTCACAAAGAATTTGATCTATGTCCTCTATGACGTCTTCAGTGATCTCCCAGCTCGTCTCCTCATTGTGGCTTCGTCCTCTTGTCGTCTATGAATTTCCAGGTATGCTATCCTTCTCCTCTGTCATTGAATTTATAGGTATGCTATCATAGATGAATGAAGAATCAACTAGACATTTTTTTATTTCTTATTTAATCATAGTGGAAATTTGGGAGTTTGTTATTATTTCCTTTCAACTATAATTATGTTGGTTTGGTTTGTCTTTAAAATCTTGTTTGTAGAACTCGATTAAAAATAATACAGGTTCTAAAATCCCTTACTTGTTGGCTTATGTTTTATGGGGAATATGGAATCATAGGAATAAGGTTATTTTTAAAAACTCTCAAACTAATCCCTTTATGATTGTCGTCAACTTTATGAATTCTTTAATGAATAGGTTCCTAATCATATTTCAACTAAGAAAAAATTGGAAAAAATGGTTATTAATATGAATGTCTATGTGAGAGGATTCTTTGATGGAGCCTATGCCAATGGAAATTTTGGAGATGGTATGGTAATTTAAATAAACCTCTATTATAATATGCAAAGTAATTTAGGAAGTTGGCTAGGTACTATCCATCATTTGGACAACACTTAAACCCTTTGTACTCGACTTTAACCACTTACCATCATTGTCAATTCACTACCCAACCATTCTCCATTAGATACACAATAGGAACCAACATATCACATATACTACACAGTCACATCACCAACGAGAACATCAGGTTCATAAGAGCATAACATATAAACCATAAGAACTCACTCAATTAGATACCTTCAATACATCAGGACTTTCTAATACTTATACTCACTCATATCTTGTATAGTTATATCCTACAAGTGCTAATCACATTGTACTAGTATAACAACTTAGAACTGGTTAAGCAAGAGGTAATATGGTATAATCTAATTACAGGTATAAGCAGCTTCCATGTTTCTCTGTTCTTTCATTACCTTTACAAGCTATAGTACTCATCTACGTTGGTTCATATAAGCTTATCTACTATGTTTCCATAATAAGCTTGATGTTGGTGGTAAATCTTCTACTTACAAAGAGCTTTATATCACCTTCTCACAAAAATATTACTAGTCTGAATACATATGGTACTTACACTGTTCACATATAAGCATATAAGTCTCTACATAATTACTAGTAGTGATGTATATAGTAACACTTATATTCATTTAAACACGATTATATAAGAGTATATACATTACAACTTAATCATGTTATACTTATGATGATATACGTATTATCCATATCTATTCAAGATGAGCTAATTTATTACATAGAGATTATATCACTAGAGTAATGGTTGTAATTGATTACCTATATACTAATGTGTAATCTAAGAAAATACAACAACTAAGATAAGCTCAATATTCCAATGTGATATCGCCTATCCATGATTATCGTTATTTATATAATACCACTATTGAGATTTTGGGGGGATGACCTTATAAATACAATTGATTTATTTACACAACCATCATTACTAGGATATGATTTCATGTTACTGCCTTAACTTGAGATTTACCCACCTAGAGATAGATAGATACTTGCCTGCCTTATTGAAATTCGATTTCAATTTCACTCTTACATGTATTTTTTATTTTGTTATTTAAATTTCTTTATTTTTTTCATTGATTTTTTGTTTCCCTTGTTTCGATCCTTCATGTCACACTTGGAAACTATAACAAAGATCTAGAATTTCTTTCTTTTTAAGCTTCTGTTGCAGAAATCGATAATTTATATCCAACTTCAGATTTGATAACAAAGGTATATAATTTCGTTTATTTCATTCAATTTGCTTTTGATTCTTATATATATATATATATACATCTTAAAATTCTAGGCTTTTTAGAATCACTACTTTGACTTTCTTAACTCAGTTCAAAGTATAATTATATTTATATTTTCGTACACAAATCTATTCTTTTATAATTAAGGAAAAACCCTCTTGTACAAATATGCTTAGTCTCTTATACTATGTGTTTTTCCTCCCCACATGTACTGTACATATTTAATTTTTTATAATTACATTAGAAATATTTCTATGTACATATCAATTATGATTTTTAAATTAATTCAGGTATTTTGTGCAATATATTTCCAAAACACATTTTATTTGAGTTAATTGCAACAGAATGAAGACTTAATTTACCTCATTATTAATGAAATTCGATTTCTGGAAAAAACTTGTTATTTCTCAATCCAGTACCCTCGTACTAATCGTTAATGGAAATTATGATATTCTGTATGAAATTTTGAATTCTAATAATAATACTAGAGAAGGCTTACTTTACCTCATTATTAATGAAATTCGATTTCAATTTCACTCTTATGTATTTCCGATTTTGTTATTTTTAATTTCTTTATTTTTTTCGTTGATTTTTTGTTTCCCTTGTTTCGATCCTTCTTGTCACTCTTGAAAACTATAAAAAAGATCTAGAATTTCTTTCTTTTCAAGTTTCTGTTGCAGAAATCGATAATTTATATCCAACTCCAGATTTGATAACAAAGGTATATAATTTTGTTTATTTCATTCCAGTTGCCTTTGATTCTTATATATATTTATATCCTAAAATTCCAGGCTTTTTAGAATCACTACTTTGACTTTCTTAACTTAGTTCAAAGTATAATTAGATTTATTTGCTTACACAAATCTATTGTTTTATAATTCAGGAAAAACCCTCTTGTACAAATATCCTTAGTCTCTTATACTCTACGTTTTCCCTCCACACATGTACTGTACATATTTAATTTTTTATAATTACATTAGAAATATTTCTATGTACATGTCAATTATGATACTTAAATTAATTCAGGTATCTTGTGCAATGTATTTCCAGAACACATTTTATTTGAGTTAATTGCAAGAGAATGAATAGAATTAAGAAACTCACACAGAATTCGGCAACAGAATGAACAGAAATTCACACAGAACTCATCAACAAAACGAAAATAAATTCACACAGAATGAACATAATTAAACAGTGCAAAGAAATTCACACAGAGAATTCAAAAACTCAGAATTCTTTTAATATTTAAATCATCCCAATGTATTTCATTAATGTACCTAATTTTACACCTTCTATGATGCTTGTAAGCTTATAAAATGTTAAAAGTAGAGTGTTTCATGATGTAATGTATATTAATAATCTAGATTGTGCACAGTGATATTATGATAGTGTAGGTTGATGTTAAATTTGTAAAGTTCTTGTACATATTAGGGATGAATGATAGTACAAGCCAAAAATGACATTATTATAAATTATTAAACAATCTATTAGGTGCTAAATCATACTTCTTATTAAGGAAATAACTAATGCAAGTTGAAAATTCCTTTTTAATGTTCTTAGCTTATTTATAGATGTCAAAGTAAAGGTTTCTAGATGTGATTTCTCCCATAAAATTCAAGGAAAAGTAAACTTTAAGGAAAACCATGTACATGTCATTTCTCCCACAAACTCATCAAGGTGTGACTTTTGATATAACTTTATCAACCACTACCACTAGTTGTTTTAGTAAGTGCATAAAATCATTTTGAAAACCATGTACATGTCATTTCTTCGACAAACCCATCAAGTTGTGATTTTTTACATAACTTAATCAACCACTACCACTAGTTGCTTAAGTAAATGCAAACCAATACCACTTTAAGGAAAATGTTTAAGTGCATACCACTACCAATTTAAGGCAAACCGTATAATGTGTCATTTCTCCTATACATGTGTCATTTCTCCTATAAACGTTTAGGCAAACTTTAAGGCATGTGTCATTTCTATGTCATTTCTATCTTAAACTCTAGGCACTTGGGAAAACTTTAAGGCATGTAATTTCTAGATGTGATTTCTCTTTATATGTCATTTCTATCTTAAACTCTAGGCACTTGGGCAAGCTTTAAGGCATGTCATTTCTAGATGTGATTTCTCCCATAAACTTTAAGGCAAACTTTAAGGCAAACCATGCACATGCCATTTCTCCCACAAAATAAGGGATTTCTCCCATTAATTCAAGGCAAACTTTAAGGCCTAAAAATTGAACCTAAGGTGGTTGAACTCTCATAGGCTTTTAAACTTCCATAGGATTTTAGTCTTTCTTTTGGGTGTTAACTTCTACAAGTTCTAAAGGTAGAGTCTGTAAAGGGCCAGGTAGCCTCTGGATCTCATCTTTTCTCAAAGGTGACATATCCAGTAAATGCACCTATAGTTAATCTCTAGAACATAAATATAAGTTCTTCATTTTAATATCCATAAACCACTACCACTTTAAGGAAAACCTTGTACATGTGTCATTTCTCCCTTCTCCCATAAAATTCTAGGAAAAATTTAAGGCATGTGTCATTTCTATTTCATTTCTCCCATAAACTATAAGGAAATTTGTCATTTATTCGACAAACTCATAAAGGTGTGACTTTTGACATAACTTCATCAACCGCTACCACTATTTTTTTAGTAAGTTCATAAAATAATTTTTCAAACCATGTAAATGTTATTTCTCCCACAAACTAAATGCTTTCTCCGATTAATTCAAGGAAAACTTTAAGGCCTAAAAATTGAACCTAAAGTGGTTGAACTCTCATAGGATTTTGAGCTTCCATAGCATTTTAGTCTGTCTGTTGAGTGTTAATTTTTACAAGTTTTAAAGTCAGAGTCTATAAAGGGAGAGGTAGCCTCTAGATCTCATATTTTCTCAAAGGTGACATATTTGGTAAATGCCCCTACAGTCAATCTTTGGAACATAAATAGAAGTTCTTCATTTTAATATCCATAAACCACTACCACTTTAAGGTAAACATTGTACATGTGTCATTTCTCCCTTCTCCCATAAATTTTTAGGAAAACTTTAAGGCATGTGTCATTTCTTTTTCATTTCTCCCATAAAATCATAAAGGTGCACGAATTTTGACATAACTTCATCAACCACTACCACTAGTTGTTTTAGTAAGTGCATAAAATAATTTTGCAAACCATATAAATGTCATTTCTCTCAAAAACTAAAGGCTTTCTCTCATTAACTCAAAGCAAACTTTAAGGCCTAAAAATTGAACCTAAAGTGGCTGAAATCTCATTGGATTTTTAACTTCAATAGGATTTTAGTCTATTTGTTGAGTGTTAACTTCTACAAGTTCTGAAGGTAGTATCTGTAAAGGACCAAGTAGACTCGGCATCTCATATTTTCTCAAAGTTGACATACCCAGTAAATTCCCCTAAAGTCAATCTCTAGAACATAAATATAATTTCCTCATGAAAGGCGTGTACCAAGTTAAGAAGGAGAGGCTAAAACAACTGCATGGAAAATTAAACAATATTGTTATCCAATTTCAATTTTTTAGTATAAGACATTGTACAAATATTAATAAGGTGTATGCTGATCTATTGCATGGGGCAATGCCAATTCAGGATTTATTTATCGAAGATGAATTAATATATGAATTAGAATTATATGGGGCAATGCCAATGCAAGATTCATCTCTCAAAGATGAATTAGTTTTGAGACTCTCTTCTTCAAAAATTCAAGATTCATCTCTCAAAGATGAATTAGTGTTGAGACGCTCTCCTTCAAAATTTATTGATGGAAATTGTAACATATCTTGGATATGTGTGTGTTTTGTACTTATAAATGCGTCTTTTTTAATGACCATGCGTTTTTTTCAATTATCTAACAAGTGTGCTCCCACCACAACCATGTAAAGAGAAACTTGGTGAAGTTCACATTTGCAACAAGAAGTGAACTTCACATTTTTATAAAATTAAAATGTGAGGACTTCAACAAATGTTTGTTTAAATGGAGTTTCACGCTTCTTTTTTAATGACCATGTGTTTTTTTCAATTTTATACCAAGTGTGCTCCCACCATGTTTTCAATTATATACCAATGGTGCTTCTACCATGTAAAGTGCAATTTGGTGAACTTAACATTTTTATAAAATTTTTGCTTAAATTGAGTTTCATACATCAATTAGTGCTTTGATAGTTGTGTTTTACATAATTTGTGTACACTAAATTACATTAATTTTTTGAAATTTATTTTGAATTTATTTTAAATAATAATTTTAAAAAATAATTCTAAATATCCACTATAGATATATATATCATGGAGGATGAACGACGAAGATCACCATAATCCCATATCTCTACGAGAGAGGGGGATCAGGGATCGAGGGATGTTCATGGTATTTAAACATAATCTTAAATCTCCATACATATACATACATGTGTATACATATCGAATTGATTTTTTATCAATTTTGTGAGTTAAATTAGTTGTTAATAAGTTTCATTTTTATTTTTTAGGAGCTAAGAGGACAAGGGTGTCTACTTCATCAATGGAGCATGCCCCTAGTTCATGCAATCATGGTATGGTTTACGCAATTTAATCAATGAATATGTACATGTATTTATATGTATGAATGTATTTTTAAATTGATTATAAATTCATATTTTTAAATGAAGCTTCTCTTTTGTCTCATGAGGTTGGTAGTGGTTCACATTCCCTTGGAGGGCCATCAATAAGTGTTGGCGGATTGTGTGAAGGTGGTGATACGTATTCCCCCATAAACAAATCAATGGATGGTCGTGTTTGTTCTCAACCAATCGGTGGTCATTCTGGTTCTCAGCAGGGTCGTTCTGGTTCTCAACAGTCTTAGGGTGGGCAAGATACTAACCAACCACATCGAGGTGGCCATCAATTTGAATATTATTTTCATTCAATTTGTAAAAATTTGTTTACATGTGTATTTTTAATATACAAAATTTTATATATTGATGTAGAGGCTAAAAATTCTGCTCCAAATGTTGCTAAAAAAATACGTAGGGCAGAACGCGTCATTAAAGAAGAATGTTGCACACCAACCACAACTTGTTCATCCAAAATTTTCAATATATCTTAGGAAACAAACATGCAGAAATGCACTTTACAAAGGTGTCAACATCTTCATGAAAAAATGAAGAGAGATCTCATGGCTTTGACTCTACCTACTGAGAGTCGACAAAGCTTTTAAATAGTTACACACTCTTTAAGCGAACTAGTAGATGTGTACCTAAAGCTTGGGCCAACCACTAATACTTTTGTAGAACTGATGAGAAAAAGAAAGGAAACATTGATGGGCCCCGATACTTGGGAGGTTGTTAAAAAAGAGTTACATCAGAAATGGCCAAGTCTATGTTTAATTTCAAAGAAGGGTTGAAAAGAAAGATGGTGAAGGTGAAATATTTCAATCACCCTCATATAGCTCGCTATTTGTATGATAGACACCCTGCAACCTATGGAAGACTCCCATGGAGCGACGAGATTCTGCTTTATTTTGTAAAATTATTTTATGCAGAATCATTTTTGCAAATGAAACCCAATTACAATGACCTTCCCTCTGAATTTTTTGGTCTTGGGAAAATTCGATCGTGTGACCATAGGGGCACTAGGAATGATGTTGAGTTACCTCGCTCTGAGCCACCATTGGTTAGTCTACCTCTTCATGTCGAAAATTTACTGTCAGTGATGGATGACACTTCTCAAATTAGTCGAGAAGTAAGTGATGCCATCATTGACAATGTTCACAGTGGATTGGGTGGAGTTGATGTTTATTTGAATCAACAAAGAGCATGTGAGAATGCATGCGCTAATTTTTTGTATTATACAAATGAAGAGATTGACAACATGAGTGTTAAAGATTTCAAAACATATGCAAATAATTGTCGCAATGGTTGGCAAGACCTAATTGTTCATGAGCAAGAGGGCATGGGAACAATTTGTGTTAATGGTTAAGGTGATTATTTTAACACATGTACAATTTGTAATAAATACATATATATACATACATATATTTGTATACATTAATCTAACAAAAATGTATCATTATATGTTAACGCCATTTCTAGTTGTCACACTTGATGAGTGAAGAAAATGTTAATATCACGGTTGGAGCCTCTGGTTCAAACAATCCATATGGGTCCCACCATCAATCATACAATCAATATGGTTCACACCATCAAGATATGTTGGCAAATTTTAGTGTTTTTTAAGTGAACACATGATGATGTACAATTATTTTTTATCTATTATTATATATATCAAAACATGATGACATATTTTTAAAGTAAATAATTGTGCACACAGGTACATGTATATATATAATAAAATGTTTTAACATATTTTGATTACGTCCGATGTTTTTGGGATGCTGCTACCTTCTTATTCCTTAAGAGATGTGCCAGATTCACCATCACAAGTATGAATAACCTTTCACTTTTAAATATGTTTTTAAGTTATATATTCCACCTCAAAAACTTCCATTAAATATGAGATATATCTAGATTTTGAGTTATTTTAAATTTTTTGAATTTTAGGTTTTTGGAGATTTTCTTTCTGAGTCACTCTTACGAGATGTGCCAAATTCACCAGCACAAGTATTCAAATTTTCACTTATATATATATATATATATATATATATATATATATATATATATATATATATATTTAAGTTATAAATTATAAAATGAAGTTTAAAATATTTATTGTAAATTGAGATCTAGAGATCTTGAGTTATTTAAAAAATTTTGAATTTTAGGTTTTTGGAGATTTTCTTTTGGAGCCTCTCATAGGAGTTGTGCTAAATCCACCAGCACAAGTATTAAATTTTTCACTTAAATATATGTTTTTAATTTATAAGCTATAAATTGAAGTTCAAAATTTTTATTAGAAATTGGGATCTAGATCTTGAGTTATTTTATACTTTTAAATTTTCTGAATTTGAGGTTCCTATAGACGATTTCTTTTCTCCACGGACTCTAGAGATGGAGATAGGAACATCCGCACCATTTCAACCATTTGAACAAGTTGTATAACATTTATTTTAATATTATTGAAAATAAGTTTATCTATGCATTTTCATTTGAAAATTTTTAATATATCTGTGTGTGTGTGTGTACATCTATATTGTACAGTTTACTGTGGAAGATGTTTTAGTGGGTGAAGTTTTATTCGATGAGAAAAAAATGGAGAGGGAACCTCATGAGGTATTGAATGATTTTTTTTACATTTTGGTTTTTTACATCAAGTTCTATATATTCTCATTCAATTTTAAAACATTAAATTTTAATTTTTGTACAAATTGTGTACAGGTTCCCCATGCTTCCGCGCCGCAGGACAGCTCGAGGATCATGACTTTGCTAGGAGAGACACTACATCCATCTATATTTGATGGATGATGAACATGCACGTGAAACATTATATATTCAATAGATAAATAGTCTTAAACTTACTTTTTTATATATAGTGTTATCTACATACAGTCATATATAAATTGATACTTGATACTTTTGAGATACAAATTTTGGACATATTTTACGTGGACTACATTTGGTACATGTGAACGTGATATAATGTTTTGTTTTTATTAGATAGTTGAACTACATTTTGCACGTTAAGTAATGTTGTGATCTATAATTTTTTGTTTTTAAAACTCAAGTTTTGGATGGTTGAACTACATTTGGCATGTGAAGTAATTTTGTGTTATAATTTGTTTTGTTTTTAAAATTTAAGTTTTGGATGGTTGAACTACATTTGGCACGTGAAGTAATGTTGTGTTATAATTTATTTTGTTTTTAAAACTCAAGTTTTGGATGGTTGAACTACATTTGGAATGTGATTGCACGATATAATGTTTTTCTTTATTGGATGGCTGAACTAAATTTGGAATGTGATTGCATGATATAATGTTTTTTTTATTGGATAGTTGAACTACATCTGGCATGATATAATGTTTTGTTTTTATTGGATAGTTGAACTACATTTGGCTTGTGAAGTAAAGTTGTGATATAATTTGTTTTGTTTTGTTTTGTTATGATAGTTGAACTATATTTATCCAGTACGTGCAACATTTTTCATCAATGCAGGTATAGAAAAGCTACTTTCAGTTAATTGCATTCTAGAACATATATATCCAGTATGTGCAACATTTTTATCAATGCACATATAAAAAATACTTTCAGTTAAATGCATTCTATAACATATATATTATCCAGTACTTGAAACATTTTTCATCAATGCAAATAGAAAAGATACTTTTAGTTAATTTCATTCTAGAACATATATATCCAGTACGTGCCACATTTTTCATCAATGCACATAGAAAATCTACTTTCAGTTAATTGCATTCTAGAGCATATATATCCAGTACTTGCAACATTTTTCATCAATGCAAATGGAAAAGCTACTTTCAGTTAATTGCATTCTAGAACATATATATCTAGCACGTGAAACATTTTTCATCAATGCACATATTAAAACTACTTTCAGTTAATTGCATTCTATAACACACGCACACACACACACACACACACACACACACACACACACATATATATATATATATCCAATACGTGCAACATTTTTCATCAATGCACATAGAAAAGATACTTTCAGTTAATTGCATTCTAGAACATATATATATATCCAACACGTGCAACATTTTTCATCAATGCACATATAAAAGCTACTTTGAGTTGATACTAGTGTGCATGTACCAAAACAATGTACATGTGCAAACACTTGCACAGATAACATAACAAGGAAGTTCAATTTTTGGTTGAGTTCTGGAAGTTCTAAGACATGAATCGAAAAAGAAGAAATTGTTGGGCAGTTCAATCAAAAAAATTCCAATGGAATTCCAGCTTCAATGATTCGTTCATGATCGAATTTTGACATTTTCCATTTCTTAATTTTATTTTTTTTCTTTGATTGAACCTATATCAAATTTATGTGTTCTACACACACCAAGTGAATATATTGACAACTTATGACATCAGGTTCATAGTCTTCAAAGTAAACTAAATCCCAACTATGATTAGTTTGTCTAAAAAAATAAACTTTCAGTATAATAGATCCTCTGTCATATGGAAACCTGTGATCATTATAATTTTATAATAATTTCATCTTTCATTCAGTGCAATGCATCAAATAATACTTCACATTTTCATCATTTTCAGTAAGTGAAATTACTACAAAAACATCTCCTGCATAATAAAACAAACTTATGTACTTAAGTTTAGATCATAATTAACATGAAAAATTAAATTTAAAATAATTCTAGTATCTATTTCTAGATATCTATCATTTGAAAGAAATTCAAATGTTACCTTCTCTAACAATATTAGAAACTCGATCACCATCAGATGATATTGTACTCTCCTCTGATTGCATTTATTCAAACATTGCAACAGACATTTTCCCATTTGTATTTAGCTCTGTATGTTTCCAATCTTGTACATACATTTTTTTTCACAAACATCATTGGATTATGTGTTGTCTATGAAAACATGACAAAAACAAGAATATTTTCTTTTATCCAATGCAAACACATTTTTGGACAAATTTGTTTTAGTTGAATGCAATTTCTGAGTCCCTTTTATTGTTTCAATGTCATTTCCAATCGATATATCTACATCTTCGACCCCAATATGCAAAAAAAAACTATATATGGAAAATTCAAAGAAGAATGTAAATATGATATCAAAACACCATCAAATATAATCATTGTGATAAATGCACACTGTTTAAAATTGGATATCCAATAGAAATTAAATTTAATGTACCTTCGCACTTCCCTTGATCGGTTAGTCTCATGGCTTAGTGCAATGATGCACCATTGAACAACTTCTTTAGCATCCACAAGTCGGTTTGCGGAGTGGTTCATTTGATATCTTCAAAGTGCTCATTTTATGCATGCCCATGCACCTTCATGTTCTCCTTTTCCATGGACAGTCTTAAAGAAATTCAAACTATGTTTAATGCAGGTTTTCTTATGAAGACAACATAACCAAAAGAATGACCATGAATATTTGAATTGACCTACGAATCCACTTGACCATATCCAATTTCCATTCAATTTTATTCCACGACTTTTCAAGGAGTCATAAATCTTTCCAAAACAGTGTTGTACAAAATATGTATCATGTGTACGATCGTCACTGATATAAAAGTGATATTCTTTAATAACATGCCAATTTTCACTGGTTCTTTTTATATGATCAATGTTTTTTTCAGCATGTCTATATAGAATATGGAAGAGCATGGAGACTTGGTCAGAATGACAGTATTCACTCTGAATTTATTTCTGTGGAACAAATGTTTAGTTTTCTGCAAAATCAATCACTGAAAAAACGGTCCTTGGTGGAAAAAATTCACGGGATTTTTTGAGTTACAAGTCCTGCCATCAAGCTCTATGGGAATGCTTGGTGTATTTATAAATGTCTTCCTCAAACTTTCTCAAAGAATCTATCACAAAAATTTCTTCTTCTTGTAGTTTAATTTTTTTAGCATTATTTGAATCTTGAATCGATGTATGGATATATTCATATATCTTTCATTTCACTTTCATGTTGGACAATGACTGATCATTTATATTAGTATGATATTTTTTTTGAAATTTAGTCAAATTTCCACAGTCATTGAATTTTTTTCCACCAACACATTTCTTTGCGTAAAATAATTCATTGCTTTCTCTTCCACATAGAATTTGAGATATGAAATCATGGATAGTGGAAGGAGGAGGTGAATATTTCCAAAATGTTCTACAAAAATTAAGGAATGTGTCATAATATATCTGAAATTCCACATGATAACAACAACAACAAGTGTTGTGTAAAGTGATAGGTTTTACATACCATGGTTTTTGTTGAACAAAAGCACTGATTGAGACATCAATTTCATGATTTTCTTCTTTTAACATGTTGAACAACTCTATCTGAGTGGTGTCCAAGAAATGTTTTAAATTTTCTTCGTACTTGTTTTGTGTTATTCTTTTTTGCATCACATCCTTTGTATTTGGTGAAACACGTGAATTTTTCTTCCAATATTTATATATTGCCTTTTCAACATTTTCTCCAAGTCTATCTTTGTATGGTTGCCTACAAATAGCTCTCCAGCAAGCGAGTTCATCATTTACATCTGTTTGCAATCGAAATTTCCGATGTTTGTGAAAATATTTTCATGAGGTTACTAATGCTCCTGCCATATATTTTACCAAGAGATTCTCTTTATTACTTCATTAAACCATTACCATATTTATTTCTCTACGTACAATTGAAACATTTTTCTATCTATATCTTCTAATTGAATTTATATCACTATTTATATTTTGTATCACATTTTCCTTCATTTTTATTTATCTTGTGTTGATTTTGAATACCCAATAAAGTCATAGCTTCTTTTAATTTCCTTAATGATAGGAGACGTTTAAACAAAATGGCTTGAACCTCCACATTTGCCTTTATGAAGTTCGTATAAAAAATGTGTTTAACGCGATATCGAATAACATGGTCAGCTCTTTTATCTCCATATGTGTGAGTGTCCACATTTTTTAACATCTCATCATAGACATTGATTTCATCTGTACATATTCAAATTAATAGTACATAATAACTTTACATATTCAATAAATAACTAAATTAATAAATATGTATAATTTCAATAATACGTGCATGTGTTCAACATAAATAAATATATATACCTTGTGATTCAATTTCTTCACTTGAATTTCTTTCAACATTTTCACCATCTTCAATCATTGGTTCAATATCTCTTTGAAAATTTTGTATCTCATCATCAATGTTTTGATGAATATCTCTCTCTATTTACATTGCAAAATATTTTTCAAATTAGTTCATCATATAAAAATTAAGCTTCACATTTTACAGTAGGACAATTTTAAATATCAAATTCATAATATTTACATTTACATACCTGCTTCAACTTCTAGTTGAAGTTGATTTTCCTTTTCAATATTTGAGAGTGCTTCTCGATTTCTTTTGCGAGATTCTCTTCCCTATTCTCTACGTTCCTCAGGGTCTCTTGTTTGATCATATTTTCTCATGCAATTCCTTCGATTTCCCATGATAATACAGTATGAAGTTCAAAAAATTTCCTTCAAAAATTTAGACAAAAATTCAATTAAAAAAAACATCACAAAAGATTCAATTTTAAAAAAAAAACTCATTTAAATTTTTTTTCAAAAAATACATACTTCAATCCAAAACACTTACTTTAAAAAATCCGAGAAGAAAATGTCTTATAAAAATGAAATGAAGCTCAAAATATTTCCTTCCAGGTCATGCACAAAAATTTCAACTAAAAAGTTAGACAAAAACTCATTTTGAAAAATCATTATAAAAGATTTTCTTCAACCCAAAACACATACTCTAAAAAAATATCACTTCAAAATATGCCTCCAAAATATGTCCATTGAAAATTAAGTCCAACTTCTTAAAAAATGGCACTTTAAAAAAATACCTCCAAAAAGCCTCTAAAAAAATATCACTTCAAAAAATACCTCTAAAAAATGTCCTTTGAATACTAAGCCTTAAAAGAGTCATTTCGAAATTAAGTCCAAAAAAATGCCATTTGCAAATTAAGCCCAAAACCTCTAAAAACAATGAAAATTAAGCCCAAAACTTCTAAAAACAAAATATATCCAAAAAAATGTCCTTTGAAAATCAAGCCCAAAACTTCTAAAAACAAAATACCTTTAAAAAAAAACAATGAAAATTAAGCCCAAAACTTCTAAAACCAAAATACCTTAAAAAAAAACAATGAAAATTAAGCCCAAAACCTCTAAAAACAAAATACCTTAAAAAAAATGAAGCCCAAAAAACATCCAAAAAATGTATCACATACATCCAAGAAATTTCCTTTGAATATTATGCTAAAATGTCCTTAAACTCAAAAAAATCCTTCGAAAAATCAGACCTTTGCAAAATCAGACCAGATGAAGAAATGTGCAAAATTATGCCAAAATAATGAATGTTTACGTCAATTTATATTGCCGCGAAATGTTTTTTTTTGGAGGGGATCCGTTGTATTTTCCGGCTGATGAAAAGTCAAGTAAAATTTCGGTCGAAATTTAGTAAGAAATTTGGCCGAACTTTTGTGTTGTTAGACTCGACGGGTCGTCGATGCAAAAAACAATTCAGATGATTTTTTTTTTAAAGTTTGGTCAAACTAACACATCTGCAATTACACAAAGCCAAGCTTTGAATAAATTTCTTCAACTTTGGAATGATTAAACTCCATGAAACATTCTAAATTAATTTTCAAAACCAAGACAAGCATTTTCAGAATTCAATCTACTTTCAAGAAATATAACTTTTAGGGAATTTCATAAATATTTACTAATTTTAATTAATTTTGTAATAAAACAGTTGCAAACAATTTCTGAAGGTCATTATGATTCAGTGAAATCAATATTCTGTATTTTCCAAAATACACTATAAAAAAATTGAAAAAATTATGGTGCATTACATTGGTCCGTCGTCTGTAATGGGTAGTTTTTAGATTTTCAGTTTATAACTTATATGTTGAGAAATTTCGTGCGTCGCGGAACATATTCAAAATATTTAGTTTTTTCATATTGGATCAGTTCAAAAAATTCTAGTAATTATGATATGCATCAATTGGTTTTGTAAATATAACGAAACGAAGTAGAATCTGTCTAGATTGTTGTAACACATTTTGTTTCTCAAAAACACAAAGTTTTCAAAGAATACGCCAGCGCGTATTAACATGAATTTTATGAATCCTTTGATTGTTAAAGAAAACACACTCAAAGAAACGCTAAGTTGAGATATCAAATGTCTATAAAAAAATTCCAAAAAATAAGTAATAGAAAGCTAATAAAATTTCTAACTTTTTTTTTATCGCAAAATGAAATTCTAAACAGAAAAATTGTTTTGGCTTGCAGAATGTTGAAGAACAGGAAAAAATGAAAAAAATTTCTCAAAAAAGTGAAAAACGTGTAACCCAACTTCACATTTTCACCTTCAAAATATATATTTTAACTTATTTTAGGACTCCATAACACTATGACAGAGTTTCACTTAAAAGTACCTTGATTTTGGGACTCTTTTTCACCTTTGTTGGAAATGAATAAAACTTGGACATGGACTAGGACATTAAAAAAAATTTGAAAATAGTGACACAATGGAAATTACACCATTTTCATTTTATTGCTAATAGTGGCTCCTATTGGGGATGAAGTAATCCCTGTAAGGCTTCCAGGATTGTAGACTCAGTGCCTCAAAACTCTTGAAACTAAGAATGCTTCTTGAAAATAAAGACTAGGATTGACCATTGACATACTGAACTCAAGACTGACCATATATACAGACATAAGTACCATTGGCCATGGAGTTTATTGACACATCACCCCAAATATTTACAATGGAATGATTCAACTGACTTACTAAATAAATAACTTATTAAGAAAATGACCATTGACTAGGCCTCTAGTCAGTTAATCATCATCGAGATGTTTGAGCAGTAAAGTATTGTTCTCCAAAAATTTAGATATTTTAAATGGCCCAAACCATAGATTTTCCAACTTACCATTCTTTCCATGGTCTTCTCTCCTAACATCCCGACGCAGCACCAAATAATTTTCTTGAAACAACTAATGATTTTCTCTTTTATAAAAAAAAAAATTGACTTTAGCCTCATACTTCTGTACTTTTTCTAGCAATGATTCTTTGATTTGGTGTGCCTCTATCAACTCTAGCATTCTCCTTTGGACTAGGTTTTCATCATCAACTTCATCTTGTAGGAAATTCATCATAGGAAGAGCTAATTGCAAAGGTATTACAGTGGCAGTACAATATACAAGCTGAAATGGAGACATTCCAATTTATTTTTTTACCACTTACTCTATCCACCCATAGAACATTTATCAGTAGAGTGTCCCAATTCCTCTTATTTTCAACCAACATTTCCTTACAAATTTTTTATTGGATGACTCAGACAATCCATTACCTTGAGGGTAATAAGGCGTAGAATGACTCAATTCAATCCCATATTACTGACAAAATTTGTAAATCTTAGCAAACTTAAAGGCCATTACATTATCAGTTACTAATTTCTGTGGACAACCAAATCCTGACATAATGTTTTCCAATATAAATTTGACAATTTCCACATCAGTAGTATTCATGGTTGGTACAACTTCAATCCATTTAGTGAAATAGTCTGTAGCTGTGAGAATCCATCTATGTTGTCTTGATGAAGGTGGATGAATTTCACCGATGAAGTCTAGCCCCCACTGTTGGAAAGGAACGTCTACTAAAATAGGAATGAGAGGAAATCATAGCAATTTCTGTTTATCAACAAATTTCTGACATTCAGCACAAAATCTGACTTTGCCAAAGACATTAGAGAAAATAGTTGGCCAATAATAGCTAGCTCTTAAGATTTTTTTTGTAGTGGCTCTCCAATACAAATGCCCTCCACACACTCTTGCATTTATCTCTGTCATAATCTCTTGGGATTCTGCTTCATCTACACATCTAACAAGACTCCAACATGATCCTTCAAGTAAAGATGGTTCTCCAAAATGCAATACTTCACAGCTCTCAATTTAAAATCTCTTTTTTTAGACTTCTCCATTTCAGGTGGATAGTTGAAATTTAACAAAAAAAAAACTATATCCTTGTGCCAATCTGAATTAAATATTTCAGGATAATTAGCAATAACCTCTCCATCTTCTCCTTAAGTTGCCTCTACATTCAAATTTAAAGATTTGCAGTTAGATTCAACCATCAAGCGAGCCAAGCTGTGACCTTTTGTCAAATTATTTGGTTTGATTTCGACATCAAATTCTAGAATTTTGGTCATCCATCGACCGCTCCTTCCATCCATATCTAGCTGCAGCAACACATCTTTAACAGTGATATCGGGCACAAAAGAAATTATTTTTGAATGAAACACATAAAATCGAAAATAATTTAAATCCTTAACAAGTGCATATACTTGTATTTTAGTCAAGATGTACTTTAATTCAGCATCCCTTAAAGAACGACTAAAAAATGAAATAGCCTGCTCTAAACCTTCCTTGTTCTTCTGTAATAAGAAAACTGAATTTTTTTCTTCTGAAGCATATGCAAAAATTAAAAAAAAAAAATTCAAAGTGAGGACTAATCAAAACTGGAGCTTCAGTCAAGGTAGATTTAAGTGCTGAAAAATAATTCTTTGCTTCATCTCACCACTTAAATTCTACATCTTTTTTCAGCAAGACATTTATGTGTTTGATCAGTTCTGCAAGTTAGGAACAAAACACCTCAGAAAATTGATTTTCCCTAAAATGACTGCAATCATTTTTTATTCCTTGGCAAACCAATCTTCTGAATAACTTCTACTCTCCTCAGATAAATACAGATGCCACTTTATGTTGCATTATGTCCCAATAACTTACCTTCTTGGACAACAAAAGATGACTTTTTTGGGTTCAAGGACAATCCAAACTTCCTTCATTTTTCAAAAATTTGTTTCAAATGTTTCAAGTGGTCTTCATCATATTTTGAATATAATTTGATGTCATCTAAATAAATGACTACAAATCTATCCTTTTCTCCTGCAAAGGCAATATCCATTGCCCGCTAAAAGGTTACGCCTACATTTATCAAATGAAATGGAATTTTTTTGTACATGAATGTGCCATAGGGTTTGATAAATGTTGTCTTTTCTTTGTCTTGCATGTCAACTGAAATCTGATTATAGCCTGAAAGGCCATCAATCATTGAAAATATTTTGGACCCTACAACCTTATGCAAGATATAATCAATCTTGGGTAGTGGATAGTTTTCTTTCAATGAAAATTCGTTCAGGTTGCGAAAATCGACACAAATCCTTATCTCTCCATTCCTTTTCCACACTGAGACTATATTAGCTACCGAGTTAGAAAATATCAAAGGAAGAATTATCTTTTCTTCCCATAATTTTTTTATTTCCTTCTCAATGATTGGGAGCAGCATGGTATTGATATTTCTGATTTTTTGTGCTACAGGATTTGCATCTACTTTCGAAGGAATTTTTTATTCCATTATGCTCCTATCATAAGTTTTGAACTCACTATAAGACCATGCAAAAATATCAACAAATTCTTTCAGCGGTTTCATATATTTTGTTATGGTTTCAAGAGAAAGGAATTTGGACACTTTGATTAATTTTGGTTGATCTTCTGTACCAATGTGACATTCTATTGTACTCTCTCTATCAACCTTGCTTTCAGACTTGAGAAAAACAACATTATTATCAAACAGCCTTTCTAAAGGAACTAAACCCTTAGGGATATAGTTAGTTTTAAGATCTATAATGTTCTTCCCAGCCATGGTTTTCTTAAAAGGGATGTTATTTTGGTTTTCAACAATCTCCTGCTCATCATAAATTTGTATGTCTGCAAGCTCTTCAACACACTCTAAAAATTTCTAAATTTCCCTGTCATCCTCAAACACTTTCCAGTGTTTGATGTTATCAGGAATTGAAGGTCTGTTTTTTAATTGAACATCATAGGTTTCTTTGAAATCGAGAGGAACTTTGAAATTACTAGTAGCAATAGCTAGTGAATCAACAATTTTCTTTTCTTCTCTAGTGACAAAATTTATATTAAATGCTGAAAAGTAATGCTCAATCAAATCCCAGACTTGATTCCTATAACTCTTCAATTTGGATTTTTTCACATGGTAATTGTTTCTCACCCACTTAATCACCAAAATAAATTAGGTGTTCTTCTCCCAAATATTTCGCTACCTTCATACCCAGCACAAGTGCTTCGTACTCAGCAGTGTTGTTAGTGGTAGAAAATTGCAGTTTGTATGATATGGTGACCTTCTGCTGAGTAGGAGAAATGAGGAGTACACCAACTCCCAATCCCTCTCTGGATGAGGCTCCATCAAATTACAATTTCCAGATCTGTCCTCCTTCTAAATGCTACTCATTTGCACCTTGAAAGTGTTGTTTTTTACTTATTTCAGGCTGGAAATCATTATCATCGGCAGCAAGGTGTATAATTGATGACCCCAATTCCTTTTCTTCAGCATATATGGGATGGTTTGATGGATTTTGTTGATCACTAATGATGTAGGCCATTTCAGTTTCCCTATACAACCTTCTGAATTCCCCTACAATTACGAGGATGGTAGCATATGGCATGTCCATTTGAAGGGTACCTCCTAATTTCTTTGACCAAGATCTGGAAAGTAACATCCCAAATCTAGAAGAAATGTCGACAACCACAATGTCCATCACTAAGCTCTTCATAGGAAGCTGGGTAACGGAAACAACCAAATCCTTAATCACTCCTAGACACTTTACTTTTTTGGAGTAAAAGGTGTAAAGGTCATGGTATTTCTTGGTGATCTCTAGTCCCAGTTCATCCATCACTTTATTTGGCATGAGATTGTGGGAAGCTCTAGAATCTAATAGAAAATTATGCAAAAATTTGCCATGTATATTTAGTGATAGGTAGAAAGGTGGTGAGTTATCATCAATTTGTTATTGAACATGAAAACCTAGATAAATAGTGGGATGCTCATCCTCAAGGTTGAATGAATCAGGAGCGAGAGGAGGTTGTAGAAGACTCTTAAAAGACTTTTTATATGCTGGATTTTTCAATAATTCCAGTAGTGGGATTGGAATTTTGATATTATTCAATTCAGATATGAAACTGAAATAAATTGAAACTAATTCCTTATTTTTTGCAGTAATTTTGACAATTGGAGCAGAATCTTGAGGTGGAGGAACCTCATTTACCTTGGCCTTATGTTTAGAAGCTTGTTTTTCTGAATCTGATTTTTGTTGAGGATGCTAAATAGGACCTTTAGACTTCAAAGGGTAATTTCTATTTTGAACTTCTTTTTGTTTTTTATCATTATGTGCATAAATTTGAGCATTCATATCATCAGAAAACAAACAAATCCTTGACCTATCTTGGTATTCCTGTAATGTAAAACATGTTTACTATGAAGTCTCTCCCACAAGGTTTATTTCTTCATTTTCTTCTTCATTTCCTTGCTTTTCTTCTTCAACAAAATTATTCAAAGGAGGATGAACATTTTTATCATCAACATTCCTCCTTGGGCATTGTAAGATTTTATTGAGGATGAAAAGGCCTCCTGAAGGGAGCCTGATTTCTATTAGCTTTGTTTTGATTGGCTCTAGCAGTTGGTTTATTTTCTACCTCTAATTTTGACATCATAGAGGGAAGTTCCTTGATCAAATTGGACATTTGATCGATCTTTTATACTGTTCAAAGAGAATTAGAAGAAGAAGGTTTTTCTTCTTTCATCTTGTTTTTGTCTTTTGTTGCATATTCTTCCTCCATTTTTAATTTATTAGAAGCCATGAGATTAGACTGCACTCCAGTTGCAGCCTCTTGCATACTTGTCAATGTCTATGATTTTTTAGCCCTCAACCATAAGGAAAACTCAGAATCTAAAGAATTTGCAAAATTTATCATAGCTGTGGTTTCAGTGGGTTTAATTTTTTCAGGAATTTTATGATAAATCTTATTAAACCTCTTAGTAAAATCAACTAGTGACTCATCTGCCTTCTTCTTCAAAGTTCCAAATTATGTAAGATAATAAACATATTATTTCCTTTCACCCCAATGCTTCACAAATATCTCTTCTAATTCATCAATTCATGTTATTGAATTTGGAGCCAAACTTCTAAACCATTTTTGAGATTCACCATCCAAGCTCTTAACAAAGGGTCTCACTAGTACATTTGGCGGAAATTTCGACACTTTTGACCAAATGTCAAAAATTTCCCCAAATTTTATCAATTTTTCAAATCCCGCCCACAAATGTAGCTATACCAACATTTGGAGATAAGTGTTGGTATTGTGACACTTAGAGGTAAGTGTCCATCTTGCGATGTTTGGAGAAAAGCGTCGAAATTGTGACAGATTCGAGGAAAGTGTCGGTCTTGTGACACATAGAGCTAAGTGTCGCTATTGCGATGTTTGGAGCAAAGTGTTGGGATTGCAACTGATTGGAGGAAAGTGTCAGAATTGCGATGGATTGGACGAAAGTGTCAGTCTTGTGACACTTGGAGCTAAGTGTCACTATTGTGACGAATTGGATGAAAGTGTTGGTCTCGCGACACTTAGAGTGAAGCGTCGGTGTTTCGATTGTTCGGGACAAATCAAAGAAATTTTAACCATCAAAA
The DNA here is from genome assembly GCA_034641835.2 of Pinus albicaulis. Taxonomy (NCBI): domain Eukaryota; kingdom Viridiplantae; phylum Streptophyta; class Pinopsida; order Pinales; family Pinaceae; genus Pinus; species Pinus albicaulis. The sequence goes on from CM076583.1 coordinate 1,018,269,058, forward strand.
ATTTTAATAAATGTTAACTATCAAAATTTTCTCAGTTGTGACCGTGTGGGTGCCCTGTGCACGTTCGTGTGGCCCGTTTTCCGTTTCTCCCTTATGCCTTCGTTCGGTCATGCGCGTTGTGTCGCACCATTTGAGGGCAGTTGTATGAAAATTTATAAGTTGTGACCGCATGGGTGCCTTTTTCACGTTCATGCAGCTCGTTTGCCATTTTCTCCCTTGCGACTTCGTTCAGTAGCTCGTCGTGTCGTTTCGCTTGAGGGCACCCGCCCAACCCCACTTGGGTAGGGCCGTTTCATTTTAGAGTGCCCACCAAAACCCATTCGGGTAGGGTCATTTTGGTTAAGGGCGCCCGCCGAAACGCGTTCAGGTCAGGTCGTTTCGGTTGAGGGTGCCCGCCCAAACGCATTTGGGTCGAGTTGGTTTGGTTGAGGGTGGCTCTATCAAATTTTCTACGTACTTGTGACTACACGGGTGCCCTATGCACGTTTGTGCGGCCCGTTTGCCGGTTGCTCCTTCTGCCTTCGTTCGGTCGTGAGGGAGCCCAAACATGTTCACATCGGGTTGTTTCGTTTTATGGCGGCCATATCAAATTTTCTAGGTTATGACCACATGGGTGCCTTATGCACATAATTCATGCAGCCCATTTTCCATTTACTCCCTTGTTCCTTCGTTCATTCAGGTGCGTCGTGTCATTTCCTTTGAGGGCACACACCCAAACCCGTTTGGGTCGAGTCATTTTGGTTGAGGGCGCCGCCCAAACGTGTTCAGGTTGGGTCGTTTCAGTTGAGGGCGCCCGCCCAAACGCATTCAGGTCGAGTCGTTTCAGTTGAGGGCGCCCACCCAAACGTGTTTGGGTCGGGTCATTTCGGTTGAGGACGGATGTATCAAATTTTCTAAGTACTTGTGACCACACGGGTGCCCTGTGCATGTCCGTGTGGCCTATTTTCCGATTGCTCCCTTGTGCCTTCGTTCAGTCATGCGCGCTGCGTCCCGCCATGTTAGGGTGCCTGCCTAAATGCATTCGGGTCAGGTCGTTTCGTTTGAGGGTAGTCGTATCAAATTTTCTAAGTTGTGACTGCATGGGTGCCTTGTGCACGTTCGTGCAACCTATTTTTTTTTTTCTCCCTTGTGCCTTTGTTCGGTAGACCGCCATGTCGTTTCATTTGAGAGCACCCGCCCAAACCCGTTCGGGTAGGGTCATTTCATTTAAGGGTGGTCGTATCAAATTTGCTAAGTTGTGACCGCACAGGAGCCTTATGCACGTTCGTGCGACCCATTTGCCGTTTGATCCCTTGTGTGTTCGTTCAGTAGCCTGCCGTGTCATTTCGTTTGAGGGCGCCCGCCCAAACCCGTTCGGGTGGGGTCGTTTCATTTGAGGGTGCCCGCTGAAACCCATTTGGGTAGGGTCGTTTTGGTTGAGGGCGCTCGCCCAAACACATTCGAGTTGGGTCGTTTCGGTTGAGGGTGCCCGCCCAAATGTGTTTGGGTCAGGTCAGTTCAGTTGAGGGTGGCTGTATCAAATTTGCTAAGTACTTCTAACTGCACGGGTGCCCTGTGCACATTCGTGCGGCCCATTTGTTCGTTTCTCTCTTGTGCCTTCGTTTGTTCGTGCACATCATGTCGCGCCATGTGAGGGTGCCCGCCCAAACGCATTCAGGTTAGGTCGTTTCGTTTGATGGCATTCGTATCAAATTTGCTAAGTTGTGACCGCATGGGTGCCTTATGCACGTTCGTGCGGCCCATTTTTTGTTTGCTCCCTTGTGCCTTCGTTCATTCAGGCGTGCTGTGTCATTTCGTTTGAGGGCACCCGTGCAAACCCCTTCGGGTTGGGTCATTTCGGTTGAGGGCGCTCGCCCAAACGTGTTTGAGTCGGGTCATTTCGGTTGAGGGCATCTGCCCAAACGCATTCAGGTCGGTTCGTTTCAGTTGAGGGCGCCACCCAAACGTGTTTAGGTCAGGTTGTTTCGGTTGAGGGTGGTTGTATCAAATTTTCTAAGTACTTGTGACTGCACGGGTGCCTTGTGCACATTCGTACGGCCCATTTTTTGGTTGCTCCCTTGTGCCTTCATTCAGTCATGCGCGTCGTGTTGTGCCATGTGAGGGCGCCCGCCCAAACGTGTTCGGGTCGGGTCGTTTATTTTGAGGGCGATCGTATCAAATTTGCTAAGTTGTGGCCGCACGGGTGCCTTGTGCACGTTTGTGCGGCCTGTTTGTCGTTTTGATCTCTGATGTGCCTTCGTTAAGTAGTCTGTTGTGTCGTTTCGTTTGAGGGCACCCGCCCAAACCCATTCAGGTAGGGTCGTTTCGTTTGAAGGTGCCCACCCAAACCCGTTCGAGTAGGGTTGTTTCGGTTGAGGGCATCTGCCCAAACATGTTTGAGTTGGGTTGTTTCGGTTAAGGGTGCCCGCCCAAACGCGTTTAGGTCGGGTCATTTCGGTTGGGGGCACTTGTATCAAATATGCTAAGTTGTGACCACACGGGTTCCTTGTGCACGTTCGTGCGGCCCATTTTCTAGTTTCTCCCTTGTGCCTTTGTTCGGTCGTGTGCACCATGTCGTGCCATGTGAGGGCGCCCACCCAAACGCGTTCGGGTCAAGTCGTTTCATTTGAGGGCGGTCGTATCAAATTTGCTAAGTTATGACCGCAAGGGTGCCTTGTGCACGTTCATGAGGCCCGTTTGTTGTTTTCTCCCTTGTGCCTTCATTTGGTAGCCTACCATGTCATTTCGTTTGAGGGCGCCTGCCCAAACCCATTCGGTTAGGGTCGTTTTGTTTGAGGGCGCCTGCCCAAACCCTTTCGGGTAGGGTCCTTTCGGTTGAGGGCACCCACCCAAACGTGTTCAGGTCGAGTCATTTTGGTTGAGGGTGGCTGTATCAAATTTGCTAAGTACTTGTGACCGCACGGGTGCCTTGTGCACGTTCATGTGGCCTGTTTGATGGTTTCTCCCTTGTGCCTTCGTTTTGTCTTGTCGCGTCATGTGAGGGCGCCTGCCCAAACGCGTTCGGGTTGGGTCATTTCGTTTGATGGCGGCCATATCAAATTTGCTAATTTGTGACCGCATGGGTTCCTTATGTATGTTCGTGTAGGCCATTTGTAGTTTGCTCCCTTGTGTCTTTGTTAGGTTAGGCGCGCCGTGTCGTTTCGTTTGAGGGCACCCACCCAAACCCGTTCGGGTCAGGTCATTTCAATTGAGGGCACCTGCCCAAACGTGTTCGGGTCAGGTCGTTTCGGTTGACGGTGCCTGCCCAGACACATTTGGGTCAGGTCATGTGAGCGAACCTAAGGAAATGCATTCAGGAAGTTCAGGTCGGGTCGTGCCGTGTGAGGGTGCCCAAGGAAATGTGTTTGGGCAGGTCGGGGTGGGTCGGGTCAGGTCGTGTGAGGGCGCCTAGGGAAATCTCAAGTCAAATTTGAACTAGCTAAAGAAAAAATCTAATAATTTCATGAAATCATCTAAGAAATTATTGAAATATCAAACTTGACAGTAGACCAATATGTGTTTAGTTAGTTTTATGAGGATCGTGTTGGAATTTATGTTGTTAATTTACATAGAACACCACTTTTTTTGTATAATATTTTTAGTTTTTATTTTTTTATCTTTATCTTCACGATTCTAATATGTTAAGTTTTTTTTTATATCACATACATTTAAATTATATAAATTTATACATTTATAAAGAGTTATAATAGAAGCATAATAGTTCAATAAAATATAAAAGTTAAATAGTTGGGGTGGCGGGAGGGGGAGGGGGAGAGATTCTCCTAAATCCCGATGGAATATCAAAAATAAAGTACTTATGGGGGCTAGTCCAAAAAATTAACAATCTCACATAAATGTATGGGCTTCTTCCAAATCTCCAATTGGGTAATGATCGAGATGTCTCTGAGTTAGTGATTTTCGGGGATTCCCTTATCACTATTCAACACCTTCAAAAATGTTTTCTCCTGAAGAACAACAATTTATCCCTCCCCCTTAGAAAAATCAATAATACCCTAAAATCATTCTCTCAAAAGGCTTATTACCACATTTTAAGAAGCCAAAACAAAGAGGCGGATACAGAAACGAATCAAGCCTTCCTTCTTGAAGGAAGCAAGTTAGTATGAGATCAATGACATGACACGTTGGAAAGATATTCCATGAATAATTCCACTCAATATAATTGTCCCTCTCTCTTGTTTTGCTAGTTTGATATATGCACCATGAGAATTATTTTTTGAAGATTTCCAAAGCCCTCCTTTCTATGCGCCCCCTGTCTCCTCCTATTTCCAAGCTCTTTTGGCTCCCTATTTGTGGTATCAAATCACACTTTGTATCTAATTTTGTGTTCCAACACTCGATTTATGTCCCTTATGGGGAACAAGTTGCACAAGACAGTACAATTTTATGTCCACATCCCCATTATTGCCATCTAGACCAATATTAATGCATAACTTTTCAATCATAATATAATATTAAATTTCATTATTACTTTTCAAACACTCCTTAAGTACCTCTTTTCCACATCAAAATGGCATAGGTAATAAAAAGGTCTAAAATAAATTAGACTCGACATAATAAAAACAATATGAAAAAACTATAGTTATAGATTACATACCCTTTACCAAGCCAACATTATATAACTCTACTTCACTAGGATGAACATTAACTAAGGCTTCACGTATGCAACATCCACCAAATCTGTCACTGCATCAATGTAGTCCATAATACTGCATGTACCTTCAAGAGTATTGTGATAGCATGGGTGCCCTATGCATGTTCATGTGGCCCGTTTTCTGGTTTCTCCCTTGTGCCTTCATTCGGTCGTGCACATTGTGTTGCGCCGTGTGAGGGCACCCACCCAAACGTGTTCGGGTCGGGTCATTTCATTTGAGTGTGGCTGTATAAAATTTACTAAGTTGTGACTGCAAGGGTTCCTTGTGCACGTTCGTGAGGCTCGTTTGCCATTTTATCCCTTGTGCCTTCGTTCGGTTGGGCGCGTCGTGTGAGGGTGCCCGCCCAAACGCGTTCGGGTCGAGTCAGGTCATTTCGTTTGAGGGCGGCAGTATCAAATTTTCCTTCATTCAGTTGGGCATGTCGTGTGAGGGCGCTCGCCCAAATGTGTTCGGGTTGGGTTGTTTTGTTTGAGGGCAGTTGTATCAAATTTTTTAAGTTCTGACTGCATGGGTGCCTTGTGCACGTTCATATGACTCGTTTGATTTTTTCTCCCTTGTGCCTTTGTTCGATCAGGCATGCCATATTGTGAGGGCGCCCGCCCAAACGCGTTCGGGTCGAGTCGGGTCATTTTGTTTGAGGGTGCCCGTATCAAATTTTCCAAGTTGTGATCGCACGGGTGCCTTTTTCACGTTCATGCAGCCTGTGTGCCATTTTCCCCCTTGTGCCTTCGTTCAGTCATGCACATCGTGTCGTGCCATGTGAGGGCGCTCGCCCAAACACGTTCGTGTTAGGTCATTTCGTTTGAGGACGGCCGTATCAAATTTTCTAAGTTGTGACCGCATGGCTGCCTTGTGCACGTTCGTGCAACCCATTTTTCTTTTTATCCCTTGTGCCTTCAGTCGGTCGAGCGCACTGTGTCGTTTCATTTTAGGGCGCCCGCCCAAACCAATTTGGGTCGGGTCGTTTCGGTTGAGTGCGCCCGACCAAACACGTTTGGGTCGGGCCCCCTAAGCCCCCAATCCCTAATCCCTTAACTACTAACTCATTATTCAACCCCTAACCCGTAAATTCACCTAAATCCCCTAACCCCTAACCCCCAATCCCCTAAGCCCTCCAAATTCGAAGAATTATCTTTGAAGATGTAATTGTTTTCTGCAATATGGTTTGTAAGTTATTTAGTAGAGGTATCTTCTGTAGAGTTATTTTTTAGATCTACAGTTTCATTTACTAATTTTTGAACAAGGTGTATGACACTCTTCATGTCTATGGGATTTTTATCTTGAAGCTTATTATCTATACAAGTATTTGTTTGTTCAAGGGTTTCCTAACGGATAAAATCGCAATACAGGGTTTAAGGTAAGTTATTATGTTATTGCTGCTTCAAGGGTTTGCTGAAGAGACCCTAAATCGTTCATTTCCTTGCTACTTATTAGGTTCTTACTTCTGTCTAATTCACTATATACTCAAATCATGAATGTGAGAAGGTTTTTTGCGGATTATATTATTATTGTATCAACAGTGTAACTATTTCTGTGTTGTTATATCTTTCTAGTAAAAAACCTCATCTTCAGAAATATTTTCTTGTCATTTTCAAAATTGATTGCTACATTGAGCACAACATGCAGCTTATCTAATACTTTGTTGAAGCTAAGAGCTCCATCTTTAGGGAAAGCTGCTTTTCGGCTAACTCCACTTCTTTTGATCTCAATTTTTCCAATTTCTTTCTTCTCTCATATGATACCTGAACCTTTTCCTTTCTCTTCCCGTCTAATTCCGTAATAGTGTCATTGTGATGCCAACCAACTTCTTTGAAAAGCCTTCCTAGCAGACAATACTTGTGACCTGGCTGAAGCCTCAACACTTTCAGAGCATTTGGAATGAACATTCTCTTATTCCGGTCATATGGTGGGGGAACCCCTTAAAAAGCCCTTAGCCTAGAAAGTACTGAAGCACTGTGCTTGGTTTTGTGTGGAATCATTCCTCTAATTGTCCGGTAGTCAAATCCTTCTCTTACTTTATTGTCATTTGCCCATACCTAGCCAATGAGAGCATAAGAACACCTATTTCTATAAAATCACCTATAACTTCTCTTACTTTATTTTCATTTTCCCATAACTAACCAATGAGAACACAAGAACACCTATTTATATAAAAGCACCTATAATACTTTTGTGGGTTTCACTAATATCCCTTTAGTTACTATGTGCACAGTAGCCTAGATCCTAAAGTGATTCTCGTACAATGATAATCCACTAGGTGTATTTGTTCTCAAAAAACTATGCATGGATACATGTCCCAATATTTATGGCCATGTTCCACCAAAATGGTTCCCACTACCTACCTAGTAACTACATTACATTTATTTCATGACAAGACTGTTGTGACACCAGCTCCAAAAATAGAAGAAAAGAGATATCAATGCCTTAGAAATAAGCCACTTCGAGGGGGAAACCTCCAATAAATTACATGAATGAACAATTCTTGGATGATACAAATGACAAAACCTCCTTTCTATATATAGGAGTCGATGGGGCCACAATGTAATCCTAGCTGACCTAAAAATAATAATGTAAGGGCACAATAATAATAATATGGGGGTTACAGGGGTACAAAAATAACAATAAGGGGGTTATAATAACAAAAATAAGGGACTATAAAGGTGATATAGGGACCTAACATGCTCCTCTCCTTCAAACAAGTGTTGTCCTCAATGCTTTATTATTTCTTGATGCTTCTATATAAAATTATCATCCTCCCATGTGGAATCTTCTACAAGAAATTTCTTCCAGTTGCTAAGATACTCTGAAATTGATCATACTTGTCGAGTTCTTGTTTTTGTGACTACTTCAGAACTTCTTTTGATGTGATGTTGATCTTCCTGTTGTTTCATTTGATTCTGCACCAAAGTTAGGTTATCCTTTGAGAGTTGGAGAACTTGTTGTTGATGCTCGATGTGATCTTCCACTACTTTATCATCCATGTTATCTTTATCTGATCCTACAAACCATCCAACTTAGCCTCCATTTATTCTTGTAAACTATCCATGTCATCTTCAGTTGCTCTCCGTAAGATCGAAATTTGTTGCACTTGATACCGTAATTTTGATATCTCATACTGCAATTCTTCCTCTTCATGCGTCATAGTATAGATTTCTGAGGGCTTAACAGGTATGTAATTATTTTTTGGAGCCATTATAGAACCCAATATTGATAAAAATGCTTCAATATGCCCTTTTAATCACTTCAAACTACTTTTTCAAACAAGACTTATGCAATTGGAAAACAAATACACACCTTTTTCTTCATTTTGAGGAGGTCGATATTGAAACTAAATTATCTCTGTGATTTTGATTCTTCAATCTCTAGAATTCGGTCTTGTATTAGCCCTCTAAATCTTCTTTCCAATGCCATAGTTTTGACCTAATTTGGATTCTTCAAGACAAAATTATGCAAATTCTCCCACAATGACCTAATTATGGACTGGTTCAGTAGGGCAACCTTGTACGACATGCCACGTGTCACTGTTTACTCCTTTGGGTCTAAAATTTATAGAATGGAAACTACAGTCTATGTACTTCCAGTCACTTTTTATAGAATTCCAATCTGATGCTCAGAGAGAGAGTTATGAAGATTTTCCCACGATCACCTCTTTTGAGATGAAATTCGAGAGCCTGAAAAAGACCTAACTTCCACAGATCATATCTCCGAAAATATTGCGAACCAAGCTCTGAAATTTTGCTACGATGTTCTTCAATATTTTAGCTTCGTGCTTCAAAAAATTTAGCTTCTGAACCTCGATAGAAAAAACTTTATAGCGAACATTTCACGATTACCATTTTAAGTGAAATTCAAGAGCCTTCAAAAAGCCCTACCTTCCACAGATCATATCTCTAAAAATGTTGCGAACCAAGCTCTAAAATTTTGTGATGATGGTGCTCAAGATTTTGGCTTCACACTCTAAAAATTTCAGCTTCTAAACCTTCGTAGAAAACAAGTTATAGAGAAAATGCCATGATGACCTATTTGGAGCAGCGAAACCCTAGAATCCAAAGCTCTGATACCAAATGTTGAGACACCAGCTCCAAAAATAGAAGAAAAGAGATATCAACGGCTTAGAAATAAGCCACTTCGAGGGGGCAACCTCCAATACATTACATGAATGAACAATTCTTGGATGATACAAATGACAAAACCTCCTTTCTATATATAGGAGTCCATGGGGCCACAATGTAATCCTAGCCGACCTAACAATAATAACGTAAGAGCACAATAATAATAATATGGGGGTTACAATGGTACAACAATAACAATAAGGGGGTTGTACTAACAATAATAAGGGATGATAATAGTAATATAGGGACCTAACATACCCTACAACCCACCAAATTTCTATCATATCCTTGACGTCAACAACAATTTGTTGTTCAAGATATAGCTAAGTTGGAACAAACTTAGCTCTAGAGCTTAGGATATTTTTCCACCTCAAACATTTATAAACCAATAGATATAAAATTTGAAAAGCATGTGGGAGCCCTTTAAGTATCACCTTTCCTATATTGACTCTGTCTTAAAAATCATGGAAAATGTCCATAGATGAGTTATCCTTACTAAAACAAAAATTGCATTGAAAATAATCATTCATACCATAACATTACTACTTCCCTTTTAACCACATAAAACTTATTTTTAAGTTACCATAATTCATCTTTAATATCACATAATTAGATTAAAAAATCAACCAAATCCTTAGTTTATGAAATAAAAATTCAACAATTTTATATAATTAATAATTTAAATAAATTTCTTAGATTTAATCTCATTAATAATTATTTATAATCAATAATACCACTTATTTACCCAAACCAGTTTAAATTATTTAATTTATTAAGTTTTAATTTCTAAAGAGATTTTTAAGTTGTTTACTTCATTCATGTATTCAAAAATTGATTATAAACAATAAGAAATCACGATCTTGATATTGTCAGGTTTCAATCAAGAAAACCATTTCATCTATTAATTAGACCACACTGTTATTTATTATAGAAAATGTATCTAATTTGAATGAATGAATACATAGATTACTATCATTAAAGAAAAAAATGTAAATTTCACTTTTAAATTAATACTTAAAGATAAGGAAAAAATAATACATAAATTATAAAGAAAAAATATATATAAAAAAAAAGAAGAAGATTAAAACTCCAAAATTTAAAATACAACATAAGTTATTAGTGTAAAGTTTAAAACTCCTTTTAATAAAGCATGATGATTTAGTAGGGTAGAAGGATTACTATATGCAAAAATCAGTCCATTATTTACTCATATAACTTTAATTGCTTCTCAAAAAGATATGTTTTATTTCCTTGATTGTAAATATTTTTAAACAATCAAAATAAAAAAACATTTAATTATGTAGAAATTATTTTAATTATTTAAAAATGATTATAATTATTAAAAATATATATATATTTAAATTAATTTGAGTGGCCATAAAAGAAATACACGTGTTTCATTTCAAAATGTCAAAAATTTTCAAATATCAAAAGTTTTAATTTCCCTCGTTCATTTCCCTCCGGTTGTATGGTTTGTCCAGGGAAGGAGGGAGGATGCAGCGATACTATCACCGGTTTTGAAGAAGGATGCAGCCATACTATTGCAAGTTTGGAGGAAGGATGCGGCCATACTGTCACAGGTTTGGACGAAGGATGTGATAAGTAGAGAAATTGATCCCGAGTGCCTGTTGTAGGTCTGCTCTGATCCATTTGGTTGATGTCCGGTGGTTTATTTCCTTCTACTCTTATACATTATGTTATAAATAAAAAATCCCGTTTGGAGGGGCAGTTCAGATCTGATCCAAATCTGAGTTGGGTCGATAGCAAAAATGCGAGAGATCCTTCACATTCAGGGGGGGCAATGTGGAAACCAGATCGGCTCCAAGTTCTGGGAAGTGGTCTGTGAAGAACACGGGATCGATCCTACTGGGAGATATCAGGGCACTTCAGATCTATAACTTGAAAGGGTTAATGTTTACTACAATGAGGTGAGTTGTGTGAGATTTGTGCCCCGAGCCGTGCTCATGGATATGGAGCCTGGCACCATGGACAGTGTGAGGACCGGACCTTATGGACAGGTCTTCAAACCTAACAACTTCGTTTTTTGCCAATCCGGGGATGGAAACAACTGGGCCAAGGGGCATTACATGGAAGGATCCGAGCTCATTGATTTTGTGCTTGATGTCATTAGGAAGGAGGTTGAGAACTGTGATTGCATGCAAGGTATGTGTATTTTTTAGATTTGAATCCTTGACCTTGTGTTTTTTAAATGTAGGATGTGGGTTTTTGTTGTGTGCATGGTTTCAACTGTGTCACTCTTTGGGAAGAGGTACTGGATCTTGAATGGGAACCCTCTTGATCTCCAATATTAGGGAGGAATACCCTGATAGAATGATGCTCACATTCTCTGTTTTCCCATCTCCTAAGGTGTCAGACACAGTGGTGGAGCCTTACAATTCCACACTCTCTGTTCATCAACTGGTAGAAAATGTAGACGAATGTGTGGTGATTGACAATGAGGCTCTCTATGATATTTGCTTCAGGACTCTTAAGCTCACCACACCTAGTTGTAAGTACTCTTGGTTTTGGGATCTTAACAAGTTTGGTTTTTTTATGGAATTTATTAATTTTTAATGACATTAAAGTTACCAGGGTGGTGTTTTAAATCTATTTATATGCCTATAAATATGACTACCAGTTTAAAAAATTGTTAGATTGTTTGGGTTCACTTAGGAGATTTCTTATTTTTTTTTGATTTCTTGTTCTATCGAATGAAAAATATTCATTTATGTTGTCAAATTTTCAATATTTTGTTTAATTATACTCAGTAGGACATTTTATTTTTATACTTGAAGGTCCAAGTTTGAAATATCTTGGTCTCATTTTATTTCTATATGGTTAAAAGTGAGTTAAAAGGAGCAGTTTTGAAGATGTCTGATTACCTAGATTTCGTATTTTTATCACTAATTAGATTTTCTGTTAATATGTCAAATGTATCTTATAAAATTTTCTACCTTGTGATATTGAACATCTCAATAAGTTGGTTTTGAACGTTTGTTTTATGTTTGTTATAATCCAAATCACAGGAAACACTACATATCAATGTCATATTCATGGGATTTTGTTTGTATTTAGTTTTGAAGTTTATCTTGATTCATGTGGGACATGATATCTGAGTTTTTGAAACATTTTTTGGAAAAATCATCTACTTTAAGGTTTTGTTTTGTTTATTTTCAATGCGTTCATGATGGATACATGGAAGTGATTATTTTGGTGAAAAAACCCATAACTGACACTCTATTGATCTGTGTGTCCATGCAATTGGTGACTTGAACCACCTGATCTCTGCAACCATGAGCAGAGTTACTTGTTGCATAAGGTTTCCTGGTCAGTTGAACTCAGATCTGAGAAAACTTGTAGTGAATCTTATCCCCTTTCCTCGTCTTCATTTCTTTAGGAGAATTAATTAATAGTATTTATATAGTTCTTCAAGGCTTGAGAGAGGGATTCATAAGGTTTTTCATTGGAGTATTTCTTACTAATTAAATTTTTAAATTTTAATTCCTTAGGACCTAAACATTAGCCCTTGTAGAGAATATTGACATTTGACAAATAAAGAAATTAAGGTTCTTGCTTGTTAAAAGGGAATAGACTTTGTTCATCCTTCACGCCTTCTCCAATGCCTCCTCATCCTTCTACTTCAATTGGGGCCTCCCTCTGATATTAATCCCATGATTTGGTCGAAAGAAACAAGCTCGAGACAATAGACGCGGTTTCCCTATTTGCAGTGCCCATTAACAAGATAGTTGTGGTTCATAACCATTTTCAACCATTCTATCCAAAAGCTCCAGATAATAGATGCAGTTTCCCTGTTTACAGTGCCCATTAATAAGAGTTGTATAAATTGCTTCATTGGGATAGAGGCCTCTCTCTAACATATTTATTATCAGGTGGTCTGCCTCAAGGAGTCTGCCTGTTTGCATAATCCCGCAATTAAGGCACTATAAGTATCTAGAGCAGGCTGACAATGCTTCTCCATCATTTTGTTAAGAATATTAAATGCAAGAAAAATGTTTATTTCAAGTGGCATTCCATCCAGGTCATGAATTTCATCCAAGTTATCAGGATCTGAACTACCTACTGCATCCTCATCAGGAATCAAGTGTTCTTTTTGTATCTTGTTTTCTTGAACTATACCATTCATAAGTTCACAATAAGTTCGATAATTAGGTTGGCATCCTTCATTTATCATCTTACTTAATAGATCAAAAGCATGATCCACCCTGCCTGATTTCACGTTGCCATCAATCAATGATGTGTATGTTACTTGGTTAGGCTGTAAGCCTTTCTCCTTCATTTTATAAATGAACATTTCAGCCTCTTCCAATTTTCCTTCCCTGCAAAGTCCATAGATCAATGCATTGTAAGCGTGGACATTTGGAGAACATCCATGCTTTACCATTTTGTCTAATACTTTATATGCAAGATCAATGGCACTGGCTCTACATAGTCCATCAAAAAGCGTGGTATAAGTCACCAGGGAGGGAGCTAACCCTTCCCCCAACATCTTACCAAAGACATTATCTGCCTCAAGCACCTTGTTTTATTTGCGAGCTTGAGTAATGATTTTTTATTTGGTCTTCTGTCTAAAACTTTGAAGGTCAGTGCTACAATGTGGGTGTTTTGGTTTCTAGGATGATTCCTTTCCATGCTATAGCAGGGCTATCATTGGATTTTCCATCAAAGTTAGACTTGGGGAAATATCCATGTTTGTATAATTGGATAAGATAGCCTATGAATTGAAGTTTATGTGAGCAAGATATTCTTGTCTAAATTTTCCTTTTGTAAACAATATATATACCTATATTACAAGATAAGGAGAGAAAGCAGGCTTGCAGAAGGGGCAATTTGATTTACAACAGGGTAATTTTACTTTTGTTTTTTAATTTACAATTTATGCTTGAAATTGTTCTAATTTTGAAGATCTTCAACCCATTGATTTTGATTTAGACTTTTATAATAGTTTTAGGGTAACAATGACTTTCGAAGATAGGTTAAGTGTTGTCTTGAAAAAATGGGCCTCTTTGCACACTGACTTTTCAATGTGGCTGATATATTCAGGAGGGTGTTTCTCCATGGTTGATTTATGAAGTATTCCTTTACCTAATAACACATACAGTCTAAAATGGTCTTCAAATTTTCACCATTAAACTTATAAAAAATTGTATTCTATAAGTTCTGCAGTCAAAACTTGTATTTTATTGAACAAACGCTACAATTGTAGGAAGGGGTGGATAAATATACAACTCTAATGCGTTTGGAAGAAATTTGAATCATGCTTCTAAAAGGCACATAGAACATCATGCCAGATAATTAACCATTATTCATCAAGCTATAGCATTTTATAGTGACATAGATGAGGCAGAGGATATACATTCAAACTAGTACATTTGGCAGAATTTTTTTTTTAATATTTTTATCCAAGCGTCAGAAGACCGACACTTCACACGTTGGAAGAGCAATGTTTCATAAGTGTTGGAAGCCTGACGCTTATGACGTCGGAAGAAATGTGTGTCGGAAGAGCTACGTTTCTTTTTTTAAATATGTTTACTTTTTCGTTGAAAAAGCGACGTTACATAAGCATCAGAACAACGATGTTTTAAATGTCAAAAGACATATCGTCGGAATTGCGACAGTTGTGTGAAAAATTGATAAACGTCGGAAGAGCGACATTTCTTTTTTTAAATATTTTTAATTTTTCGTCAGAAAAGGGACGTTACATAGGCGTCAGAAGAGCGGCGTTTTAAACGTCGGAAGACATATCGTCGGAATTGCAAAAATTGTTTGAAAAATTGATAAACGTCGGAATACTGACGTGTTTGAAAAACATTGGAAGAGTGACGGCTTGGAAAACGTCGAAAGAGCGATTGTTTGGGAAATGTCAGAATAGCGATGGTTTGGAAAACGTCGGAGGAGCGACGGTTTGGAAAATTTCAGAAGAGCGATGGTTTGGAAAACGTCGGAAGAAGTGTCGCTATTTCGACACTTTATTGAAGTGTTGGAATTGCGACTCTAAGGCTAACCACATTTTTTTCGGCCTCAGACTGTCGCTCCTGCAATGACTATGTGTCGGAATAGCGACGAAGTGGCCGTCAGAAATTGGGCCCAATGTCCTAGTGTCTTGACCAGAGATCTTCATGTTTAATATTTTGATTGTCAGCATAGCTATAGAAAGCCACTATATGTTCCTCAGCAACAACTCCTTCTCCGTCACTAGTGTATTTTGGAATATATTTCAAGTAATCTCCTTGGGGAAGTGGATGCAAGGGTTGAGGGAGAACACGTGGCGCATATCTTGCATCCACTATCCACTATATCCTTGTAAGGGCGTGCTGAGCCATATTTTACTGATGTATAGTTGATGGATGACCAGTTGATGTATTTGTTTGGAAAATAGGAATTACAATTGGTGAATTTTGATTCTACTTTAGGACAACAGAAAATTGTAGATCTTAAGCTGACTTTTTAGGCTTTGGAACTGAAAGGAGTGGGTTTTCAAAAAGATGAATAGATGATGTCTTGACTTCTCCTTCAGTAGAAGAATTAGAATCTGAAGTTGTCTCTTGAGGGGACAGAGTTAATTTAACCTTATTTTGTTGAGCAAGGAAATCAGATAAGTTAAAAGTAAGACCTTCACGTATAGTCTCTTCAAGTGGATGAGAGGAAGATGACCCAACAACTGGATTTGGAGAAAAAGGAAAATACTCTTGCTGAAGGGTAATAAGAGACTGGTATTAAAGATGAGTTTGAAGAAAATTTAAAATATTATTGAAGTCTTCTTCAGTCAAAACATCCCTATGAATAAAAGGTGCAATAGCCAATACTTGTTCTAATTCCCCTTTAGTTAATATAAAATCTTCTGATTTCTTATCAACACTTAGAAATTCAGTTTCTTCTTCTTTGACTAGAACAATACTTATTTCAGATTTACCAGGCGATGAGTAAGAAAAAATTTGAGTTGAGCCTAGGTTAACAACATCCACTTTATTTTCTAGGGGAGTAACTTCAACTTGAGATTTTGCAACATAATCTTTTGAAACTAAACCCTCTTTTGATTCTAAAGCATATGAAGGTACCTTTTTCTTTGGAACATAATTTTTGTGTACCTTCTTCAATGACTGAGATGTGGCTTCAACTGGTCTCTGTTTTCCTTTAGCATATTTGATGATTTTCTTTGGGTCAGCAACTGGAGTCACAGTTGGAGATCTTTGATTCCTCCTTGTAGAAGGAGGTCTTGAAACCCCTCATCCTCTTTGTGGAGTCGCCAGGTGAACAAATTTGCAGTCTTCTTCAGGTCACCAATTCTTATTCACCATCAAGAACTGAATATCAGCAATTCATAAAAATAGAGTCGGGATAATACTTCGTTACAAGGAATTCCTCTCCCGGCAGACGCACCAAAAGATTTTGGCGCTGGAATCAGCACTTGCACTACAATAAGCACCTAACCAGAAACATCCTAAAATATAAAGAAATTTAATGATTTTTTTTATGAAAGTGGTGGGTGGTACAAACTCTGATTCACTGAAAAGAGATTTCAATCAAATCCAGAGTTATACTAATGAGGGTATTGTAACTTGATGTGGTATAAGGGTGCAAGTTTGGAGCCTATGAGGAGAGGAAATAGTAAGATGAGAGAGGAAAGAGTAGGTTTTTAAAACATAAATCCACTGCATTTCTGATCTAGGTGGATATTAGTGGTCACCCGCCTATTCCAATTGGGGCCCCACCATTCTCTCTTTCAATTTTTCAGTTTCGGCACAACTTAATATAATTAGTAGTTTTTCGGGGCCTAAACTTCGAGAGCTGTTTTGAGGCCCTAAACGACGTATTTTAGGAAAATGGGGAGAAACATGGGTCATAGATCGATGTTTTTTCTCACTAAAAAGTTTTATTCGTCGGATAGATCTTTCTAACGAGCTATTGAGCGTGCCAAACGGAGATCAGATGCCAAAGTTACGTCCCCAGGAAGTTGAAACACTAATTTACCCAAATGGGACCCATAGTTTTGGTGCTTCATCTCCTAGGGTTAGCGTTTTGGATGTTTAGGGTTTTCCATTGTTTCTAAATAATAAATAGGCCCTCGAGCCTCATTGTAACTGAGTTCAGAGGCCTGTAGCCACCACATCTCTTCTCAGAGATAACTACCAGTGCCCTAGCTAATTTATTTCCATTTTGGCTGTAACCAAATTTCAGTTCTTTGATATTAATGAAATGAAGTTTTATTTACGTTGTATATTTGTATTTATGGTTATATGTTTATTCTGTTACGTTCCTGCATAAATCTGGATCAATTTCATAGAAATTCACAAAAGTAGAAGTTTGACAATATTCCATTGAGAGAAAGCTATTTCTAGTCTTACAAGATTCTCACTTAAATAACATGAATAATAACTATCATGAGTGATGCTATTCCATTGTTATAACATATATTTTACCAGGAATTATCATTGTGTAAGACTAGTAAAAACTGATAAAACACATAACATTTTTAAGAGGCTAATAAAAACACATAACAATATGATGGTTTGCAAACTAGAACTGAAATAAAGGAGACATGGAAACACAAGTGGTGAGCCATGGTATTGCACCGAGAGTGCTGCAAGTCCTAGGGGCTTCCCTACTTTAATTTATCAACCCGCAGTTTGTACAAAATTTGAGGTGACAGTGCTATATACACATCAGATGCATTCTAGTCATTTCATCCTCTTCTACTTTACGAAAGGGTGCTATTTAAATTATGAGATAAACTGGAAAGTAAATTACTGGAAGGAAATGACAGCAATGAAAT
The DNA here is from genome assembly GCA_034641835.2 of Pinus albicaulis. Lineage (NCBI taxonomy): Eukaryota > Viridiplantae > Streptophyta > Pinopsida > Pinales > Pinaceae > Pinus > Pinus albicaulis. The sequence continues at coordinate 1,018,286,613 of CM076583.1, forward strand.
TAAACTAAAGTTCTGAAAATAAATGAAAAGAATGAACTAATGTAATTGGAAAAAAGGAAAATGACTGAAAGGAAAATAAGATAAGTTGCTAAAAATAAATGGCAGAAAGGAAACTAATTCTAAACCACATTTAACTTAGCCAAACGACTACATGCATTCTACTTATCCTATGATCTATCTACCATGCTCTTATCCACACAACTAATCTAGCTATGACTTAATTCTAACTAAAAATATTTAATTTGTAGCTTGGAGGAAGAAAAAGGGCTAAAAGAGGCTAATGGGAGGTTCAACACATGAAACGAGGTTTGGAAGTAGAATGAGGGGGGTAAAAACCTTAGGAAACTTGATTATGACATGAGAAATGACTTTGGATTGGAGATAATTGAAAAAGGCTTATAAGTGGAAATAGGGGGTTTAAAACCTTATTAGAACTTTATTATAGCGCAAAAAGGCTTTGGAGCGGAAAGAACTCAAGAGCGACGCAGAGAAATGCGATGGAGGTAAAAGTTGCAATGTGCGATGTCGCAATCAAAACTTCACAAGTTTAAGATGGCGGTAAGGACATAACAAAATTAATTAAGATGTGCGACATGTGATTTGCACTGCGGTAAATGTCGCGGGCTGCAATTTGCGATGTGGTAAGAACTACGAGATGCGATTTGCGATACCATAATAGCAAGAATGAGTGGTAACCGTTAAGGGTAAGATCTAAAGGATGTGAAGTGTGATTGACGTGGTGGTGGGTCTGACAAAAGGGCGAGATATCACTATCGTAATTGGCTAGAACAACGGTAAGTGTTTTAAGGGTGAAAGGTAAATGTTGTGAAGTGCAATTTTCGAATTCGCAAGATCACAATCGAAAAGAGAGAGCGGTGAGCGTTGAAGGTAAAAGGTAAATTTTGCGATCTATGCAATGTGATGTATGGTGGTGAGAATTTTGAGGAGGAAGGGGAAGGTTGGGTTTCAATGGTTTTTCAAGTGTTGCTGCATTAAAAGGAGTCCGGTGATGGTGACCGACAGATCAAAGGAGAGCAGTAAGTCTTCAAGGCAAAAGGTAAGAGCTGCGAAGTGCAACTGCGATGTACAGTTGTGGGATACTCGAGGAGAACAGGCGGAAGTTGGGTTTCAGTGGTTTTGAATGGTTTTTCATGCGTTTTGCATAGAAAGGATAAGGCAGTCATGAGCGAAGAAAACAGAGAAATAAGGCTTTACAGGGCTAAGTGCATTAGGAAAAGAAAAGGTAAGTACAACGTTAAGATGAGAAGAGAAGGAGGGGAATGGAGGCAGAAGAGCAGTGCTCATAAATGAAACACATCTGCATATTATGCACGGGAGACAAACAAAAATGCAGGATGAAACAGTGAAGGAAGGACTTGGACTTGGTAACACAAATCCTTCCCAAAACTCAAACAGAAAGCAATTTTTGGCCTATGGGAAGGTCTGCCCCTACTCGAACTCTATTGAAAGAGATGAGAGGGGGGAGACTTGACCACATTTTTGGAGTTTTTCCTCTATTTTTCTATGCATAAGAAACTAAAACTACAACATCACAAAAACTAAATAGCAATGAAACTTATCAGAAGCATATCTAACTTAAATGGCAGAAGAAAAACTAGCTAAATGGAAGAAAGGAAAAGATAATAACAACACAAAAGATGAGGCACATGGATTGGGCCCTAACCCATGAACCTATTCCTCTAAACCTAAATCGATCAAATGAAATCACTCTCCTCATTTAATAAATGAATAACTGCATACATCTCTGAAAGTTTTAATCCCTGAATGAAACAAAAAGCTTCAATATTTCACAACAATAATTCTGAATGGAATCGAGACAAGGATAAACTAAATTTTCCTAGCTCTATCTCTGCTCTAATTATTCTACAGGGCGGCTACCAACAACTCCCTTGAAAATGGTGATTAAGTCCACTTTGACTCCAAGTAAACATAGATTGAGTTCCCTTTGTCTTTAGTTTCTTAGCTCCCTCTTGGAATTCGAATTGCTGGAGAGAATCCTTGGGGATCCTTTGACTACTTGTGGAATTCGAATTGCTTGGAGAGAATATTTGGGATCCTTCGGCTGCCTTTGAGGGTGGACAATCTTCCTATAATTTCTCCTTTCAGTCTCCTCCAAGTCTTTTTGATAAAATCTTTATAAAAGTGCTTAATAAATCATGATTTTCTGCACTCAACCTTATATTAGGCACTCAGAGTATGGTAGCCTTAATCACCACCTATACTAGCATCATAAACCCAAATAATAATGAAAATGTAAGAAAAAGAGATCTAAGAAGGAAAAAGGTGACTATTAACCCCTCCAAATATGTCTAATGATGCAGCTCATCATCACCCCCCTACTGAATGGTTGCTCATCCTCTGAGCAACTAATCCTCCTCCTCCATTTCCTTTAAAACTTTTACAGCCCCCCTAAGTTCCTAAGGAAGAAGTGTGGGAGTTTCCCCAAGGGGGTAAAATGGATAATGCTTTTCTGCATTCTCCCATTCTCTATCTTGTGCATCTATTTCCTCTTTATCAGTCAGCCCTAGCAGTAAAGGTGGGTTGAGCTTTAGTCCCAACCATCATATCCTTTTGGCCTTCATGGACCTCTTGTATAATGGTGCCCTTTCCAATGCACCCCTCAGTCTTTCTGGAGTATGATACTCCTTGATCTTGAGGCTATGTGGGAGGTTGTTCCATCTCCTTTGGCTAGCCATAATGCACTCCTCTTCTATCTACCTATAAACATCAATAAACTGGCCTATCACCTGGTTTTGAGTCTGAAGGTAGCTTTCAACCAGTGCAGGGTCCTTTTCAATCTCTTGATGGTTAAGGATGAATCCTCTTGGGTTGAACACTTCTGGTCCAGGATATAAGGGTTCTCTATTTCTTCTTCCCATGACCTTCCATATATCTTTGGCTCTATTGTCCTCATTCACCATCCAAGATGCTAGAGCCATTAACTACATATCCCTCATTGTAGAATTGGGGTCCCAAATCTCCAGATTTGTCAGCACCAACTTATGCATATAAAACTCTGCCATCTTTGCCTAATCATCTATGTTGGCTTGCTTGTAGAACTTCATGAATTGCCTACAATCTTGGAAAGGTAGTGATCCATTGAAGGCTAGAGTCTTTATTTGAAGTAGAAGCAATTGTTCTTTGAGGTACACAACATATGAGTCAGAAGGGAATCTATGCTGAAGGGCTTCAATGCATAAGTCTGCCATGGTGGCTACTTGCTCCTCTTGTTGTTGCAATTTCTCTTTTAGCGCTACATTCTCTACCTGTGCCTTCTGGAGCTGCTCCTTTAGAGATATTTATTTGATGCTTTCCTCCCCCCTTGGATATTCTTCAATGATGATCGGGCTTAGGGGAGAGGTTTATGGCTTTCTTTGATTCTTGTCAACTCCAAAATACCTAGAGGTCTGCCTTTTTCATTTTGCGCTTAGAGGAGCCATGGTGGTAATTATCTTTGTGTAGTGAGGGGATGTGATGTTGGTTAGTGAGTCTTTGTCTCGCCCACTTTCTATTATCTGTATGACTTCTATGGCCATCTCTTCTATTTTTCTTTGGCCCTTTGTCTCTCTCTCTCTTATTCTTCTGGTTCTTCTTGTTTCTACTGGTTCTTCCTCTTCTTCTTTCTGGTTCTTCTTGTTCTTCTTCAAGCGTTGCTTGCTTTTGTCGGTCCTCTCCGTATAAAAATTTTCAATTCACTATTATGGTTGAGACGACATCTCCTTTTATTAGATGACGCAACTAAATTTGGAGTGCCAATATATCTCTGCTCAGATCCAATTCTGTCGTAGACAATTGGTTCCTCCTCCCTGTGTTGGGAAAAATACTGAGAGGGGGTGAATCAGTAATTAGAGCTTACTGATAATTTCAATTTTTCTTTACTAAATTCCATACGTGACTTTGATGAATGCAACTCGCATATACATGCACATATGCAAAAAGAAACTTTCATATACTTATATTATTTTATTTTTAGAAAACGTTTTAGAAACAAAATTTATCTCAGCTTATCAGTCATGCATCTGTTAGTTAACCAGTAAATATGTGAAGTATAGTAGAATAACTCATCACATAAGAGCAACACACATGAGCACCAATATTTAAGGTGAAAACCCAATTCGAGAGAAAACCACTGTTGTTGTCGTCTTTGTCTTCAATATTTATTATATGGAAAAATTATTACAATAATGTACTGATGCAGACTCATATCAGTACGGAGGCATATACCGAAGAAGGCTGCAACCTTCTCTCATTTTCCAGCTGCAACTGGAAGGGAGATACAACCCCCTCATCTTGTTTTCCAGCCACTAGTGGAAGGGAGCTTCAACCCCCTAATTAGAACACTAGTTTCTACTGGCAGGAATATTCTACTTCCCTCAGAATCACTGCAGACCACGTTTCATCAATTTTCATACTGGATTCCACAGCTTCAACACAAATCATCATAAGATCATCAATAATATACTTTACCCAAACTTCAATCAGAATAGAGAGATTACTGTAACCAAAACACAGTAATAAACCCAGACTTCAGAATTAGTATGCAGAATCAAACTCAACCCTGAACATTCATTATCTTAAAATGCATACGCTACTTTACTTCACTGAACTCATGTGTATACACATTTTACTTAACACCAGCCTGTGTATAGATCTGTGAATACTGTTTCTCAGAATGTAATTAGTCACAGATCCAATTCTGGGGCTTTCAGTCAGATATCTTTTCAATATTACAAAACCCTTGATCAATCAGACATCATAACACATATTTACTCACTCTTTGATCATATTTGTACATAATCAACTTAGAAGCATACACATCAATCGAGCAACCCAGTTCTACATGAAGAATTTATTGATAGACAACAGAAAGATAGCAGCAATGACAGAGAAACTTCTTCAATAAGCTTCATAAAACCCTAACTTCCATACACGCCTTTTCTGAAACAAAGCCACATATATATGAGCTTTTATTGAGACGAACGGTCGTATAGATCTATAAATATATTAATTTTTCATAATGTTTCAGATCTATAGAACTTACCCAGATTTCTTCGCTCTACTTCTGCAAACATGAACCAGGTCTCAGATCTAATCATCTCTTCAATGGATCATGCAAGAACATAGTCATTTCAGGTCTAGAGATCTTGATCGATCAATCTATCCAAGGGTGCATCATAAATTCAGATTTATCAATAAAACAGAGTTCATCCAATGAAGATATACTTCAGAGAGAAGTATTTAATGATGGCCCTTACACCCTGCTCACCTTTTGCACTATGATCTTCTTCTCCTTATGTATATTTAGCCTTTACCAATACCATGAGTCAAAACCATATCACTTCCAATGGTATTCTTGGACGAAATCAAATATACAACATGGTGCTCAAACTTGTGGGCTAATACCATGGTAATGCCCCCTAGTATTATCTTTTAGGAGTACAAAAGGCATACGCAACTTGGATCATTCTTATCCGCGTGTATACATGACTTGGCGTGAACAAACTCGCGTATAGAATATTCAATATGAATATTCCAAAATCTTTTGTTGGACATTACACATTTCTTCTGATGGAATCCTGAGCTTCTACTGAAGACATATACTTCATATTTTATCAGGGAGTTGCCATCAAGGATAACATATTAAGACATAGGAATCATATTTCCAACAATCTCCCCCTTCGGACTTAATGGCAACCATGATGGTGTTTGATCACTGCAACATATAGATACATATAACCATTATTCAAATACTTCAAACACCCGAAATTCTCTCCCCCTTTGACATCAAGAGCAAAGGGCACCATCTAGGCCATGATCCCCCTGAGTGTATGTTGAATCTTTAGAAAATTTCAATGAAGTACATGACTCTATAACTCAACCAAGTATGACCTTTCCTATCACCAAGGGCTCATACTTACATCAATGATCCAACCAAGAGGAAATAAATATTTGGCTCAAATACCCAACCAAGTGGGTTTACAAAGTCGAACAAGTCCTTACATGACTGAATAGAAAAATTTATATCATGAGTGTCAACATCCCCTTTTCATAAAATTACAGAAATGATATGTCATTAATAAGACCAAAGGATCTCAAGAGAGAGATCATACATCAAAAAACAATTAGAATGCCAACAATGCAATCTTCTTAGCAAGACAGGTGCTCCCCCTAAGCTAATGCATCCTGAACATTTTCAGCAACCAAATCATCAAAGCATCTTCATCAGAGAAAGATACAGAAATATATACGGAAAGAACAATAGAGTTTACCCAACAACACCACAATTTTTCTTGAGCGCTGACGTAGATAATTTCTGTCAGTAAAACCCATACACGGTTTTATGCATAGAAACTCACGTATATACTCAATTCATCTTTATGAAACCTACATATCAAAGTTAAACTTCTGAAAATTAAGAGGATTTAATCAGAGAGGCAGAGACAACTCCCAGCTTTTGTCTGAGATATTCAAATGCTTCCCTGGGAAGAGGTTTAGTAAATATATCAGAAACTTGTTCTTTGGAGGGAACATACTCCAATTTAACCTTTTTTCAAGCACTTGTTCACATAGAAAGTGATACTTTATAGGAATGTGCTTAGTCTTGGAATGCATAACATGATTATTTGAGATACTAATGGAACTTGTATTGTCACATACAATTGAGATGGGAGGTGAACAATTGATTTGAATGTCTTGTAGAGTTTGCATCATCCAAAGAATTTGTGTGCAACATGATGCCACAGTGACATATTCTACTTTTGTTGTAGATAAAGCAATAGAAATTTATTTCTTGTTGAACCAAGATACTAATCAGGGCCCCATATAGAATGCACCTCCACTAGTGCTTTTTCGATCATCAACATATCCAACCCAATCCACATATGTGTAAGCATGAAGAGTGATATCAACAATTTTTGGATACCATAGACCAAAATATTGAGTCCCTTGTATATATTTGAATATTCTTTTTACAGCCTGAAGGTGCGACTCTTTTGGATTAGCTTGGAATCGTCCAACAATCCCACCTGCATGCATAATTTTTGGTCTTGTCCCAGTGAGATACAATAGACTTCCAATCATGGATCCATATTCTGGTTGATTTACCGTAGGAGAATCATCATGAGAAATGAGGTTACATCTAGTTACCATTGGTGTGCTCACAGGTTTGTAGTCTTCCATCACATACTTCTTCAGAATTTTCTTAAGATATTTTTCTTGTGATAAAAATATGCCATTTGTTGCTTGTTGCACTTGTAAGGCAAGAAAAAATGTTAGCTTCTCAAGTAAAGACATTTAAATTTCTTGTTCCATAACAAAAGAAAATTTCTGACTCGTGGACTCTTCATTACTTCCAAAAATGATGTCATCAACATATACAACTACAATCAACAGTTTATCATTCTCAATTTTTGTGTATACGTTACTATCAACAAATCCCTTTGTAAGACCTTGTTGATGAAGAAATTTGTCAAGACTATAGTACCCTACCCGAGGAACTTGTTTGAGACCATATAAAGCCTTTTTAAGTTTGCAAACAAGTTTTTCATCATTTCCCAAAATGAATCCTTCTGGTTGTTCTATATAAACTTCTTCTTCTAGATCACCATTGAGGAAAGCAGATTTAACGTCCATTTGATAAAATTTGAATTGTTGAAAACTGGAAAAAGCAAGAAACATTCTTATGGCTTCAAGTCTAGCTATAGGAGCAAATATTTCTTCAAATTCTATACCTTCTTGTTGAGCATACCCTTTACAAACAAGTCTAGCTTTGTTTCTAATAACATCTCCATTTTCATTTAACTTGTTTTTGAATATCCATTTTGTTCCAATCACATTTTTATCATGAGGTCTTGAAACCAATTCCCAAGTATGATTCTTTTCAATTTGATCAATTTCTTCATTCATGGCTTGAATCCAACATTCATCTTTAATATCTTGATTGACATTCTATGGTTTAATAGTGGATAGGAATGCGAGATAGCTAGAAAATCCTACAAGAGTTGTTCTTGTTTGGACACTAGATCCCTTTTCTCCCAAAATTTGAGACTCTGGATGATTCTTTTGAACATACCTCGAGGGAGCCTTTTTAGATAGATCTTCTTCTGTTGCTTCATTGTGTTCACCTTCCATATTGTTTATATTTGATGTGGGAAAATATACATCATCATCATCTTCATTTGTTGTTGTTATTTCCTTTTTAGGAGCTGAAAGAGACTCGTCAATTACAACATCAATACATTCAACAATCTTCCAAAGTCTTTTATTGTAACATTTATATGCTTTACTTCTATAAGAGTAACAAATAAATATTCCTTCATCTTCTCTAGGTTCAAACTTACCAATTTTTTCATCATTGTTCTTGATAAGACATTTTCTTCTGGAAACTCTAAAATTCTTTACGATGGGAAGATTGCCATACCAGATTTCATAAGGAGTTTTATCACTATTTACTCGAAAATAAGCCTTGTTTAGAATGTTTGCTATAGTATGATTAAATTCTCACCAAAAGGTATCGGGAGTTCCAAATCCATCAAGTAGAGCTTGAGAAATTTTTTTAACAGTTATGTTCATCCTTTCTGCCACGCCATTTTGTTGTGGGGTTCTAGCTACAAAAAACTGTCTTTTTATTCCATGATGTTCACAGAAATCAAAGAATTCATCTGATATATATTCTCCTCCTCGGTCAGATCTAAGACATTTGATTTTTAGATCTAATTAATTTTCAACCAAATCTTTGAAGATCTTAAATTTTTCAAAGTCTTCATCTTTATGTTTTAGTAAACCAATCCAACACATTCTAGAGAAGTCATTAAAAAATAAGATATAGTATTGCTCTCCACAAGGTGACTTTTTCCTCACAGGACCATATAGATCAATGTGTATAAGCTCAAGAGGAATACTTGCTTATCCTTCTTTAACATTGAATTGCACCCTGGTTTTCTTACCAAATTGGCATGATTTGCATATGGTACTTTCAAGTAGAGTGATGCTTGGAAGATCATGAACAACTTTGAGTTTGCTAGATTTTCTTATTTGAGAGAAGCTCAAATGTCCCAACCTTCTATGCGATAACCAATTTTCTAAAGATTTACCCAAGTAGCATTGTTCTTGGCCACCTTTCAACACATACAGATTTCTTGGTGTTCTAGTTCCTTTTACTATAGTTTTTCCTGTGTCAAGTTCACGAACTACGCATTCTTTTGAACTAAAGACAACTTCATTTCCTTGATCACACATTTCACTCACACTTAACAGGTTGTGCTTTAATCCATCCACATACATAACATTGTTAGCTTTCACCTTTTCCTTTAAAAAAACATAACCTTTTCCTTTAATGGCAGCAGGAGAGTCATTTCCAAAAGTAACATTCTTTTCTTTCTCTAGATCATTGTATGAAAGGAGTTTATTTCTATCACATGTCATGTTTTTTGAGCATCCACTATCCATGTACCATTGATTTTCTTCCCCTTCTGCAAATAAGGCTATGCCATAGCTTTCAATCTGTAAGTCCTTCTTTCTCCAAACCTTGGAATTTGAAGGTGTATTCTCTTTTGGCTGAAGTTTACTCCTATATTAAGATTCTTCATGGCCAAAGTTATTGCAATAAGTGCATTCAATTTCATTTTTAAAAGGAGAAAAGTTTTTATTAGTATTCTTCTTTATTCCTATCTCATTTCTTTGCTTTCTTTCTTCTCTGGTCATGATGGTTTTGTATGCCACACATTGAGCAGCCTTATGACCGAAATTATGACATCAGAAACATTTTCCATTAAAGAAGAAATTTCTGCTATCATGAAACCTTCTATTTGAGTTTACCTACTGATTGATATTCCTCTTATTATTCTTCCTTTTATTAAAGTGTTCATGCTTTACCTTTGTAGATTCTTTGTTCTTTTGCTGAGAGACAGAATGTTGTAGGCTAGCTTTAGTGGCATTTAGATAGCTTGGTGCTGAAGACTGAGATGATTCTCCATTATATACAAGACTTGTCTCTATAAGAGCAGAGCGTTGTACCTTGATAATTTCATCTAAGGTTTCAGATCCTTTAGAAAATCTAAGATTTAAAGTTTTCACTTTCTCATTTTTCTTTCTTAGACTTACTATTTCACATTCTAATTTCTCATTGTGCTTCTCCTTTTTATAAGATGATTTTTTAGAGTATGTATGGAAATTCAGTTTTCTTCCAAACATATTTTTAGATGCTTTATTTCTTCAAGAAAGTCATTTTCTTCTAATGCATCCATAAAAGTATCACTAGAGTCCTTTTCAAATGCCATAAGTAGTCTAATATCTTGATCAGATTCTCCTTCTTCACTCTTTGATAGACCATCACCATCTTCATGAGTATAATAGATTTTTCTATTGGTAAACCGTTTCTTATTTCCTTTAGCCACCTCCTTTCCTTTTTCATGACTATCTTTATGGGGAAATTTGGCGGCATAATGACCAAATATTTCATAAGAAAAGAATTTAAAAGGAAGCTTACCTCTGAATATTCCAATGCCAAGTTGTAGCTTATTTACAAAATTGATCTCATCTTCTTCTAAAACATACCCTGATCCTTCCTATTATTCTACCTGCTTTCCTTTTGCAGCAGCTCTAAATACGGCTTCTTTGACTTCAGATGGACCTCCTTTTCTCATGTCACAGACAGTCAGAATCCCATGAAATTGAACAATAGTAAGAGTTTGTATATCCTGCTTCTCTTCAGTGGAAAAAACTTTTGACTCAAATTTTGGAGTTAGAGATATTAAAACCTTTTCTACCATAGTAGTGTTAGATATGGTTTCACCTAGATTTCTCATATGATTTACAATTTCATCTAGACATAAAAATAACTGGAAATGCTTTCCTCATTATGCATTCTAAGTTTTTTCATATTGAATTCTGAGAGTTTGAAGTTTAGCACTTTTTACCTTGGCATCACCTTCATATCTTAGAATGATTTTGTCCCATATCTCCTTTGCTATATTCAACTACATGACTTTGACAAATTCTGATTCAGTCAAATTTCCCAATAATGCATTGACTGCCTTTGCATTGGTTTCATAGTTCTTTCTTGTTGCTGCATCTATTGGAATTGAAGTTGGATATTGATACCTCCTTCAACTATAGCCCATGCATCTTCTCCAAGAGACTGAAGATAAGATCTTGTCCTTGTCTTCCAGAAGATTAAGTTGTTTGCGTTGAAGAGAGGAGGCCTGATAGATGTTGTCCCATCTTGATTGCTCATCTTGTCTGACCTTCCTTCTAGCAATTAAGCTTCTTCAGAAGGACCTGCTTTGATACCAATTGTTGGAATAAATACTGAGAGGGGGGGCGAATTAGTATTTAGAGCTTACTGATAATTTTGATTTTCTTTACTGAATTCCATACGTAACTTTGATGAATGCAACTCGTGTATACATGCGCATATGCAAAAATAAACTTGCGTATACTGATATTATTTTATTGTTAGAAAAATTTTCAGAAACAAACTTTATCTCAGCTTATCAGTTACGCATCTATTAGTTAACCAGTAAATATGTGCAGTATAGCAGAATAAGTCATCACATAAGAGAAACACACACGAACACCAAGATTTAAGGTGGAAACCCAGTTCGTGAGCAAATCACCGCTGCTGTCATCTCTTTCTTCAATATTTATTATATGGAAAATTGATTACAATAATGTACTGATGCAGACTCATATCAATACATAGGAATCTACTTGCAGAAGGTTGCAACTTTCTCTCGTTTTCTAGTTGCAACTAGAAGGGAGCTACAACCCCCTGATCTCATTTTCCAGCCACTACTAGAAGGGAGCTTCAACCCCCTGATCAGAACACCATCTTCTATTGGTAGGAATCTTCTACTTCCCTCAAAATCACTGCAGACCATGTTCATCAATTTTCATACTGGATTCCATAGCTTCAACAAAACTCATCAGAAGATCATCAATAATATACTTCACCCAAACTCCAATCAGAACAGAGAGATTACTATAACTAGAACACAGTAATAAACCCAAACTTCAGAATCAGTATGTAGAATCAGACTCAACCCTGAACATTCATTATCTTAAAATGCATATGCTACTTTGCTTCACTAAACCCGCATGTATACATGCTTTACTAACACCAACCTGCGTATAGATCTGTGAATACTGTTTTTCAGAATGTAATCAGTCATAGATCCAGTTCTAGGGCTTTCATTTGGATATCTTTTCAAGATTGCAGAACCCTTGATCAGTCAGACATCATAACACATATTTACTCACTCTTTGATCAGATTTGTACATAATCAACTTAGAAGCATATACATCAATCAAGAAACTCAGTTCTACATGAAGAATTTATTGATAGACAACAGAAAGATAGCAACAATGACAGAGAAACTTTTGCAATAAGCTTCAGAAAACCCTGACTTCCATATGCGCCTTTTTTGAAACAAAGCCGTGTATATATGCACTTTCACTGAGATGAACTAGCATATAGATCTGTAAATATATTAATTCTATAGAATGTTTCAGATCTATAGAAATAACCTAGATTTCTTCACTCTATTTCAGCAAACATGTGCCAAGTCTTAGATCTAATCATCTCTTCAATGGATCATGCAAGAACATAGTCATTTCAGGTCTAAAGATCTTGATCCATCAATCTATCCAAGGGTGCATCATAAATTCAAATTTATGAATAAAATAGAGTTCATCCAATGCAGATATAATTCAGAGAAAAGTATTTAGTGATAGCCCTTACACCTTGCTCACCTTTTGAATTATGATCTTCTTCTCCTTATATAGATTTAGCCTTTACCAATACCATGAGTCAAAACCATACCATTTTCAATGGTATCCTTGGAAGAAATCAAATAGACGACATGGCGCTCAAACCTGTGGCCTAATACCATGGTAATGCCCCCTATTATTATCTTTTTGGAGCGCAAAAGTCATACACGACTTGGATCGTTCTTATCCACGTGTATACGCGACTTGGCGTGAACAAATCCGCGTATAGAATCTTCAATATGAATATTCCCAAATATTCTGTTGGACATTACACATTTATTCTGATGGAATCCTAAGCTTCTACTGAAGACATATACTCCATATTTTGTCAGAGAGTTTCCATCAAGGACAACATATTAAGACATAGGAATCATATTGCCAACACCCTGTTAATTCTGGTTGGAGTGCACGTTCTCCTCCCCTTGTTCTCCTCTACTCCACTAATTAAAATTTTTCTTTTTCATGCCTAGGTGGCGTGTACTCCCAGTTTTTTTCCATTCATACCTCACAGTGGTGGCCAAGTTATGTAATATCCCAAAATAGGGATTGCACAGCAAGGCTGCTAAAATAATGCACTTCTAAGAATGTAGTGCATTGAAATGAGTTTGTAGCTCCTGGATCCCTTATATCAGCTTATCTAATATCTAAATGTAAAAGGAGAGCAAAAAAAAATCAAACTAGGTGGGTTAAACAGATCTCCCACGACCTAGTCTAGCTGAAAAATGCCCAATGAGAGGGGTTGTAGCTATATGCAAAGGACTATTTCAGAAATAATGCAATTCCTCTAAGTTAAAGCAGAATAAAAATATGGAGGTTGAATAATTATATTTACATCAGCAAAAAAGATCTATAAGGTAGCCTATACAGTGTACAAAAGAGAAATAGAAGATTTACAAGAAGAAACCCTCAAGATTGAGGTGCAGCAACAACAAAATGAGACTGCAAGGCTTGACAGCGTTAATTTATGGGCTGAAGCAAATGTATATTACATTTCAAATCTAGAACATATTTGTGTACAAAAATATAGATCTATATCAAATATGTACACTAGATGAGTTCCTCTACAAATTCCCCTTGGGGTTTTGATCAAAACATGCATGTACAGGAGTAGATCTGAGATCTAGAATTACAGATCTACATCAATATTCAGGAATTATGCAGTAAATAAATACATAAGTAAATAAGATCTGAAACAAACATGGATTTGTTTTCCAATCCATGGATCACCACGGTAAAAGGGAGAATCTTATCACCAAAGATCTCTCCTCCAAAAAGCAGTAAAAACACCCTGCAACTTTCCTCTTGCAGATAATGCAGCATGGAAGGGAAAACTGCGATGTTAGCTTCAGTAGTGATTAGGCCTGATGCCTTGATCTAAAAATGTAGCCTCAATCAGCTAATACACTCTTCCAGGAGGATAAAAGACTCACTCACTGAGAAGAGGCACTAGATTTTCCTAGATCTGAATAAATATAGCCTCCACTTGTTGCAACTCACTGAAAAAATCAAATCACAACAAGAATTATGTTGTCTAAGGGAGATGGAGCTTGGCCATATGCCTGATAGTGGGAGAGAAGTAAAATGACCTCCAATGGCTACTCAATGGAAGGAGAGAGAATCCCTAAACAGGAAATCCTCACAAGTCTCTGCGAAACAGCCAAGAGAACTCGAATTGTCTAAGTAGACATCAAAATCAAATATCATGAACAACCTTCTCTTGAGCCTTCCCCTTCCTTTTATAAGATGAGAGCTTGAGAAACCCTAAACCACGTTCAAAAATCTAGCTCCTTTCACATTGGAACCCTCCAACTAGATCTGCGTTGTTTATCTAGGTACATTGCATATGGACAGTGCTGTAGATTTGGTCCTGTTGACCCAGTCAATTGTCACAATCCCTTTTCACACATAAGGGAATTTTATTAAAGCAGCCCAGATTTAGCCTTGTTCACATGGGAATTGATTTATTTTGTTTTTTAAGGAGTTTAATTTGTCCTCCTTTACAATTTTATTCTTGTAACAAGAAAATGAAAACAACAACGAATATTTCTATTAACTTGGGCTAATTAGGAATATTACAAGTTAACTGGCCACCTTTCTACGCCTCAAACTCTAAGTCTGCAAATTAATTATTTTTGGCTATTATGAATTCGTAGCAAGGGGTGAGAGCTTATACCTGAGTTTACCTATTGTTTACAAGGTGGTTGTAGGAGTTGGAGGTTTGAGACAAGCCTTTTTAGATGTTTCATTCTTCACCATATTCATGTTCTCTAAGTGAGAAACTTGTTGAAGGAGAAGCTTCTTGAATGAGTTGTTAATCTTCATTTGTTGTTTCTCTATGTTGTGGATGTCACGTGGAGCACATGAGATGCCATGGGTGGCATTCTCGTTCTCCTGTAGTTTTTTATGTAGTTTCCCTTGTTGTTCTTCTTGGCAGTCCATGAACAACTTTTTTTTTGAAGGAACTTCTTGATGTTTGTATCTGTCTGTTTGTGTGATGCTTCTCTTGGTACATTGTGCTCAGTAGTGGAGGAGCGTTGTGTATGGAGGTGATGGATGAAGTTATGAATATGAATAGAGTAAATTATGGGATGGGAAAAAATATAGAAGAAGGGAAAATAAGATGAATGATTCCTTGTGTTTTCCAGAAACCATTAACAACCCGCAAAATAGAAAACACATAAAAACACAGTGGTGCAAATGAATTTTTTTTGGTTTTGTTCCCTTTTTTTTTTCTCTCTTTTTAGAAACAAAGTGGGTTGCCTCCATGAAGGTTTTCAACCCACAAAATTTCCTTGGGCACCTCAGAGAAGTCTTCACCCGTGGAACATTATTCTTTCCCTTTTTTTCCTTTTTTTTTGAGTAAGTCAGCCGCCTCCATCAAGATTTTCAACCCACAAGCTTTTTATTTTTTATTTAATCTATGAATAGGTGTGGGAAACTATGGATTTTCCCATCACATACACCACTCTTCTTATTGAATTGATGAATTATGCCCTTGACAAATGCTTCTTGTAAATTTTAAGTCTATGACCATTGACAAGCAAGGGGATCCCTTCCTAATCTATCGTCCTGATTTGAACTGTGCCATTATCAAAGAATTTCTCCACTGTGTAAGACTCCAAACATCTTGTCATCAGCTTTCTTTTTAAGTCTTTAAACCTTGACTCATACAACGGTGCCCAATATTCTTCTTGGGAGGTCTTTTATTTGATTTTCTTGTCATGCCATACCTTCCTTTGCAGTTGAACTACCTCTGTGTGAAGAAGTGATTGCATTCTGAACTCATCTAATCCATTTAGTTGCGGAAACCTCTCTTTTAGGGAATTTTTTAGATCTATATTTAATTCAATTTCCATTCTTAAATTATTGAATTAAAACTCAACTGAAAGTAGAGCTTTCTTACCATAGACTACTTCATAAGGAGTGAATCTTGTTATTGTCTTCCAAGTGGTGTTGTAGGCCCAAGTAGCTTCTACCAATCTATCTGCCCAATATTTTCTGATGTTGCTCACAACCTTGGTGTGAATGCTTTCTAAATCCTTGTTAGTTACTTCTACTTGGCCGTTTTCATAGGGGTGATAGGTAGTAGAAGTTCTATTCTTAATATTTTTCTTCCTCAAAATATTCTCAATGTGGTGAGAGGTGAACTCTAATCCCTGATCTGTGACTATTTATCTGGGATATAAAAATTTGTAACACATTCTCCCTAAGAAATTTTGCTACTTTTTCTTTGGTTTCTACCTTTACTGCTTCTGCTTCAGCCCACTTTATCAGGTAATCAGTGCAGACTATGATATGCTTGTTTTGTCCAGATGGAGGATCGATAGGTCCAACAAAGTCCATGCCCCACTTGTCAAATGGCTCAAGAGCCACCTGAGGGTGTAAAGTAATTTCATCCCTTTCTGTGGGTTTCCCCATCCTTTGGCACTGGTCACACTTGCAGGTGTATCTTCTGGAATCTTGGTGAAGGGTAGGCAAATATTAACCTTCCTGCAAAACTTTGTAAGCAGTTCTCTTTGCAGAAAAGTGGCCTCCACATGGGATATCATGACATTTAGAGAGGATATAAAAAATTTCTTCCTCCCTCGAACATCTCATTAGGATTTGATTAGGGCCTAGCTTGAAGAGGTTCCCTCCAATCCATGTGAAAGGGGCACTTTTTCTTATGATTCTACTCCTCTCCTTGAATGAAATATTAAGAGGGAGTCTTCCAGCAACCAAGTAGTTGGCTATATCAGAAAACCATGGTGAGAGTGCTAATATGGCAAAGAGGTACTCATCTGGCAGCTAGTCATCCACCATTCCTTATTCACCTGCATGGAGAACTAACCTGGACAAAAAATATGCAACAAAATTTTCCTTTCCAAGTTTATCAACAATAGTCAAATCAAATTGCTACAAAAGTAACAAACATCTAATTATTCTAGAATTAACATCCGGTTTTTTCATTAAATACTTGATGGCTACATGGTCAGTGTCAACAAAGGTCTGATATTAAGTGACATAATTCTTGAATTTGTTTAATGCATGGATAATGGCCAACATCTCCTTCTTAGTAATAGTATAATTCAGCTTGCCTTTGGAGAAATTTGTGTTGATGAAATAAATGGCATAAGGGATTTTTTTCCTCTAATTGTCCTAATGCTACCCCTACAGCTTTGTCGGATGCATCAATGTGGATGTGGAAATGAAGAGTACAATTTGGACCTCGGAGGATGGGGGTAGTAGTCAACTACTTCTTAATGAGCTCAAAATCCTCTTGACGAGGACCAGACCAAATAAAATCATAATGTTTGGACAATAACCCAAATAATGGCGAATCCATCTTGCTGAAATATCTGATGAACCTTCAATAGTAACCAACTAAGCCCAAGAAAATCCTGACATCTTTTTGCTTTTGAGGAGCAGGTACCCTTTTGATGATAGTGATTCTGTTCAAGTCTACCTGTATTCCTTCTTGGGATATGGAGTGTCCTAATACAACCCCTGCTTTCTTCAAGAATTCACACTTTTCTGGGCTCAAGGAGAGATGCATCTTAATGCACATTCTTAGTACTTTACCCAAATTGGAGAGAGCTTCATGGAAGTCATACCCATATGGTGTGAAATCCTCCATGTAAATTTCAATAGAGTCATGGACTAGCTCAAAAAATATGCTGAGGAAAACTCTCTGGAAGGTGGCTGGGGCATTTCATAACCAAAAGGGTAGGACTCTATAAGAAAATGTACCCTAAGGGCAGGTGAAAGTAGTCTTATCCTGGTCTTTAGGGTTGATTTGAATATGATTGTACCCACTGAACCCATCTAAGAAGGAAAAGAACTTCTTCCCTGCAAGGCCATCCAGGACTTGGTCTATAAAGGGAAAGTGGAAATGGTCTTTCTTGGTGGCTTTGTTAAGTTCTTGATAATCAACACAATTTTTCCACTTCCCATTCTTCTTTGGGACTAGAATAAGACGAGATACCCACTCACTATCTGATATAAGATATATGAACCCCGCATCTAATAGTTTCTGGAGCTATTCTTTTACTATGTCCTTTAGAGTCGGATTAATTCTTCTTTGGGGTTGTCTCACAGGCTTGCATCGTTCTTTGATGTAAATGTGATGTCTACATACTGAAGGATGCACCCATTTCATGTCCTTGTAATCCCAAGAAAATGCTTCAAGATTTTATTTCAAAAGCCTTCAGAGCTGCTTCTCTCTTAATTTGAGAGGTTTGGGTTGATTTTTAGAGATCTGGATGGGCCAAACTCGACAGCCTTTGTTGTGTAACCAGCTCCAAAAAGAAGAAAAGAGATATCAATGCCTTAGAAATAAGCCACTTCGAGGGGGAAACGTCCAATACATTACATAAATGAACAATTCTTGCATGATTCAATTTACAAAACCTCCTTTCTATATATAGGAGTCCATGTGGCCATAATGTAATCCTAGTGGGCCACAATGTAATCCTAGCCAACCTAACAATAATAATTTAAGGGCACAATAATAACAAAATGGGGGTTACAAGGGTACAATAATAACAATAAGGGGGTTACACTAATAAAAATAAGGGACTATACTAGTAATATAGGGACCTAACATGCCCCTCTCCTTCAAAAAATTGTTGTCCTCAACGCTTGAGTAGCTCTGGGTGCTTCTGTATAAAATTCTCATCCTCCCATGTAGAATCTTCAGTGGGTAAGTTCTTCCACTCGATGAGATACTCTGAAATTGATCGATTCCGTAGCTGTCGAGTTCTTGTTTCCATGACTGCTTCAGGTTCCAATATGATTTTTCCTTCCTCATCAAGTTCTGGCAATATTGTTTGAACCGGAAGATTTTCACCTATAACCTTCTTTAAGCATGAAACATGGAAAACTGGATGTACTCGCGAAGAAGCAGGAAGCTCCAATTTGTATGCCATAGTACCAATCTTTTGCAACACCTCGTAAGGACCATAGTACTTTGGCGATAATTTATTATCCTTCTTAGCTTGCTTGAGGGACATTTGTTTGTATGGTTGTAGCCGTAAAAATACCCAATCTCCTACATCAAAACTTCTCTCGCTGCGATGTTGATCTGCCTGTTGTTTCATTTGATTTTGTGCCAAATTCAGGTTATCCTTTAAGAGTTGGAGAACTTCTTGCCGATGCTCGATGTGATCTTCCACTGCTTGAACCTTCGAATTTTCCCTTAAAGATGATGTGATGGATGGTGGATGATATCCATAAAGTGCCATAAATGGGGTCTTTTTTGCTGCAGTATGGAAGGAAGTGTTATACCACCATTCAACAAGAGGTAACCATTTGACCCATTGTGTTTGTTTATCAGATACAAAACAACGAAGATATCCTTCCAAACATTTATTTACTATCTCAGTTTGACCATCAGATTGAGGATGATAAGATGAGCTATGAGCTAATTGAGTACCCAAACAAGAAAATAACTTCTTCCAAAAATTTCCAGTAAAAATGGGATCTCTGTCGCTCACAATAACCCTTGGGCTTCCATGTAGCTTTTGAATTCTATCCATAAATGTAGTAGCAACTGTACTTGATTTATATGGATGAGATAATGCACAAAATTGTGCATACTTGGTAAGTCTTCAACTACCACCATGATGACACTCTTTCCTTTAGACTTAGGTAAACCTGTGATAAAATCCATTGAAATCTCCTCCCAACGTTGACTTGGAATCTATAAAGGTGGTAGAAGTCCTGGGGTCTTAATTGTCTCAACTTTATTCTGCTGGAAAACCAAACATTCTACCACAAAATTTTGAATATCAGATTTAAGGCCATCTCAAAAAAATTCTTTCTTCACCCTGTGGTAAGTTTTTAAAAATCGTGAGTGTCCTCCTAAAGGAGAAGTGTGCAATTCTAGAAAAATCTTTTGTTTTAGTTGGGAATTCTTACAAAGATATAAGCGATCTTTGTACCATAAGGAATCATTTTTCCAACTAAATGTATCAGATGTACTAGGATCTTGCTGCAACTTTTGAATGAGTGTCCATACATCTTTGTCCTTCTTCCATTCCTCTCTTTCTTCGGTTATCCAATCTGGTTGGATAATAGAAATGGCACAAAGCAATGCTTCCACCTCTTCATTCTTTCTTGAGAGTGCATCTGCAACAACATCAAGCTTTCCTTTTTTGTAGATTATTTCAAAGTCATAACCCAACATCTTTGTGACCCATTTTTGCTGCTCTTCTGAAGATAGTCTTTGTTCCAAAAGTGTTTAAGACTATCATGATCAGTTTTTACCTTGAAGTGTCTTCCCATTAGGTAAGTTCTCCATTTCTTTAGTGCATGCAGTATTGCTAACATTTCCTTCTCATAAATAGGTTTATGTAAATACTTTCCTTTGATTGGACGACTTTCAAAAGAAATGGGTCTTCCTTCCCGCATTAAAATAGCACGAATTCCATTTCCTGAGCCATCACATTCCACAATAAAGGTTTTTGTGAAGTCTGGCGTAGCTAAGACCGGTGCTAGGCACATTGCCTCTTTAAGATGTTCAAAGGCCTTAGTTGCTTCAGGAGTCCATGAAAGTGCATCTTTCTTCAATAATGTTGTTAGAGGTGCTGCTATTCTCCCATAATTCTTAAAAAACTTGCGATAATACCCTGTTAACCCGAGAAATCCTCGCAACTGCTTTATGGTCGTGGGGACTTTCCATTCCTTAACGGCTTTAATTTTGTTAGGGTCTACTTTAACACCCTCATGAGATATAATATGACCCAGATATTCCACCTCTTGTACTCCAAAGAAACATTTGGATGTTTTTGCATATAATTGTTTTTCCTGCAATAGTTTGAGCACCCTGTCAACATGTTGAACATGATCCTTCCAAGACCTCCTGTAGATTAGTATATCATCAAAAAATACTAGCACAAATTTTCTAAGGAAGGGTTTGAAAATGGAATTCATCAACCCTTGAAATGTAGAAGGTGCATTGGTAAGGCCAAAAGGCATGACCAAAAATTCATAATGACCCTCATGAATTCGAAATGTTGTTTTTGGAATATCTTCAGTGTTCATTCTAATTTGATGATATCTTGAACGAAGATCCAACTTGGTAAAATAAATTGCTCCATGTAATTCATCCAATAATTCATCAATCACAGGAATGGGAAATTTATCTTTAATGGTGAGCTTATTGAGCTCCCTATAATCCCGACACATTCGCCATGATCCATCCTTCTTGTGTACCAATACTACAGGAGCAGAGAAAGAACTTTGACTAGGTTGAATTATACCCGCCTCTAACATTTCTGCAATCATACGTTCAATTTCGCTCTTTTGGAAGTAAGGATATCTATAAGGCCTGATGTTTGGAGGAACACTTCCTAGAATTAAATGAATAGCATGATCATGATCACGAATAGGTGGGAGTCCTTTGGGAGTTTCAAACACCTTGGAATGATTGTCCAAGACTTGTTGGAGATCTGCAGAAATAGATGATTTTGATGTTGGAACTTCTAGTGAGAATAATTGTGCAATGATGCCTCGTCGTTATTTTTTTAGAAGCTTTGTAATGACATTAGAGCTTATTATCTTTCCCAGCTTCCCCGCAATACCTCATAATTCAACTTCCTTTCCTTCTGAAAAAAATTTCAAGAAAAGTTCTTGAAAATTAAAAGCTACCATCCCCAAAGATTGTAACCATTGTACTCCTAGTACAACATCAACACCTCCCATAGGAATGGAAAGCATTGGAATATTCAATACATATTCCCCCATGGTTAGCTTGATATTATGGAATTTTCCAAAGAAATTTATAGTTCCTCCATTTGCAACCATCACTTGACATTCTGGTGCTGGGTATAGGAAACAATTTAATTCCTTGGCTACCTTACAATGAATAAAATTATGGGTGCTACCCGAATCAATCAACACTATTACCTTTTTCTTCTTGATTTTTCCTTCTATCTTGAGAGTTTGAGGAGTGGTAATTCCTGCCAGTGCATTACACGATATGGTCGGATTCATTTCTTCCTCTTCTAGGGCTGGTTCCTGGTGTATATCCTCTTCTTGTTCATTTTTTTCTTCCTCTTCACAATCTATGTAAAATAATTTCTTCTCAGCACACTTATGACCTTTAGTGTATTTTCTATCACAACTGTAGCAAAGCCCTTTTGCTCTTTTTTCTTCCAATTGTTGTGGTGTCAACCTTGTAGGTTGTGGAAATCTAGGCATAGCAACACTTCCTTCTTTATAGAATTGAGTCGTAGGCTTCCTTGTCGCCATTAATTTACATTCAACTTTTCTTGCCAACCTGAATGCCTTCTCCAATGAATCTAGTTCCAAAACGCGAACTTCATGTTGGATATTATCCTTTAAAGTGCCTATGAAGAGATCGATCCTGTGTTCCTCTGGAATATCAGTTACCCTCATATTCAATTTTTTGAATTCCTCAATGTGCTGCCCCACTAAACCCTTTTGTTTGAGATTTATCAATTGGCTAAAGAAGGTGTTGCTCTTTGTATCCTCATAATGTGCTATCATTTCCTCCGTAAAAATTGACCAAGTGAAAAAAAATTTACGGGAGCAAAGCCATTGATACCATACAAATGTATTTTGTTTTAAATGTAAAGTTCCAATGCGTACCTTTTGTGTGTTTTTCACGTTATGGAGATCAAAATATTGCTCCATCTGTAGTATCCATGTTATAGGATCCTTTCCATCAAACTTCCTCATATCCATTTTTGGAATATGGTGGTTCTTCCCGCCAACATTAGAGTTTATGAAATCATGATTAACATGTATTTTGTTCTCATCATGAGGTTCTTCTACTATCTTTTCACCATTAGGAAACATTTCTTGTATCAACTTTGTCAAACCTTCTATGTCTGCTTTTAGATCATTCTTCATGTTTTCCATGTTGTCCTTCATTTCATCCATCTTATCTTCCATGCCATCAATCTTAGCTTCCACGCCAGCTTCCATTCCATCCATCTTAGCTTCCACGCCTTTCTTCAAAACTTCCATTTCATTTTTTGTTGCTCTTTGCGAGAGTGAACTTTTTTGCACTTGTTCTTGTAATTTTGATAGATCATGTTGCAATTCTTCATCTTCATGAGTCATAGTAGAGCCTTATGAAGGCTTAATGGGTGTTGAATTATTTTTATGAGGCATATTTGAGAACCCAATACTGATATCTATTCTACAATATGCCCTTGGAATCAATTCAAATTGATTCTTCAAACAAGACTTATGCAATTCGGAAAAAAAAAACATACCTTGTTCTTGCTTTTGAGGAGCTTGATATTGAAATTGGATTATCTTTATGATTGTGGCTCTTCAATATTTTAAATTCAGCACTGAAGTATCCCTCTGAATTCTCTTTTGAATGCCATAGGTCTGACCTGATTTTCATTCTCCAAGACAAAGTTATGTCCAATCTCCCACAACGACCTAATTATGGACTGGTTCAGTAGAGCTAAATTGTACGACTTTCCACGTGTCATTGTTTCATCCTTCGCCTCTAAAATTTATAGCCAAGAAACTACATTCTATTTACTTGTGATGAATTTTCACGGCACTCCAATCCGATGCTCAGAGAGAGAGTTATTGAACTTTTCCCACGATCACCTCTTTGTGATGAAATTCGAGAGCCTGAAAAAGCACTACCTTCCACAGATCATATCTCCAAAAATGTTGTGAACCAAGCTTTGAAATTTTTTGAAGAGTTTCCTCAGGATTTCAGCTTCGCACCCTAAAAATTTCATATTTTGAACCTTCGTAGAAAAAACGTTATAGCGCAAATGCCATGATGACTTGTTTAGGAGCCTGAAAAAAGACCTAACTTCCAGAGATCATATCTCTGAAAATATTGTGAACCAAGCTCTGAAATGTTTAGAAAATCTTCCTCAGGATTTCAGTTTCGCACCCTAAAAATTTTAGCTTCTGACACTTCGTAGAAAAAAATTTATAGCGAAAATGCCATGATGACCTGTTTGGAGCAGCGAAACCCTAGAATCCAAAGCTCTGATACCAAATGTTGTGTAACCAGCTCCAAAAATAGAAGAAAAGAGATATCAACGCCTTAGAAATAAGCCACTTCGAGGGGGAAACCTCCAATACATTACATAAATGAACAATTCTTGGATGATTCAATTTACAAAACCTCCTTTCTATATATAGGAGTCCATGTGGCCATAATGTAATCCTAATGGGCCACAATGTAATCCTAGCCGACCTAACAATAATAATTTAATGGCACAATAATAACAAAATGGGGGTTACAAGGGTACAATAATAACAATAAGGGGGTTACACTAATAACAATAAGGGACTATACTAGTAATATAGGGACCTAACAGCCTTGGTGGTTTCATAGGTTGTCTCAACTGATTGCACTTCCATCCAAGGTTGGCATTCAAAATCTATGACTAGGGTTTCGAGAGGAGTGTTATTGGAGGACTGGTTTTGAATGGCATGGTCGATGAGTTCATCTTCATCAAGTTGCTCCCCTCTAAGGATATCATCTATGGTACACATAGGGGAAATGTTATATAAATCATCTTCTTTATCCTCCAACCATATAGGGAGGTCATGATCAATGGAAGGATGGGATGGAGGATATAACACTAGATGTTTAGACAAGGGCCCATTTTTTATAGTCATGTTTCCCGCCCGAAAACTAATATAAACATTTGCAGTGGCTAACCCAGGTATCCCTAAAATGAGACGATAACCATTAAACATCGTTTTTCGCTGTAGGACTAGGAAATCTGTAGGATACTCCCAAGAGTCAATGGTAACCATAACATCCTCAAAAATTCCTTCTGAAGTTACTGTGGACCGATCTGCAAGTTGCAGAACTGTTTTGGTTTTCCTCAAAGTCCCTTGGAGATTAAGTTTCAACATAGTTTCCTTGGTCATGATATTGATGGTAGCCCCTAAATCAATTAGAGTGTTGGGGACTATGATAACATCTATATTTACATCAAAAACTGGACAACCAGGGTCCAGGTGTTTTGGAAATATCACCTTCCCCAGCATCAAGTGAGACAGTTGTCCTACAACATTGATGGTGGGGGTATCTCTCTTCCTCCTTCTAGGTTTCTTGAAGCAATTTTATTTGATGGGCATATTGTATTTAGGGACATCCTTAATGGCCTGGAGAAGTGGTATCTTTACACACAAATTTTCCAATTCCCCCAGGATTTCAGTATCCTTTGGGGTGTGTTGACTAGGGTGGATCAAGCGCTCGGGAAAATGAGGTTGTTGGATATGAGTTTTATCTTCTTCCTTTTCCTCCTCAACCTCTATAGGTGGATATGGGAGATGGTTTTCTAGGAGTAATATTCCCAGCCTGAGATTAACCTCTTGTATCTCCATAGCATAAGTTGGATGGGATGTTTCTCCACTGGGAGCCTACTGTGTTTGTCTGTTGTTCGGGTTCGGATTCGGCTGTGCAGGTATGGGTAACCTAGGTGGAGCAACATGAGTAAGATGAGGTTGAGGTTGGGGTGGAGGCATTAGAGCAGGTAGTTTATTTTGCTCAGGCCTCCACCCTTGGGATGGATTGTTCCACTGAGGTTGTTGTGGAACATACTGCTAAAATGGTTGGTTTACTAGCTGAGGATGATATGAAGGGTTGGAAGGCCAAGTAGGAGGTGTAGACCAGGATGAAGGAATGGGGGTGTACCAAGGTTACATGGGTGCACTTTGATTGTTGTAATAGTAAGAGTGAGGTGCACCTTGCATACCTTGTTGATATGGCCAAGGGCCCCGAGGCCTTTTCTGGTTGATGAAACATAGTTGCTCTGGCATTTTTCCCCCACCTTGATATATAGCTTTAGTCTAGGCAAGGAGGGACACCTATCTGTGGCATGATTCTCTTCTTAGAATAAGAAAACCTCTATGGAATTTAATGGGAATTCATTCCTTGGGTGTTTCCTGGTACATCTAGGACAAAATATGGCCAGGGTTCTCTCTGCTTCCTCTTGCCTCCTTTTGACCTGCATTGTATCTATTTTCAAACCAAATGTGTGCAGCATGTCACTCTTGAAGTCCTCAAGCATGTTTCCAATATCATGTTTTATGAACGTGGAAGAGGAAGGGGTATTGGATGTACTTGGGCAAGCTCTGCCCTTCTTCCTAAATGCCCTAGAATGGTTCCAGAAGACAGGTTTTATTTTTTCATAAGGTTGTTGGTAGATATATCCTCCTCATAACATATTCAAGGTTTCTATCATCTCTTCACTGATCCCTCGAAGAAGTACAAGTTTCAGTGAGTCAGGATCAAGAGTACAGTTGGCTCTCTTATAGTTCAATTGAAACCTCTCTTCATAATCCTCTATGGATTCATCAGGCCCTAGAGTCATCCTAAATATATCATCCTTAGTTTCCTTTGACCTATAGTACCCTTTTTACTTGTTGTTGAAGGTCTCTTCCATCTGTTCCTAGGTAGTGATGCTATCCCCAGACAGACTCATGAACCAGAGCAAGGCTGCATACTTAAGGGTGGATGGGAATAGCTTAAACTTCTGATCATCATAGGTCTAGTCATAAGTCATACAAGCAACATCAAATTCAAATATGAATGTGTCAAGGTTCTCAGATGTGAGTCCATGGAATTGTGGAAGAGATGAGGGGCTAATGTTTTTCATCTTAGTGTCCCCATCTACCTCTCTTATGGGAAAGGCTCTCTGAGTCTCAACCATGGTTAATATGGTCCCTCAGTTGAAACAATTTCTTCTTCTTCTTCCCTAATGGGATCCTCAAAATATTCAGAAGGATCTCCTACAGGGGGTTCAATCTCACTGTCATTAAAGAAGAGTGATGGGTGGCTAGGAGGTGATTTGGGGGTTTTAGGTAAGGTTTGTCTTTGAGTATTCCTAGTCTTAGGAGACATGAAAATCAGATATTTTTTGTACTATTTCAATATTTATGAAGTGACATGAAAAGAAAGGAAAGCAAACAAAAATTCTAAAACAAAATCAAAATATCTACTAGACACCTCCTAGGCAACGACGCCAAAAAGTGGTGAGCCCTGGTATTGCACCAAGAGTGCTGCAACTCCCAAGGGCTTCCCTACTTTACTTTATCAACCTGGGGTTCATACAAATTTTGAGGTGACAATGCTATATACACAGCAGATGCATTCTGTTCATGTCATCCTCTTTTTCTTTACGAAAGAGTGCTATTTAAATTATGAGAACAACTAGAAAGTAAATTACTAGAAGGAAATGATAGAAAGGAAATTAAACTAAAGTGCAGAAAAGAAATGACAAGAATGAACTAATGTAATTGGAAAAAATGGAAATGACTAAAAAGAAACTAAGCTAACTTGCTAAAAATAAATGGCAGAAAGGAAACTAATTCTAAAGCACATTTAACTTGGGCAAATGACTAAATGCATTCCACTTATCCTATGATCTATCTACCATGCTATTATCCATGCAACTAATCTATCCATGACTTAATTCTAACTAAAAAGAGTTAATTTGCAGCTTGGAGGAAGAAAAAGGGCTAAAAGAGGCTAATGGGAGGTTCGACACATGAAACAAGGTTTGGAAGTGGAACGAGGGGGGCCAAAACCTTAGCAAACCTGATTATAACGTGAGAAATGACTTTGGAGCGGAGATAATTGAAAAATTCTCATAAGTGGAAAGAGGGGGTTTAAAACCTTATTAGAACTTTATTATAGTGCAAAAATGCTTTGGAGCGGAAAGAACTCAAGAGCAATGTGACGAAATATGATGGAGGTAAAATTTGCGATGTGCGATGTCGCAATCTCAACTTTGCAAGTTTAAAAGGATGGAGGTAAGGAATTAGCCAAATGAAATAATATGTTTTACGTGCCATTTGCACTATAGTAAAGGTCACGGGTTGCGATTTGTGATGTGGTAAGAAATGCAGGATGCGATTTGCGATACCGCAATTGCAAGAACGAGTGGTAAGCATTAAGGATAAGATCTAAAGGATGAAAAGTGTGATTGATGTGGGGGTGGGAATGACAGCGGGGAAATATCGCGCTATCACAATCAGCCAGAACAATGGTAAGTGTTTTAAGGGTCAAAGGTAAATGTTGTGAAGTGCGATTTACGATTTTGCAAGATTGCAATCGCAAAGAGCGAGCAGTGAGCATTGAAGGTAAAAGGTAGATGTTGTGATCTGTTCATTGCGATGTACGATGGTGAGAATTTCGAGGAGGAAGGCGGATTTCGGGTTTCAATGGTTTTTCAAGCATTGATGCGTTAAAACGAGTCTGGCGACGGTGACCGATAGATCGAAGGAAATCGGTGAAGGAGACCGATAAGACTTCAAGGCAAAAGGTGAGAGTTGCAAAGTGCGACTGCGATGTACGGTGGCAAGAGACTCAAGGAGAAAAGGAGAAGGTTGGGTTTTGATGGTTTTGAATTTTTTTTCATGCATTTTGCATATAAATGATAAGGAGGAGGTGAATGAAGAAAACATAGAAACAAGTATTAGGAATTTTTCTTCTGTGATCCATAAAATGTGATTAAAATATTTCAGTTAAAATCACATCAGAATATATTTGGTTGACACGTTTCGAACCAGCCAGTGTGGTTCATCATCCTTGTCCTGATGATGAACCACACTGGCTAGTTTGAAACGTGTCGACCAAATCTATTCTGATGTGATTTTCACCGAAAGATTTTAATCACATAGAAACAAGTATTTGCAGGGCTAAGTGCATTAGGCAAATAAAAGGTAAGTACAACGTTAAGATGAGAAGAGAAGGAGGGGAATGGATGCAGAAGAGCAATGCTCATAAATGAAACACACCTACAAATTATGCACGGGAGACACACAAAAATGTAGGATGAAACAGTGAAGGAAGGGCTTGGAATTGGTAACACAAATTCTTCCCAAAACTCAAACATAAAGTAATTTTTGGCTTGTGGGAAGGTTTGCCCCTACTCGAACTTTATTGACAGAGATGAGAGGGGGGAGACTTGACCATAGTTTTGGATTTTTTCCTCTATTTCTCTATGCATAAGAAATTGAAACTACAATATCACAAAAACTAAATAGCAATGAAACTTATCAGAAGTAGATCCAACTTAAATGGCAGAAGCAAAACTAGCTAAATGACAAAAAGGAAAAGATAGTAACAACAGAGAAGCTGAGGCACATGGATTGAGCCCTAACACATGAGCCTAGCCCTCTGAACTTAAATCAATCAAATGAAATCAATCTTCTCATTTCATAAACGAATAATTTCATACATCTCTGAAAGTTTCAACCCCTGAATAAAACAAAAATCTTCAACAGTTCACAACAATAGTTCTGAATGGAATCGAGACTAGGATAAACTACCTCTTCCTAGCTCTATCTCTTCTCTATTTATTCTATAGGGAGGCTACCAACAACTCCCATGGAAATGGTGATTGAGTCCACTTTGACTCCAAGTAAACATAGATAGAGTGCCCTTTGTCTTCAGTTGCTTAGCTGCCTCTTGGAATTCGAATTGATGGAGAGAATCCTTGGCGATCCTTTAGCTTCTTGTAAAATTTTGAATTTCTTGAGGAGAATCTTTGGGATCCTTCGGTTGCCTTTGAGGGTGGACAACCCTCCTATAATTTCTCCTTATTGTCTCTTCCAAGTATTTGTGATAAAATATTTATAAAAGTGCTTAATAAATCATGGTTTTCTGCACTCAGAGTACGTTAGCCTTAATCACCACCTATACTAGCATCATAAACCCAAATAATAATGAAAATGCAAGAAAAAGAGATCTAAGAAGGCAAAATGGTTACTATTAACCCCTCCAAATATGTCTAATGATGGAGCTCATCAACAAGTAAAGTAGAAAATACACACAAAAAATTGCTAATAAGTCCTTAGTGGTATCATTCCATTTCATTCACAAAAAAATACATATCATATGAGTCAAAATTCTAAAGCCAACAACCAACCCTTTTTACATAGCAGTTTATCACATATATACAAAAATAATAAACTATAATCTCCACAAAAGGAGTAAAGTTGTTCCCAAAACTTATTACGGTCTCATGCAAGAGATGAGGCTTATCCTAAAACTTTCATACAAAGTGCTATGACATAATGAAAATAACAACCTCAAGGCTAAAAATTTGAAGTGGTTTGTATGATGTGGTAGTTTATGGGAAGACTCCTCTTCTATTTTGGTGCAACCAACTACCCAAAATGTCTAAAGAATAGTGAAAATAGCGTGTGGTTGTTCCTTGAATGCTGCCTGGTGCCTAGTAGAAATGTGCTAGAACTGAGATTAGTGGTAGAAAATTGTTTCAGAGAAACTCTGTCGTTGTTCCGTTGTTCCTCTCCTTTTTTTGGTGGAAGCCCCTTTGTAATGGCGGAAAACCTGAAACTTTTTAGATAAAATGGCGGAGGTTCATTTTATGAGAAATTACAAAAAAAACCTTTGAAAAAAGTTTAATTGATAGGGGAAACATGGAACGGAATGAATGATAAGTAGAGGGAGAAAACCTTTTAGACATATATCGCAATAGAAAATCAGGATCAGAGCGTTTAAACTTAAGACACAAATGGGAAAAAAATGTGATGTGTGATGAGAGTGGAGGTGACATGGCATAACAAATAGTGGGGTCACCTGAAAATCCCACGTCGAAAGTTTTAAGGAATTAACTCTCCCCCGTTAACATTATCTTCTATCATATGTGATATGCACTCGAGCGTTGTGCCAACACGTGGTCACCCTCATCCCTGCATTGTAAGATATATCATTTAACTTGCGAAGTCTTAAGACATAAATATAATAATTGTCGATGTGCGAAATCACTCTGTTTGTGATTTAACCTCCATCATTGATCTACGCCTAGATCTAATGGTCTCCACTACTCACTCTTCTCTGAATCTCCCACTCTGCTGGTCAATCTGTTTTCTTCAGGAAACACTTTACTTTTAAAGAACTTTGGTTGCAATATTGTCCACGAAGCCTTGATTTTCCTGCTTTTAAAACTAAAACTTCTTACTGGAGGAGTGGTCTCTATTCACATGTACCCTCTTTATTAAGATAACCAAAATCTCAGTGAAATAGCTGTGATTTTCACTGTGTGAAATATATAACTTTCATTTCTAAGAAATAGCTTCCCTTTACTGCATTACTGTTTTGATAATGAAATTGCAACAAAGGTAGCTATTATTCCAGACCAGATGACTGCAACTTTATTACCCAAACAACAACTAACCTTCGACACTATCATAAGTCAAAATAGAGATTTTAACTTATTTTAGAACTCTATAACACTATGACACCTTTTCACTTAAAAATACCTTGATTTTGGGACTCTTTTTCACCTTTGTTGGAAAAACTCAAACTTGTACATGGACTAGGACATTAAAAAAAAAATTGAAAACAATGACACAATGGTGATTACACCATTAACATTTTTAGTGCTAATACAACATACAACAATAATTTCTCTCTACAAAAGTTTTCGACATCCTTGTATTTTTTATATTTGACAAATAATATAACATTTATTTTTTTCCTTTTTGATATGTGTTTGCCATCTTTCTTGTAATTTGATACAAATTCTGCAAGGCAGATTTTTCTAATGGAGCATGGGCATCTAATGTGGTAGTCAATAATGGAGTGGCACATCACATCTTCTAAATCATCAAGTTCTTGTTTCAAGAGAATAGGTGTTTTAAACATAAATTTGTGTTCATAAACTGGGGATGTAATTATGAATATACATTCTCTTGAACTACAACTCAATGGAAATGAAAGCTCTATATCCATTACTTGTTGAGTTGACATTTTTTGGAGATTAAGTAATGCATTTCCAAGTTTACGCATCAATTTCATAGCATCAATTTCATTTCTCTCATGCTCTTTGCGTATCCTTCTAAATGAACTTTTCATGGACTTGTCAATTTTGGTTATATATGAACTACAATATGATGCTACAACATATGCGTTTAGCAGAAATTGTGCATCTGTATTTGCATTCCATATAGCAGACATATCCTTTGCAAAATTGTTGTTCCAAATGTGAGAAGGTTTTCATTTCAGAGAAACTATTGGTTTCTTTAATGTACATTTTAATAGTTGTATATACTCATCTTCTATTACTCCTACTTCTATCAAGAAGTTGTCATGGGTTATTGAATCAATGTAGTTGTTTGTTCCAAGAATGCCAGAAGTGATAATGATTTGTCTGTATGCTTTTTATTGGGTACACTAATCGGTTCAATGATCATTGTTGATTTCAATGGTGGCATGGGAAAATTGTATCTACAATTTGATTTTTTTCGCTTTTTACAACTTCTTGTATGGTGATGTTTATGGAATTTAGGAATATCTAGATCCAAATGGTTTGTATCACAAGTTATGTAATTATCGAGAAAGTTTTCAGTTTATGAAGTGCTTTGATTTTCATATATTGGAGAATTTTCTACCATAAAAGTCCATGTTCGTGTTGGGTTCCTCTATTTTGAAACTCTGTTATGAAATATTAGTCAGGTATTATTCTGAAGAATGTACTATCATGACATATCATTCATTTTAAAACATTAATTTTGTGTGTATAGTAATGACTACATGTGACTGGATATTTTCTTATAATATAATCAATGTCATTAAATTTTAATGTCTCAATATCATTTTTACTTGATTTATTTTTAAAAAATGTGACCAATGTATCTACTAATGGTTTCCATCGATGTTTTTCACTTGAAAATGTCACAAAGAAAGTTGGAGGTTCCAATTGTTGTATCATAGAAAATATATATATATATTAATTTGCTACAAATGATCAGGAGAGATGCGAATGTTTCTGAAATATATGTATCCAATATCAGATTTCAATAAATTTTCCAAATATTCTTGATACTTGACATCTTTTGCTAAAAAATTTCTTCCTCTTAGTTTCCCTTTTCTTATTCGTACGCATATGCAAGAGAGTACTTTATCAATAATTATTCGCATTGTCTTGAAACAAAATTTGTTGTGTGATATGAGAAGTCAGCACTTTCTTGTAACAATTCCCATTGTACTATTTTTTGGTAGCTAAATCTATTTGTGATGTCATCATCACGTGCATCACCATAGAATAATGTTGGAAAGTTCTTTCTTCTGGATGTTTTTCCTTGAAAATCCCAAGTGGTCGTTGTCCTTCAGTAGGTGCAAGTTCAATAATCTTGTCTTGCAAATTATATATGTATTGCAACTCTATTAATCCATGTATCAATGTTTCAGTAGGTGCTTCATTGTTTGCATCACTTTTTGTATCACTTATACTATCACTGTTTGCATTTTGTATGATGTTTTCATTATTTTCTTGTAATATATGGATCCAATTCTCATTTACACAACTTTTCTCGGTCTTATATAGACTTCTAGAACATAATTCGTTTAACTCTTTCATGACAATAATTGTACGTACTTTACCTGTTAGATATGCATTTTTGTATTGCAATCATATTTTCAATGCAACTACAATTATCATCGTATGACTTAGATATTGTGGCAATTTTTTTTCACAATGTCCATATGAACTGGTACATCGATAATTGATCATGTTAAGCTAATTTGCGACCACTTATATCCCTATTTTTTGATTTGTGAAAATGAAATTATTAGTGACAAAAGTCTTTCTTCTAAATCTAAAAGAACTTTTACAGTTGGTAATGGAGTGTTACGTCTTATTTGTTCAGGTGTTGCAAATTGTGGAAGATTTCCATTTTGAAGTGCTCTTTTTCAAGAACCATGTATGTTTTTACTTCTAAAGGTCCTATTGTTCAATGTAAAATTCATATGATTTTCTTGCAGATATGTACTAAAGCATGTGATATTTTTTGCAAAATTAAATTTGCACTACAAAAAAAAGGACATTGGTGAGGGGTGAAAGATGTCACCATAAGCTCATTGGTGATGGTCAAAAGAGCCTTCGTCACCAAAAATTGAACGTCACCAAAGGCGGCATCGTCAAAAGTATAGGTCTTGTGATGACATTCAAGTTTCGTCACAAATAATTATTTATAATGATGGATAGTGACTCTCACCATTTCATATGAGTAATGGTGATGGACAATAGCCTCAGTCACCAAAAAATTGAACGTCACCAAACGTGGTGTCACTGAAAGTATGTGTTGTGGTGACATTCAAGGTCCGTCGTGAATATTGATTATAATGACGGATAGTGACCGTCACCATTGCATATGAACAAAAACGATTTATTGTGATGGACCTTTTATGGCATTCACTATTGGTGCATATATATGGCAACGTTCATTTACCATCACCATTTAATATTTGGTGAGGATCAAAAAATGTCATGATAAGCTCATTGATGACTTCAAGATTCCTCATGAATAATGACTATAATGAAAATCATTGACCGTCACCATTTCATATCAACAACAATGATATATGGTGACAGACCTCTCATGGCCGTCACTATTGATGCGTATATATGGTGGCATTCATTAACCGTCACCATTTCATATTTTGGTGAGGGTCGAAAAATGTCACCATAAGCTCATTGGTGATGGTCAAAAGAGCCCCCATCACCAAAAGTTGATCGTCGCCATTCCATATGAATATCAGGGCACGATGGAATCGAACCACCTACCTCCTTCTTTTAAATCAGGTGCTCTTCCATTGATCTAGTACCCTTTAAATAATTATACTTTTAAAAATTACATCTTCAAACTTCATAGATTGTAAATTCTACAACTTTTAACAAATTAAAGTCTCGACAATATTTTAATAAACAAGAAAAACATCATCGAAGTTGCAGGTCCCTACCTAATGGTTATGGAAGTTATGAAAAGTGGATGGAGAGAAAAATATTTGTATAAGAGAATCAATATGTTCAGTTGAATACTCAATTAGAATTGAAACTCTGAAGACATTTATAGCCTACAAATGAACTATAACGCACAAATGCACCAAATATTTCAAAGGAAATGTCATAAGTGGATAGCATATGGAAGAGGAGCATTAATGAAGACAGATGCAATATGTTACAGGTTGAATGAAAGAAAAATACCAATGTTATTTTTGGGTGACTTTTTATAATTGGGACCTTTGCCTTTCCTTTATCATGTAAATATTCAAATTGTAAATTATAAATTTTAGATATATGAATGATATCTAAACTTTTGTGAAAATGTAACACGGATCTCTAGGGAACCACAGGAAAAAATAAAAATAATATATATATATATATATATATATATATATATATATCGACATTCGATTTGGAATTTGACAAGTCTGCAGTCAAAAAATGACAGCAACCAACAAATTAAAAAAAAATGAAACTTATTACACTTATGATTACACTCGATGTTAGCTTATATATGCACCCGTAATTGTTATATACATGAGGAAACATTGTATAGGTGTATAATTGTTTGAATTCGAAAGGATATCATAGAATATATTATTTTTAATCAAAATTTTAACATTAATGTATTTTTTGGCCATCCAACGTTTTTCCCATTTTTTTCTAGATCTTGTCGAGATTTAACTAGTTTCCAGTTTTAAGGGTCAAATAGTTGAGTGACCAATCTGGTTATGATAACATTTCTAAGGATCCAGTCACATAGCATACATACATTTTATAATTGATAATATCAAATAATTTTTTTTTGAAGATATTACAATGATCAGATAATATAGCATATTATATATATTGTTAATATAGAACAAATAAAATAAGAACAAATTTTAATAAAAAAATTTACAAAAATGGTTATGGCTTCACAGGCCACAAGTACATGCATATAGTTTTAGGGTTACATATAGAAAGAGACACACAAACATGTAATGATATCAGATTAACATCACATAAGGTATTATTTTTAGGCATCCACTCATCACTCTCTGACCAACAATGGAATTTTTTCCCTATCAGCGCCCATTGGCCCAACAAATCCTTTGACAAGATATCACCATTGGAATATTTGGAGGGAATCTTAAGAATTCCATGAATCACTGGACCATTGATGAACCCCAATGAACCCCTTGGGAACCATGATATTATATAGTTATTTAGAAGGCATGTGGGATGGATCTAGGCCACAAGTCTCAAATAACAAAATCTTAGATGTCAAATATCAATTTGATGTATGTAAGGGATACTCAATGCAAGATTGTTTCTTTTGATGGTACTTTATGTTAAATTTATATGAACTATGTTTGTAGGGTTCAACATTTTTGAAGTTCATTGACCAATTAATTTGTAGCTTTCTTACAGGATCTGCCACCTCTATGTGAAATTCCATAAATTCAATCTCGATCTAGATATGTTGGATTTTTCCCAAGATCTATCATGAAATTTTACCCCTGTAGATGGAAACAAATCAGAGGCCATGATAAAGATATTGTGGAGAATGAAATGGATCCTTAGTTTGAAACAGATCTTGAAAATATTCCAAAATTCTAAACACAAAAACATGTAATGACATCCAATGAATATCAGATAAGATATGATTTTTAAGCATTCACTCACCACTCTCTCACCGCCAATGGAATTTTTTCCCCATAAGCATCCACTAACCCAACAAATCCTTTGACAAGATATCACCATTGGAATGTTTGGAGGCAATGTTAATAATTACCTAAATCATTGGGACCTTGATGAACCCCAATAAACCCCTTGGTAACCATGCTAGAAGGCATGTGCGATGCATTTGAGCCCCAAGTCTCACATAACAAAAGCTTAGATGTCAAATATCAATTTTATGTATGTAAGGGATACTCAACGCATGATTGCTCCTTTTGAGGGTACTTTCATTTTCAATTTATACTAACTATGTATCTTCTTTATTTTTTGGGGTTCAAAAATTATGAAGTGCATCGACAAGTTAATTAGTAGCTCTGTTACAGGATATGCCACCTCTGTTTTCATTTCCACTAATTCAATCCAAATCTATATTTGTTAGATTCTTCCTGGGATCTATCATGCAAGCATACCCCTGTAGAAGGAAACAAATCAAAGGCCATGAGACAAATCCTGTGGAGAATGGAATGGATCCTAAATTTTAAGTATATCATGAAACTGCAAGTGATTTTTTGAACCAATGATCCCCAAAAATTGAATTTTTAATGAAAATATTCAAAACTATGGACTCCTAAATCATTAATACTATAAACCACATTCCTTGTCAAGCTCTGATCTACCCTTAAGATAAGACTAGCTCTTGAGTTCTGCTATCAAGTTTTTCTTTCAAGGTTTGTTTTATCATCATGGTCAAGTTATGTTGTCAACGTCTTATCCTTCCTTATCAACTACGTTGTTGCTCACTTCATTGACACTGTTATTTAGTCTCATCATATCCATTAAGAAAACAAATTTATTTACTACTGATATGGACATGTGGATATGGCTCACAAGAGCACTCTTACGATCTGCTACATGGTCGCATTGAAATTATCTTCAAAATTATCAATAATTAATAATAAAAAAATTATCAGTTATGGTACATAGATGGCTAATATTAATATGCATGATAACTCTCTTTTTTATTTTGTTAACCGATCATGTAATTCCTTAATGGTTTTGATGATTGACTATTTTTTATTTATTATAATATTATTTATCATATTTTTGTAACTGTTTCCTCGTCATAAATGGATCCAACATCTTCAAAAATATAGGTGGATCCATATTCATATTTTGGTAACTTATATTGGTAGATGGGGTAAATTGAGAAAATGTATGTTAAACCATATGAGGTGGACATACCCTCAATGCTCAAATGCTACAAATATTTGTAAAAGCATATTCATTGGATAATTTTGTATACATTATGTTGTACATATGAATTTTTATATTGCATGTTTTACATATAAAAGTTTCAACGAAAACACTATAACACTTATACTTTTGTGAAATTCCAAGGAAAATAGCTAGTGTACCTCTAGAGTTTGTTTCCTCCAACACCTAGTCAGAAAATGTGTCCTCAATATGACATGCGTAAATCGATCCACATATACTTCAAGTTTACTTTGGAAAGCATGCAGAATGTTTTGATCCTAAAATTGAGGACATTATAAAAAAAAATTCATTCCAAAAGACATATGAATAGTAATCATTATAATATTTCCATAGAATTTTTTATTTTGGAAAGAAGACTTATTGTTTTGATCTTGCACTTGAGGACCTTATAAATAATTTTCATTCCAAAGGAAATATGCATGGTAAGTATTAATATCTTTCCAAAGGAATTTGCATACAACTTATTTAAATTTATGGCAACAAATATAATTCTATAAAAGAAATATCTAAGCACGCATACCCAAAGGATTAAAGAAGTTCTCCTCTTTGTGCTTCTGTGAAGTAATATGGTAAGCCACCAACAAATTTTTGATCAGGTTCCTCAGCTCCTCCAACAACACTGCCATAAATATATAAGTTAGCCATGTTATATTAGGATTTATAATAGTAAAATATCTATATGTCGCATATGGGAGTATCATTTTTATATAGGACTAGAAACAAAATAAGAACACAAGAAAAATAAATCATTTCACTTCTTAGCCACTGATATAAAAATGTTGCATTACATAACTTACCCTCGTGTAAGACCAACAACACCTAAATGGAGGTGGGGATTGGGTTGGTTGGGGCCAAGGGCTACTACGAATGAGGGACTATAATCATTTGGTCTCCTCACTCTCAAAGAAATGTCGTATGAAATTTAATGATAATAATAAGAAAATTAACAAAATCAACTTCTCAGTTCATTAAAATGGTGGAAAGGAATTTTCTGCTATTGTACAACTGAGTAAGACTCTTTTTTAAACTTACATCGAATGGTAATTGGAGCATAAGTATAGAATAATGTACCTCAAAAATGATACCATCAAGATCCATTGCAATGTTGGCCTCTTCAACTGTGCACATCTCCACAAACGCAAACTGATTTTCATGATTGATATAGACATTATTAGCAACATCAACTACTCGCAAATAGAATTTTCAGTTCCATGCTCTAGAGTTTAGGATAATGATGTAAAAAATACAAACTTAAAATACTTCCTTATAATCCATACCTATCCCAATAGTGTTTCCTCCTATAGCGGTCGTAACCTCACTAAAATATGTAGCTATTCTCTGGAAATCAAACTATGAGGAAAATAAATATTTAGTTCACCATAAAAAAGATGCATGGGAGTAACTACCTTGTACACCACTTCAACACCACTTTTAAAGTTATAAGCATATTTAGACTACCTGAATGATTGATTGTCTTGATAACACCACAATGTGCCCCTAAACAAGTATTCATGTTTACAAATCATTGACAAAAGGTGAATAATTGCCCCTTCAAGCAAGCACTCCAATATAATGCCCTGCAACTAGGAACTTAAATGAACACAAGTGCATTAAAAACAATATTTTATAGCCTTATTTAGAATATTCCGGAAGACATCATCCTCTAAGGAGGATTTTCCATCTCTTCACTACTTTCTTGTGTACCACAGGTAGGGCTTGCCTTTTGCTCAAGGAGTTTTTGGTTCTTTAAAATGAACTTGCAGAACTGTTGGCTCTTTAAAACGTACATGAAAGATGAGGCTTTTTAGCTGTATCTTTAGTGCGGGGACAACCATGATAGACCACTTGAACCAATCAAAACTTAAACTAAAATCTTTCCAAAACTTAAGGCAAGCAGAAAATAAAGGAGTCTTCTATCCACCAACTTCAAAACAAATATAAAAATAATTTCATTCTAAAGAGAACTTCCTGTTGTGGTTCCTGTGATTTGGCATATTTGGCAATACAAAATGACAAGACAACATCAAACCACTTTGGGATCTCAGGATCTAGCCCTCCTGGATCCAGAGAGGGATCTCTCTATAAAGGCAAAGAAATGTATATCTTTGAAGTTCAATTTAAGGTGTTAAGCTAGTTATAAGACACAAGGGCTTTTTATTTTGTTTGTTTGGTTGGGAAACATGAAGGAAGGGTTCAATGTAAGGTAAAGGAGTGAGTAGAGAAGGATTTTTGGCAATGGGGAGATAATTCAAAGAGAACACAAGTCCATTGGGCAATGGGGTCATAAAAGGGTTTATTTGCAATTCAAATATCCAAGGCTTTCAAAGGGCTAGTCATCTAAAACTGAGGATCTCTAAAGATGATAGTATGGGATAAAAAAATAACGATATGAATGAGAATGACAAGGAAAACCTTCCAAGGTGACCACTTCAGAGTAAATCTAGGGACAAGGCATGCCTTAACCTCTATGATTACACTCCTAATGAGGCTAACTCTGAAGACAACAATCCAGTAGTCCTCCTGACTACTTTCAGACAATGAAAAAACTGAAGTTTAACACAGAGTGAAGTCTAATATCAGAGAAAAACTTTTAACCTTCTCTTCTTTTGACATTCAATCCAAAGGGACCTTAGAAAGGCTAACTATTAGAAAAGGAACCTAGTGAGACAGGGCTAACTCTAAACCTCCCAGTTTCCCAATTCTTTCAGCTGAACCAAGCAATAACATCTAAGAAACAAGCTCTAAATTCATACATCAGTAAGCATGGACAAACCAACTTCTATACTGGTTAAAATATGTTGAATTTGTTCTTAGATACACAAATAGCAGAAAAAATCAAAGATAAGAAGAGCAGGAAGCATTAGGGTACTTGCAGCAGTATATCCTAAGCTAAATTATTGATTCTTATCAGAGAAAATGAAACATGATGTATAATAGATGGAAAACATAACAAATATAGAACACTTCACCACTGATTTAGATCAGGATCCAATGAACATGCTTTTCATATTAGAAGAGAAAAACCAATCACATACATCCTTGTCCAATAGCTTGATATCATTCAGAAATCATCCCCCAGCCTATTACAACTACTACTCATAGAACTCTAACTTAGTGAAACATCTTACAAACCACGGTTAACCAACATTTACAATGTATTTCTCAGGTGTTCTTATAGATGAAAGAGTGGTAGTAGTGGTAGATAGAACTTTAAATGAGTCATTAAAACAGAGGGAGAGGTGTTTTTGAAGCCCATTCTGTCTTAATATCCCTGCATTTACTTTCAATACCCTTTGGATGAATTAGGGGTCTTCAATAGACTGATAATAACTCCATAGGTATGTTCTTGAATTACTCTCTGGCTATTTGTACTCTGTTTGTACTCTGAGACAAGAAAGGATGAAAAATTGACATTCAGGTCTTCCATGCTTTGTAACTAATGCACTGAAAGGTTCAGGACTTTGTCAGGGTGATAGTCTTCTCAGGAGCTTGATGGAGAATAGAAAATACTGTGGGAACTTGTACTTTCTTGGGAAAGAACGTTCTGCTGATGTGAAAACACTGATATGGCTTGTTTCATGTGTTTTAGGCCTCATTAGGCCTCCTTGATCATTCTCAGGTCTGAATTTGTTTCTCTGTCCTTTTTAAACACTAGATTATAAGCACCAAGTCTTCAATAATAGGCTTAAATCCCTTTAATATTTCACTGATACACTTTTCCACTGCTTCTAACCTATTTTGGTGATTGAGAAGGTTTTAATGGTGATGGAGAGTTTGAATCAGAGTTAATAACATGATCTTTGATGAAAATCATGTTTTAAACCTCCTCAGGGATGTCTTCTGCTATCTCTGGCTCTAAAACTGGCATTCTGTGCTCTGTATCACCATGACAGTGACTGTGTAGAAGGGATGATTTTCACCATCTGTATACCCTGCAAAATGCAACAAACTCATTATGAAAAGCCTGTGGGAGTGGGAGGAATGCTGTGGAGGCACGTGGATATGGTGATGCAGCGATGAAAATGGTGGATGCGGTGGAGAAAAAGGGTGAAAATCGTGGCAGAATGGTAAAAAACGATGTCGGAGGTGAAAAACCGGTCTGGTGGAGGTTTGGTGTGTTGTGCGTTCTGGACCATCCGATTACATCATCCATCGGTGATCAATAGTTGAAATTGCATGATAGGGTCGTTAGGGAGGATGAACGAAGGAATAATGGATGGA
Organism: Pinus albicaulis; assembly: GCA_034641835.2. NCBI lineage: Eukaryota > Viridiplantae > Streptophyta > Pinopsida > Pinales > Pinaceae > Pinus > Pinus albicaulis. Next base: position 1,018,328,819 of record CM076583.1, read on the forward strand.
GGTGAGGTTATATCATGGCTGTCGGATTTCAACGATGAACGACAGAGATTGGTGGATGTAGTTGTTCGGGGGTTCAGTTGAAAAACAAATGGATGGGCTCGTGATGAATTGCGAACCGTTCGATCAGAACAGATCGACGGCTGAGACCTACGGAGGAAATCCTTTGAAGGGTCCGATGGGGGCTAAGGGAAAGGTGAGATCAGATACGAGCCGTCAGATGAGGCCCCATCAATGGTCACGATTAACCTTGGAAACTCGATGCGGAGGGTGGTAAGAAGAAAACCGGAATGGTTTTCGTGCGGGGTCAGAGGTGGTAAGTGGTATTCAAGAAATTCACGCGATTCCATTCATCGCGTGCCACGTGGCAAAACAAAACCACTTACATCGCGTGATTTTAAAACGTTAACACCCAGACACTAAAATAATGTGATATGCACCTCAGTTGTTGGATTACGGTTGAAGAGATCTGACGGTGCATTTTTCACGTGATGTGGGGTAAGCTGCGCGGCGGAGGTGAAACCATCGGGATTAGTGTGGACCGTCAGATTTGAATGGATGAACGGTTGTGATTTTTTGTTGGGGTGGAGGCATATTGAGTCATCGAGCTCATATCCAACCATTGGATCTATACCATGGACAGTGAAGATCTGATATCGGCAGGAAGGGAGAACAGTCGAACAAGCGGGGAAAAGGTAAGATCTCTGTCGTTGGTTTTATGCATCCAACGATCCAGATCATTTGAAACTACAATGTCAAGGAATGATAAAACAAAGGGAAAAAACCGATTTTGATTGGGTTTCTTGGTTTTTTAAGCACCTGATCACAAGGTTTTAGGTTCCATGGAGGAGGGGTTAAGGAGAATAAGCCCTCAAGGGCTAAATTCTTTCATGGAGTGGAGAAAGTGTTTTTTATGCTTTTCAAAGGGATTTTTGGGGATTTTAGCGCCTGGTTGTGGGGCCAGGGGACTATGAAGAAAGGGGCTAAGATATATAAGCCCTTGGGGGCTTAAGCCTGTCATAATGTAAAAAGGGTGTTTTTTAGGCCAAAATCAAGGTTTTTAAGGCCAAATAGGGGGTTCCGGTAGAGGAAAAAGCAGTTTTTTAAACCAAATAAAGGGAACTATAAGGTTTAAAAAGGGGGTTTTTATGATTTAGAGGATTAATGGAGGGATTTTGGAGGAATTTTGTGAGGGGAATAGGGATGAAAAATAGGGATTTTGAGGGAATAAAATGGGGCAGATGGAGGCCTTTTTGAGAGAATTTTCTTTCACAAACAGTGACGCTTATCAAATGGAAATAGCAGTGAAGATTTTTTGAAGGGTAAAAGACACATGGAGGCTTCAAGAATGATAGATTTACAAAGGAAATGTCTCTCTTGAAGGCTCAGGAACATATTTAGCCACCTGTTTGCTATGCCAAAATTTTATAGGTGGCTAAAAGTGGCTCCAAATGGGGATGGCAACTTCTTGAAGGTGTTAAGAATCTCAGAAAATAATCTTTGAAAGTAGGCCAGATGCCTGGTACTTGACCATCCTTTTCTTCTTTGATCAGCTACTACACACATGATGGATATTAAATTAGCATAAAACATTTTCCCAAACAACTACCTACCCATCCTGTTGTCCTAACATTTTTTCTTCAAGGTGCATGTAGACTTGAAGACCTTCTTCATCATTTTTTATTGAAAGCAAAAAAAATAATCTAATTCTACCCTTGTCCCTCCATGAGACCAGATTAAACAGTTGGACTCATAGCTCCTCTACCTAAGCTACTATCTGCCAGGGTTAAACTGTCTAGCAAATTTCTTTCTCTACATTCTAAAATAGAAATTGAAACACAGCCAAACCAGGGTTAGACTATCTGGTTTGATGTGGGCCCATGGCATAAAGACAAACTGTCCATGAACTGAAACTTTGTAGAAAAATTAAACAAAATGTGAAGGCTTTGAAATTCGGAAACTTTGAAACATCCTTCTTTTTTTCTTGTGACTCAGATTTTGAGCTTGTTAGAGTCACTTTCCTTTCTTCTTTTCAGCTTTGATTTGAGTTTGTTAGAGCTGTTTCTTTTTCTTTCTTTTCTGGTTCAAGTTTTAAGCATGTTAGAACCGGCCTTTCACTTTCTTTGGCTCAGGTTTGGAGTTGATTTGAGCCATTTTTTGAATCTTCAGAGGTTCAATTTTTGAGCTTGTCTGAACCTTTATTTTCTCTCTTTTTGTATATTTTTCCTTTCCTTTTGTTTTCTTTAAAAAAAAAAAAAAACAGAACAAAGCAATGGTATTTACAGTGGAAGTGGAAACTTGAAATCTGAACTTCAACAGTAATAATGCTTGACCATCCTACCATTGACAGGACCCCCAAACAGATCTGTACCATCTAATTCTTGCAGAAAAAATGCATTGGGACCAATGGTGAACTGAATAATGTAAGGGCTTTGCCATAAACTGTCAAATTTTCCATGCTTACCCTTATCTTCCCTTCTAGAGTCCCACTTGAGGACCTTGTCCCCAATTTTGAAATCACAAGCTTTTGTTCTCTTATCAAACAATTTTTTGATGTTCTCTTGCACTTTCTGAGCTCTGTTGTAGACTTCTTCTCTTTTCTACTGGAGATGTATGGTTTGATTGATCCTCCTTACCATGCTGTCTTCTTCTGATTGTATTTCTTGCACCAATTTTATCACTGGTACTCCCAAACTGGTAGGGAATACTGCATATGCTCCATATACTAGCTGATAAGGGGACATCCCAATGGATTTCTTTGTTGTCAACCTGTCAGCCCATAAAGCATGCACTAGCTTGTTATGACATGATTTTTTATTCTCTTCTAGCAGCTTCTTGATGATGGTCACCAAACTTTTATTTGATGATTCAGCTAGCCCATTACCCTAAGGATAATAAGCAGTAGAATGACCAATTGCAATATGATACCTGTGACAAAAATCAATCATCTTTTTGGAACCAAAGGCATCAACATTATTAGTGATAATCTTCCTAGGGCAGCCAAATCTAGATAGGATATGGTCTTCAAGGAATTTTATGATGACTGAATCCGTGGCATTCCTAGAAGGGATGGCCTCTATACATTTGGTGAAATAGTTAATGGCTATAAGTATCCATCTATGTTGGGCATATGAAGCAGGATGGATTTCTCGTATGAAATCTGGGCCCCACTATTGAAAAGGATCTTCAACAGTGATTGGTTGTAATGGTAAAGGAAGGAGTTTTCTTTTGCCCTCAAATATTTGGCATCTGTGGCAAGCTACTATCATCTTGTGGACATCTTGGAAAAGGGTGGGCCAGTAATAGCCAGGTCTAAGGATTTTATTGGCAGTGGTTTTCCAGTAGATATGGCCTCCATGCTCTCCTTCATGGAATTCATGCTTAATTATCTCTGCATCAACTTCGGGCAAACATTTAAGCAATAAACCATTTTCATTTTTCTAATATAAACATTCATTTAAAATGCAATAATTTTTAGCTTTCAACTTTAAAAACCTTTCCTTTTTCTTTGATAAATCAAGAGGAGCATTAACATTTACAAGCACATACAAGATATCAGCATACCTGAGTTTCGGAACTATTCTTCTACAATGGGAGTTGGTAATCCTTCTTGTTCATCTAAAGCATATACCATGTTAATGTCAAGGGCTTGTAAGTTAGATTCAGCCATCAATTGTGCTAAGCCTTGACCCTTGCATTAAGGGAATTTTAAGGTCTAAAATAGGCCTCATAAGAAAAATGTACAACAAAAATAAACTTTCTAACAACCAATAGGATTCAAGATGATGATGTCATCCATAATGGATGATTCACCATTTTTGGAGTAAAAAAGTAAAAATATTAAAAAATAATAAAATAATAAAACTACTTTTTCAACTCGTATTTTAAACTTATCTCCCAAAATTTTTACTCAAATTTCGAGCGGGAGTACTCGTTTGATGCGGAATTTAATTCCTCATCCAAGGAGTACCCATGTTGCATACTTTCGATGAACTCTTCTACACGAAAAATGAGAAATACATAAAAAACGTGATTGTAATCACGTTTTTTTATGTATTTCTCCCATGTTTAAAATAATATTAATTATAGAAAGTATGCAACATGATATAGCTGGATGGGAATTAAGTTCTGCATCAAGCAATACTCCCGCTCGAAAACAGGTAGGCAAAATTTGGAATGCCGAAAATATGAATTGAAAAAGTAGTTTTTTCATTTTTCCCTCTAAAATTTGATGATGTCATCAAATCTTATTAGATTTTTTCCACTATTATTTTATAATTTCCTTAGGAGGCTCATTTTAGACCTCAAAATTCCCCTAATGATGAGTTTAGTGGAATTGATCTCCAAATCATACTCTAATATCACAACAATCCACTTGCCCCTCTTGCCATCTGGATCTTGTGACAAAATGTCTTTCACCACTATGTTAGGCACAAAAGAAATAATATGGGAATGTAAAATATACACTCTGAAATCCTTTAAGGCCTTTACCAAAGAATAAGCCTGTTTTTCCATGATGTTATACTTCAGGGGTGAATTTCTCAATGCTTTGCTAAAAAATGCAATGGGCTGCTCTTGTCCCTCTGGATTTTTCTGCAATAGGATAGCAACCACAGTATGTTCTGATGCAAAGGAGAAAATAAAGAAATATTTTGTAAACTCTGGGCTGATTAGAACTGGTGCTCGGGTGAGTGCATGTTTTACCAATTCAAAGGAATTTTTAGCCTCTAGAGTCCATTTAACTCCTACTTCTTTCTTAAGCATATTAGTCATGTTTCTAAGAAGTTCTGCAAGGTTGGGTATAAACCTCCTTAAGAAGTTAATCTTCCCAATAAAGGACTGCGATTCTTTAATGTTTCTTGGGTGGCTAATCTGCAATATTCCCTCAACTCTTTTTCGATCTATTTTAATCCCCTTTTCAGATATAATGTGACCAAGAAGTTTTCCTTCTTGGAGACCAAACACAGTCTTTTTGGGATTTAAAGATAGCCCAAACCTTCTGCACTTCTCAAAGACCTTTCTCAAATGTTTAAGGTGCTCTTCATCAGTTTTGGAATAAACTGTGATGTCATCAAGGTAAATTACAATGAAGTACCATATCTCTTTTGAGAATGCAATATCCATGGCCCTTTGGAAAGTGGCCCCAGCATTCATTAATCTAAAAGGCATTTTCACATACATGAAAGTGCCCCAAGGAGTGGTGAAGGCTATTTTGAGTTGATCTTCTGTGAGTACTAAGACCTAGTTATACCCTGAAAAGCCATCTAACAGGGAAATCCTCTTAGAACCAACTACCTTTTGTAGGATGTGTTCCATCTTGGGTAAAGGGTAATTGTCTTTTAAGGAGGCTCTGTTTAAGTTTCTAAAATCAATGCACAGCCTAATTTCTCCTCTCTTTTTCCTTACAGCCACAAGGTTAGATACCCAATCTGAAAACCTCACAGGGACTATGATTCCTGCCTCATACATTTTCTTGATTTCCTTTTCTACCAAGGGTAACTGTACAGGGTTTATTCTACGCAGCTTTTTCTTGAAAGGTTTTTGGTTTTCTTTCAATGGAATCTTATGTTGGATGATATTTGTGTCATAGGCTTTCAAATCTTCATAAATCCAAGCAAAAACATTAACAAATTCTTGAAATAAATCAATGTATTTCTGTTTGATATGTGCTGGAAAAGTTTTTGATAATTTGATCATTTTAGCCTTATCCTTGCTGCCTATACTGCATTCTTCAACATCAGATTCAGTGAGTTCTATAGTGGGTTTATTTTCCACATCATTAAAATCAAAGAGGTCCTCTAGGGGTGCTAGTCCTCTTGGTATGCTTTTATCTTTGGACTCCAACACCTCTATGTCTTGTTTATCTTTTTTCATGTATTCTTCTATTTGTTTTTCAAACTCTCTAGTGAACATGTTTATTTCTGTAGTAGGGGATGGTTTTTCTTCATCAGGGGGCCCTTTATCCAGACAGTGTTCATCGGACTTAGAGTCAAAATCAGGTAATTCAAACTCATTCCTGCTAAGCAAGAAATCTTCTATCTTCTTGTCACCCTCAAAAAATTGCCAATATTTTTCATTATCTGGTATTGATGGTCTGTATTTTGTCTAAATAATGATCTTTTTGTCACTAAGAGATCTCTGGTATAAACTAGTAGCATAGTCTAATCCATTTTCAATTATGTTTTGACTTCTAGGAACAAACACAACCTCATATTCTACAAATGTGTTCAAAAGATCCAAAGCATCCTTCCTATATGCCCTTAATCTAGGATGCTTTGTAGTGTACTCTCCATTCACTTGTTTGATGACAAGTTCTGAATCTCCATGGACAACTATCCTCTTAGCTCCTAATTTTTTCAATAGATGTAGTCCTAAGAGGAGAGCTTCATATTCTGATATGTTGTTTGTGCAATTAAAGTTTAGTTTGAAAGAATGACTCTCAGCATAATTGTTTTCAGTGTTGTGCAGCCATACCCCAACTCCTGCATCTTTCTAGTGCAAGACCCATCAAAGTTCATGTTCCATAAGGGATTGCTAGCATATTTGTTATCAGTTTCATCCCTAATGCTATGTTCACCATTATGTTGTTTTCTGAGGTCAGCACCCTGTTGTGTTATGTTCTGTTCTTTAGGACTTTCATGGAATGCAGAGTGATGGGTAATTTGTTTTTTGCAATTTTGGCTTTGTTCACTCTTTTTTTTTAATTCAGCACGTTGTTCAAGTGTTTCTCCCTCATTTTACTCTGTATCTATAGATGCCATTATGCTTAGATTTGTGGGCTCTACTCTACTGTCCAAATTTTTCTTCTCTAGCTCTTCCTCATCAGTAAACTCATCATTATAAAGGATAAAAGAGTCTAGGTCTGTATGGACAGAGTAAAGAGGGGAGTTTTTTGGTTTCTCTGGGCTGCTAACCATGAATTTCATGTGTGCCTCCCTATACAGTCTTCTAAGCTAGCTGAAAACAGGAATAGTGGCATATGTCATGCACATTTTCATTGTGCCTTGTAGCTTGGCACCCCATGATCTTGAGAGCAAAATGCCATACTTAGGAGTCACATCAGCCACTACAACATCCATTACCATTCACTTGGTTGGAATTTCGGTCAAATTCACACATAGATCCTTGATCAGTCCCAAAAACTTCACTCTGCTAGAGTCAAAAGAATATAAATCCTTATAAGGTCTGGTTATTTCTAGGCCTAACTTTTCCATGATTACTTTTGGAATAAGATTGTGTGAAGCCCCTGAATCATGCATAGCATTATGTAGGATTTTTTCATGGATATTAAGACTGACATAGAAAGGAGGCACTACTCCTTCCTGAAATTTCCCTCCAATTTTTGGGCCAAACAAGAGAGCTAGTTGATCATCATTTAAGTTAACAAAGTCATTGTTTTTTCCTAAGCTTAAAGCTTTAAAAATTTGACATTTATATACATCTTGGGTGGCCAACTCAGTGAGAGGAACATAAATTTTAATTTTGGCAATCTCACTCTCCATATTGAAAGGAGACTAACTCTTTGAAAGGTTCAAATCTGTTTTGTTGGTCACTGTTTTATTGGCAAAATCAACTTGCTGATTTTCACTATGTACATTGGTTAAAACAAATTTTTCAGGAGCATTAGCTGCAATGCTAGTGTTGTTTTTTTCTTGACTTGGTTTATCAATGGTTTGGATGTCTTTGTCCCTATTTTTTCCAAAACTTTCAGCTGTTGTTTTGTTGCTTTCAGCAGTCCCTTTAGGAGTCTTTTCAGGTCTTTTCTTAATGGTGATTTTAGAAGTTTTTGTTTTGGGAGTATCTAGGCTCTTTTTACTTCTGATATCATATTGCTCTCTGACCTTCATGATGGCATTCTCGAATCCTAGCATATATTCTTCAGATTCTAACCCTTCCTCATCCCAATGTGTGTATGAGGTCTGATTTTCTTCTGTGGAAAAGGTGCGATCTTGGTTATCCACTTCCACCATGTTTATAATTGTTCCCTCTAATTCTTTTATTATTCCCTCATCCTCATCAAGGAAATTTTCTTGAAATGGAGGAATGACTTGTTGGTCAGAATATTTTTGTCTATTGGGAGGAGTGTTTCTCCTAAAGTTTTGGTTTTGGTTTTGATTTTGGTTTCTATTATGATTACTGACTTGGAAAACTAGCCTTTCCATCATTTTTTCTATCCTCTCCATGTTTTTGGCTAGATTGTCAATTTTGGGATCAGATGTAGAAGCTGTATTGTCCTCCCTATAGGTTACCTTCTTTTCAATCCTCATCCTAGCTCTTTTTTAATCAAATTTTCCTCTACACTCACAACTCCTTTCTACATATCTTCTAGAGTTGTATAATCTCTCTCCCTAAGTTGATAGGCCATGTTAGCATCGAATCCTTCAGGATATTTCACTAAGGCCATTCCTTGGGGAGGCTTCATGTGGGGTGGAAGAGCATTGTAGACACTGTTAAACCTGGTGGAATAATCATGAACACTCTCCCCCTGATTTCTTTTAAGATTTTTATACTCTACTACTATTTGTAGAGGATTGCTTTTGATTTCCCACTTGTTTATGAAATTTTGATGTAAAGAGGGAAGGTCATTGATACTATTGGGAGCTAAGCCTTTAAACCACTTTTTTACTTCTCCTCCTAAACTTTGAGCAAATATTATCATATTAATGGTTTCATATTCTATTTCCATGTAATAAAAATTATCTTCCATCCTATCTACATGGTGCTGAGCTGTGGTAGACTCTTTTCCAATGAAATGGTGGATTTTAGACTGATAGTCATTGGGTAAAGGAGCCAAAGGCTATGGTAACACTAGGTGGGCATACCATGCTGCCATGATAGTATTTTGTGGAGGGAAAGGAGTGGCTTGGACAGTAGGTATGTGAATGACAGAAATGCTTGGACCAGCAAAAAACTGTTGAGCAGATTTGGGGTGAGAGAGACCCAAGTTATGAATGAAGTGTATATCAGGAGGTGTGGATGGAGGGGTTTCTCTGTCACCAATGTGATGAACACTATGCAGTGGCGAACTTGGAGGCTCAAAGTTTGTCTGATCTATACTATTAAAGGACTTAGTTCTTGGTACATCACTTGGTAAATCTAAGTCAACATGGGTATATGATAGAGCTGCAAAGTTTTTAGGTGTTGAGTTAACTCTATGAATGGGTCAGATAATAGTTGATTTCCTAGGTGTGGGAGACTTCCTAAGGATGTTTTCTAGATTGTCAAATATTTCAGGGGGATTTGGGTTAGGATAAGCTCTGGTATGGATTGTTATTGAAGCCAGTATGTTAGTATTTAAGCAAAGAAGCTTAATCCTATAAGTTTCCTTTAATATGGATGATGTTGTAATGAAACTGGTCTCCCAGTGGAGTCTTGTGAAAACAAAGATAATCAGCAGGCATACTAATCACCAGTGGAGTCTTTTGGTCATTTAGGAACTGTGGAGTCACCAGGTGGAAGGTTTAAAAATTTTTTCAAGCAGGCTTATGTCCACCATCAGCAATTTCTACCAAACCAAGGCTAACTTGTCTTCTTTGAGCCTTTAGAGATGGTTAAAGAGTTTTTTACTCAAAGTTCCCCAGTGGAGTCGCCATTATGTTGTGGTTCCTGTGATTTGGTAGATTTGGTAATACCAAATGACAAGACAACATCAAACCACTTTGGGATCTCAGGATCTAGCCCTCCTGGATCTAGAGAGGGATCTCTCTATAAAGGCAAATAAATGTATATCTTTGAAGTTCAATTTAAGGTGTTAGGCTAGTTATAAGACACAAGGGTTTTTTATTTTGTTTGTTTGGTTGGGAAACATGAAGGAACAATTCAATGTAAGGTAGAGGAGTGAGTAGAGAAGGATTTTTGGCAATGGGGAGATAATTCAAAGAGAACACAAGTCCATTGGGAAATGGGGTCATAAAAGGGTTTACTTGCAATTCAAATATCCAAGGTTGTCAAAGGGATAGTCATATAAAACTGATGATCTCTAAAGATGATAGTATGGGATGAAACAATAAGGAAATGAATGAGAATGACAAGGAAAACCTTCCAAGGTGACCACTTCAGAGTAAATCTAGGGATAAGGCATGCCTTAACCTCTATGATTACACTCCTAATGAGGCTAACTCTGAAGACAACAATCCAGCAGTCCTCCTGACTACTTTCAGACAATGAAAACACCAAATTTTAACACAGAGTGAAGTCTAAGACCAGAGAAAGACTTTTAACCTTCTCTGCTTTTGACACTCAATCCAAAGGGATCTTAGAAAGGCTAACTATTAGAAAAGGAACCTAGTGAGACAGGGCTAACTCTAAACCACCCAGTTTCCCAATTCTTTCAGCTGAACCAAGCAAGAACATCTAAGAAACAAGCTCTAAATTCATACATCAGTAAGCATGGAAAAACCAACTTCTATATTGGTTAAACTATGTTGAATTTGTTCTTAGATACACAAATAGCAGAAAACATCAAAGATAAGAAGAGCATGAAGCATTAGGGTACTTGCAGCAGTATATCCTAAGCTAAATTGTTGATTCTTATCAGAGAAAATGAAACATGATGTATAACAAATGGAAAACATAACAAAGATAGAACACTTAACCACTCATTTAGATCAGGATCCAATGAAAATGCTTGTCATATTAGAAGAGAAAAACCAGTCACATACATCCTTGTCCAATAGCTTGATATCATTCAAAAATCATCCCCCAACCTATTACAACTACTACTCACAGAACTCTAACTTAGTGAAACAACTTACAATCCACGGTTAACCAAAATTTACAATTTATTTCTCAGGGGTTCTTATAGATGAAGCAATGGTAGTAGTGGTTGATAGAACTTTAAATGAGTCATTAAAATAGAGGGAGAAGTGTTTTTGAAGCCCATTCTGTCTTAATATCCCTGCATTGACTTTCAGTACCCTTTGGATGAATTAGGGGTCTTCGATAGACTAATAATAACTCCATAGGTATGTTCCTGAAGTACTCTCTGGCTGTTTGTACTATGTTTGTACTCTGAGACAAGAAAGGATGAAAATTTGACATTCAGGTCTTCCATGTTTTGTAACTAATGCACTAACAGTTTCAGGACTTTGTCAGGGTGATAGTCTTCTTAGGAGCTTGATGGAGAATAGAAAATATTGTGGGAACTTGTCCTTTCTTGGGAAAGAACGTTCTGTTGATGTGAAAACATTGATATGGCTTGTTTCATGTGTTTTAGGCCTCATTAAGCCTCCTTGATCATTCTCGGGTCTGCATTTGTGTCTCTGTCCTTTTTAAACACTGAATTATAAGCACCAAGTCTTCAATAATAGGCTTAAATCCCTTTAATCTTTCACTGATACACTTTTCCATTGTTCTAACCTGTTTCGGTGACTAAGCAGGTTTTAATAGCACTAGAGGGTTTGAATCATAGTTAATAACCTGATCTTTAATGAAAATCATGTTTTAAAACTCCTCAAGGATGTCTTCTGCTATCTCTGGCTCTAAAACTGGCATTTTGCGCTCTGTATCACCATGACAGTGACTCTATAGAAGGGATTATTTTCACCATCTGTATACCCTGCAAAATGCAACAAACTCGTTATGAAAAACCTGTGGGAGTGGGAGGAATGTTGTGGAGGCACATGGAGATGGTGGCGCAGCAATGAAAATGGTGGATGCAGTGGAGAAAAATGGTGAAAATCGTGGCAGAATGGTAAAAAATGATGTCGAAGACGAAAACCAAGTCTGGTGGAGGTCTAGTGTGTTGTGCATTCTTAACCGTCCGATTAGATCATCCATCGGTGATCAACAGTTGAAATTGCACGATAGGGTCGTTGGGGAGGATGAACGAAGGAATAATGGATGGAGGTGAGGTTATATCATGGCCGTCGGATTTCAACGATGAACCGCGGAGATTGGTGGATTTAGTTGTTCAGGGGTTCAGATGAAAAAAATGGATGGGGTCGCAATGAATTATGAACCGTTTGATCAAAATAGATCGATGGCTAAGACCTGCGGAGGAAATCCTTTGAAGGGTCCGATGGGGGCTAAGGGAAAGGCGAGATCAGATACGAGCCGTCGGATGAGGCCCCATCAATGGTCACGATTAACCTTGGAAACTTGATGCGAAGGGTGGTAAGTGGAAAACCAGAATGGTTTTTGCGCGGGGTAGGAGGTGGTAAGTGGTATTCAAGAAATTCACATGATTCCATTCATCGCGCGCCATGTGGCAAAACAAAACTTCTTACATTGCGTGATTTTAAAACGTTAACACCCGGACACTAAAATAATGTGATATGCACCTGAGCTGTTGGATTATGGGTGGAGAGATTTGACGGTGCATCTTTCGCGTGATGTGGGGTAAGATGCGCGGCGGAGGTGAAACCATCGAGATTAGTGTGGACCGTCGGATCTGAATAGATGAACGGTTGTGATTTGTTGTCGGGGCGGAGGCGTATCAGGTCATCAGGTTCATCTCCAACCGTCGGATCTATACCATGGATGGTGGAGATCTGATATCGGCGGGAAGGGAGAATGGGCGAACAAGCGGGCAAAAGGTAAGATATCTGTTTGGTCAATTTAGTGTGTCCTAAATTGCTGCATTTAATTTGTCAATCCGGGAATCGTAAGCTGATGAAGTGCGGCGCACTATATGTGCAAGATAACCTATTTCTTAACTTTTGTCGTTTTTGGTCTTTCTAAGGTGAAATGGAAATTCTAAATGAAAACAAGTTTGGTTATATTTATTCGAAAGTGATATCTATAATGATTTACCAACTTGAAACTTTAAAAGCAAATTGAAATTACAATGACAAAAGAAAGTAAAAGTGTACTGCTGAAATGAAAAGTGCTGCTAATCTAATGAATCAAAACGAGAAACTAGTGAACATGAAAACTAAACTATTCTTGCTGCCAACTGAACACAAAAGAAACTACGCTTATGGAAATTCAAAATTGCAATGAAATAAATCTAAATCAGATTACATCAATTCATTTTCTGACCCTTCATCATTAGACAAGCTATGACTTGCGGAAGTAATCATAAACAACTTGTGTAACTGATATTTAATTCGCAGAAAGTAAACTAATACTAAACCATACACACATGATTCAATCCCTCGCCATCAGTCCAGCTGTGGCTTTCGGAGGCAACTGAAGATGTCATACATGATTTAATATATCTAAATTTGCAGAAAAGAAACTAATACTAAACTACACATTTCATAATGCAGTCCCTCACCATCGGTCCAGCTGTGGCTTTCGGAGGCAACTGAAGATGCTATGAGCAGCTTAATATATCTAAATTTGCAGAAAAGAAACTAATACTAAACTACACATTTCATAATGCAGTCCCTCACCATCAGTCCAGCTGTGGCTTTCGGAGGCAACTGAAGACGCTATGAGCAGCTTAGTATATCTAAATTTAACTACTGAATCAGATAAACAAAACTGAAATGTACAAAGCAAGACTGAAGTTAAACAAAAGCTATGAAAAGAAAACTAGCAGCAGAACAATGTTAGTTTCATGTCATTAGTCAAAATGCTATAAAAATGCCCGGGCTGTCTACCTAAAACCTGCATAAGAAAACCGATCAGTGAAAACTGATCAGTGATTAACAATCATAAAACATGTAAGACAGAAATGAAATGGAAATTATGGAAATGTATAAACAGAAATGAAACAACTACAAAGTATGAACATATGATGGATTATGATACAATGACTTTTAAAAGAAATGAAATGAGAAATATATACATTAATACACAGAACCTTAGCTGAGCAGGGACCCTCTACACAGCCTTGGTAACGATCCTCAAACACGAATTAAGTTGAAAAACAGAGTCTTATCATATTAACAAGCAGTTCATTACAGAATGGTAGTGTTACGGCTCAAGGGCAGCGTAATCACTACAAAGCAAACATAACAGAGTACGCACATCAACTATCAACTAACAACTAAAAACTGACAACTAACAACTACGTGCGTATGCAAACGCTCTATATAAAACAATAAACTGTAACTGTCTCCTGAAGTTTATGATAGCAGAGAGCACGTAGACCACTACGGCCACGGATATAGGAGTATGGCCGTGTTGGAAAGTGAATCTACGGAAGGTGGATGCTTGAATTAACTCCTAACTTCCGCACGTATGTCAGATTTAACCTCCGCAAGTTTAGAAACGGCCGTAGGATGTTTATTTGCCACGGAACAGAGTCCGCACTCGACATGAAACTCCATAGTTGACTTCCACGGATGGCTTTCACCGCGCTTTTTGGACGAGCTTGCTTGAACCAAAAGAGAGGCCACGAACCATGTCCACGTCATCTGGGCCTATGGTCAAGCTCGTGAGACACCTCAGAATATAGTTCAATAAAATAACTACAAAAGTTATGGTGTTGTATCATGAAGTGGCAAGTTTCCAGAAATTACAACAAATCTAGATCGAAATAGAAAACACAAACAGTTGGACTAAAAACGCGTTAGATACCCCACATGATATTGACAATTTCGGAGGTTTAGGTGAGTGAAAAAGGTATGGAAAAGTGTATGGAAAAGATGCAAATTCGGGACTCAACATACCCCCACTGTGAAGGTGTTGCATGTCCTCATGCAACCAAAATTTTGATACTCTTTGTTCAGTTCATGTGCCTTGATACTTCAACCAGCACATCCAACCCCCTTCTCTTCTTCTTTGGTACTGCCATCATTCTGGGTTTCTTCATTAAGCACCTAAATTTGATATTTACAAGTGCTCTGCTCAATTTTTGGCATTTCCTTTTTAATTTCTTATTCTTCTTTTGCCAAATACCCAAATGTAACATAGTATTATCATGGATGATCTTGTCCAATTTGCCTTGCTCTTTCAGTGTTTCATTTTCATTTTTGATGTGCCGATTTAAAAGCTCCAGCTCAAAAATTTCCTGTTTTAATGACTGAACTAAATCATCCTGCAATGTATGAGGCTGAATGGAAGAGGTACTTGGACCTGTGGCTGCCTTCTCCAAGGACTCTATATAGTCATATACCTCCTGCTGCTTGGGATCTACTTCCGGTGTCTTTTTCATTGGGCTGTCCCCAAAATGCTGCAAGGGAGAATTATGTTCAAAATCTGGCCGAGGAGGACTTACATCAATATTTTGCTGAGAATAAGATGGAGTATGCTCATTGTCTGATTGGGAGTGAAAGGAGTCAAGTTCACTAACTGACTGAAATGGACTATGGTCAGTTGGAGACTGTTTAGATGTCTCCTCACCCAAATCAATGAAATGAGGACCCTTAATTTGTGTTTTTCTCAATTTTCCCTTAAGCCTGCTGCTTCTCCTCACATGCTGTGGTACACTACCCTTTTGTTCTTGTTTTCCTGTCTCTGCCTTCTTGGATATAGATGATTGTTTTTGAAGAAAAACTAATCTTTCAGATAGTATTTGGTGATCTTCTTCTTCAGAAGAAGGAGTTTTATGGATAGCCTCAATAATTTCTTTCCCTTTTGGTATTATTGGCTTCTTAGTTTTGATTTCCTTCTTCTTCCTTTTTACCAATCTCTCTTCCCTATCAGTTTTCTTCATAGTAGTAGTAGAAGTATCTTGGATTTCATCTACTGTTCTTTTCCTTCTACTTCTTTTTGCTGTGCTAGCTGCGGGAATTTCCCGTGTAGGAGCAACTTGGGTTTCAACATTCATTTTCTTTCTTCTACTCCTTCTAATTGGACTACCTTCAGGAATTTCCTGAGGTTCTTCAAAGAAGTTTCTAACTAGGAATTGTTCCCATGTATCTTTTCTTTCCTTTAGCTCCTTTTGAATCAGAATTTTTATAAGGCCGTGATGATAAAGATGAGGCTCTACATCTCCCAAGTGTTTTTGAATAGTCACAGGCATTTTCTTTAAGCTATTGAATAGAAAATAAGGGAGATTGAGAGTTTGGTTTTCAAGAAAATTCATCAATAGCCTAGTATGGTACATGTACATAGAGCCAAAACGGCCTTCACATGTAATAAATTTCTGAACAATGAGTAGTAAAGTGGCCCATTCATCTTTTATTGCATGTACAGGGATGCCTCTTTTAAAAACAGTGATATCCATACCTTGATTCCGTAGGATTGTTCTCCATGCCTCATCACCGATACTTTTATTTTTGAACCAACGTTCTCCTTCCTGAAGAAGCTCTGTGGCTGTTGCTATTGATGCTTCATTGACCAAAAACTTGAGGTCTCCCACTTCTGCTTCCGAGCCATCAAATGATCTTGCAAACGCTTTTGTAACTTCTCTGTGGTAACCCCTGAATTTCTGAATAAAACGCAGCCATTTAGCTTTTCTCAACATCTCTTTTGCTTGTGGATATCCCTCTATAAATTTCGGTCCTTCCGGCTCTGCCCTTAATAATTTTCCCATTTCACTTCTCTGTGCTTCACAAGTTTGCCTCTGTGAGGGTTTAAGTGGAAATGGAACAATGGAATACACAGGATCGAGCACAATACTGTGGGGATGTTATCATAAAATGAGAATGAGTACCATAAATAGAATGGAGTAAGACTGTGGGTAGATATACGGGAGTGAGAGTGAGCAAAAGGAACGCAATGGAGTGAAACAGGGAGTGAAAATGAGTAGAGTGGGGTTTTGTAAACACGACAGAGACACGATAAAAGAGGTTAACAAAGTATAATGCATTCGGCCGCATTTTGAATTTTGGTGGCTGTGTAATAAATATAAACACGTTTCAATAAACGGTTATGAAGTTATGCGGCTTGTAAGAGTCATTTGTCAACTCAAATACGTATCATTATCTTCGGTGGGATATTAGAACATGAGTGAGAATCGGAATTTCAATGATGAAACCGTTTGTGAATAAATGTAAGAGGATAACATAGAGATCGTGGAAGGTTACGGGACTGTCAATATAATCAGTGCGCGTTATGGGTAGAGCTCATAGTTTAAAATTATATAAAAATGTGTTTTTCGATACTATTTGAAATAAACTTTATTCATACCTTTGGAATCCTTGCTTTTTCCCTTGGTCTTCAACTGATTGATCTTCATTAGTGTCTTGAATGTTCCACTGATCCTCTCTCCTGCATTTTATTTCATAATTTATGAAAATAACAACTAACTGTACATTCTTTTTGAAAACAGAGTAGTAGTAGCTGCGGAATCTGCTTCTCGCTGCGGAAACTGGAGTTAGCTGCGGAAACAGATGTCAGCTGCGGAAACTGACACAGCTATTACTTGGCTGAAATAGAAATGAACAAATGACAAATGACCAGGTGGAAATGGTCATAAAAAAGATTTTTATTGATGGAATGGATGAAATGAAGTGGAATGAAGTGAAATGAAATGAAATGAAATGGAATGAAGTGAAATGAAATGGAGTGGGTGGTGAAATGAAATGAAATGAAAGATAGATTTTTTTTTGGAAAATATAGAGTGTCAGGTGTCCCTGATTTTCACCCCATATTTTCTGTATAAGACTGCCAATCAATGATTGGTTTTCAGGCTTATACCATTTTTTTTCTTCTTCTTCTTCTTCTTCTTTTTTTTATTTTTTTTATTTTTTTAACTTGAAAAACAAAATCTAGGCTGGTGGAGAAGAAGAATTCTTCTGTACCGGCCTGATTGCAGAACTTTCCTGAAACAACTTGACAAAATCCTCTTTAGAGAGTGGCTTATGATAAACTTTCAATCTATGGCCATTCACTATAAGAGGAGTTTGAAACTCATCAATGGTCTTGATTCTTACAGCTCCATTGTTAAAGATCTTGTCAATCTCATATGGCCCAAGCCAATGAGTCCGAAATTTCCCTTGAAAATCTTTAAACTTGGAGTCAAATAACAATGCCCAATCTCCTTCTTGAAACTTCTTCTCTTTGATATATTTGTCATGCCATTTAGTTCTTTGATATTGAACTAGATCAGTTCTTAGAATTGCTTCTTGTCTGATCTCATCTAGCTCATTCAACTGCTCCATTCTATGCTTTTGGGCTTCTGACAAGTCCATTCCCAACTGAACTGCTATCTTGAAGGTCTTGACTTGGAACTCAATGGGGAGCAAGACTTCTTTCCCATAAACAAGTTCATAGGGAGAATGTCCTGTTGTATTCCTCCATGTAGTTCTGTAGGCCCACAAGGCTTCTGGAAGCCTTTCTGCCTAATCTCTTCTATGTAGATGAACAGTTTTGGTGATGATACTTTCAAGAACTTTGTTTGTGGACTCCACTTGACCATTTGCTTGTGGATGGTAAGGAGTAGATCTTCCGTGCTTGATTTTGTATTCTTCCATCAACTTCTCCACCAAATTGGATGTGAATTGGCTCCCCTGATCTGTCACAATTTCTCTTGGAACACCAAAGCGAGTAAAAATATCCTCATAAAGAAAATGAACAACTGAATTTTCAGTAGCAGATACTAATGCTTTAGCTTCTACCCATTTGGTAACATAATCAGTGCAAACCAATATATACTTCTTTTGCTTAGATGGTGGATTAATCGGTCCAATGAAATCTAAAGCCCATTTTTCAAAGGGTTCAATGAGTACCTGTGTTTGCAATGGCATTTCATTTGAAAGGGTAGGTTTCTCTACTCTTTGGCAGCTATCACACCTTTTGACATATTGTTTTGCATCTTTGAAGAGAGAAGGCCAATAATATCCCAAGGAAAGGATTTTATAGGCCGTCCTTTTGTCCGCAAAGTGTCCGCCGCATGGTTCATCATGACATGCCTTAAGAATATCAGGCATTCCATCTTCCCTGACACATCTTCTGATCACAAGATCTGGCCCTGTTTTAAACAATTCGTTAGAAATCCATGAATATCTTGAACTCTCCTGAATAATTTTTCGTTTTTCTCTGGGAAATAAATGTGAAGGTAGTTTCCCTGTAACCAAATAGTTAGCAATATCTGCATACCAAGGGGTCTTAATAGTTACTGCAAACAAATATTCATCAGGAAACTTATCTTCTACAGGAGAATCTTCTTTAGTATTCTGAATCCCAGACAAGAAATCAGCTACTGTATTCTGTTTTCCTGGTCTATCCAACACAGTAATATTGAATTCTTGCAAAAGTAAAAGCCATCTTGTCACTCTGCCATTAGTAACAAGTTTGTTCATTAAATATCTAATTGCAGAATGGTGAGTATGAATAAAAGTTTCATAGCCTGTTATGTAATGTCTAAACTTATTAATTGCATGAACAACAGCTAAAAACTCTTTTTCAGTCACAGTATAGTTCAACTCTGTGGGAGTCAATTTTTTACCGGTGTAATAAATGGCATAAGGAATTAAATATTTTTGACCCAACACAGCTCCAAGAGCTGTATCTGAAGCATCCGTAGAAATATGGAAAGGAAGCCTGACTAACTTTCTCAAAGCGTATATTTTGTTAAAGTTTCAAAGCCGATTAATAATCAGATCCCATTAAATTAAGGCCTTTTTTGTAAGCAACTTGAAGAGTGGAGATGCTATTTTAGTGAAGTTTTCTATAAATCTTCTATAGTAACCAGTAAATCCTAGAAAACTTCTAACATCTCTTTGACAATTTGGAATAGGTAACTTGGAGATGACTTCAACTTTGATCTATCAACCTTAATCCCATCTCTTGAAATATGATGTCCTAAAACAATCCCTTCAGTAAACATCATAAAGCATTTTTCATGGCTTAATGAAAGGTTTGTTTCTTTACATCTTATGAGAACTTTTTCCAAATTTTCTAATGCTTCTTCAAATGAATTACCATAAATTGTAAAATCATCCATATAAACCTCTACACAATCATGGATTAGATCAGAAAAAATTCCTAGTACTGCTCTTTGGAATGTTGCTGGTGCATTACATAACCCAAAAGGAAGCACTTGGTAGGCAAAAGTTCCCCATGGACAAGTAAATGTGGTCTTATCTTGATCTTCAGGTGCTACCTGAATTTGATTATAGCCACTAAAACTATCCAAAAATGAAAAGTACTTTTTACCTGCTAATGTATCTAATACCTGATCAATAAAAGGCAAAGGAAAGTGATCCTTCAAAGTTGCTTTGTTCAACTCCCTGTAATCAATGCATACTCTCCATTTACCATTCTTTTTAGGTACTATAACCAAAGGAGAAACCCATCGGCTATCCGAAATTGGATAAATGAAGTTTACATTGAGAAGTTTTTGGAGCTCTTCTTTCACTATCTCCCTAAGATTTGGATTCATCCTTCTTTGAGGTTGTCTGATTGGTCTACTGTTTTTCTCAATATAGATATGATGGATGCAAGTCTTAGGATCAATACCCTTCATGTCAGTATACTCCCATGCAAATGCAGTAGAATGTTTTTGCAAGATTCTGGTTAGTTCTTCTTGTTGTGACTTCTCCAGATGTTTGTTGATATTCAATGTCTTTTCTGGAAAAATCTCAAAAGAAGAATTACCAAACTCTTCCATAGAGTAAAGAGACATTTGTCTTGATGATAAATATTCTATGTCAGATTCCAACTGAAATTGTGTGGGGTCATATTCTGAAGTTATCTCAAAATTTTCTAATGTGTTCATAATTTGACTATCCTCACTAATTTCAGAAATGGTAAAGACAGGTTGTATAGTGTTCTCATCATCGACCCATTCATTGTCTCCTATTTCTGTAATTGCTCTTGCAGGAGGGTACAAATTGAATTTCTTTGTCGAATTACCATTAGAAATGTACATGTCTCCAGATCTACAACTAATAAAAGCATCAGCTGTGGCCAGCCAAGGTCTTCCTAAGATAATTGGATGTCCTCCTAGATTACTTTTGGGAGTCAAAATCATAAAGTCTACCGGATATTCCCAAGAATCTAAGGAGACTGAAATATCTTCTAATACACCATCTGGTTTAATAACCGATCGATCTGCAAGTTGCAATAAAGTAGGTGTAAAAAGAAGGTTAGGAAGTTTTAACTGCTCCATAGTCTGTCTACTCATAATGTTGATAGCAGCCCCTAAGTCAATCAATGTGTTTGGAATTTCTATCCCATTTATATGTGTCTTGACAATTGGACTTCCAGGATCTACATACTTCTGCATGGCATTTTTTCCCATCATAATGTCTGCAATCTTTCCTACCAGGTGGATTCTTCTTGTGTCCTTTAGCTTTCTTCCTGGTCTTTTGAAACTCAACTCCTTTATGGTTTTTTCTAGAATAGGAATTTCTCGAATGGCTTGTAGCAATGGAATCTTGATACAAACATTCTTCAATTCATCTAGAAAGTCATAGTTAGGCAACAAGATTTGTTTTTCCACCCCCTTATCAATTTGTAGTCTTTCCTGAAAAGGAGGTGTAGATGAAGATACAGGTTGCTCAACTATAGGAGTTGTGGATGTTAGCTTTTCTTTTTCTTTTTGAATTTTTGAATTTTGAAGAGATTCTTCCTCGGAACCCTTATTGACTTGAAGAGAGTCCTCCTCAGAGGTATCTTGCTCTTGAATGTCTATAGAAGGTTTTTCTAAAACTCTACCAGATCTGAGTTGTACATCGTTGAGAGGAACAATCATATAGGTAGGAAATTGTTGTCCTTCTACCATGTAAGTAGTTTGAGGATTCTTATTGTTAGGATTTGGCAATGGCTGAGCTGGAAGTTGATTTTTCTTCTGTTGGTATGGGAGCATGAGTTGAGGATTTGTATTTTGTTGAGAAGGTTGTTGTTGTGGAAATGGCAATGAAAGTTGTGGATTTTGGCTTGGAAATTGTGGAGCTTGTTGATTTTGAAAAGATGGAGGATATTGATAAAATTGAGCAAATCTCCCATAAGGATTTGGCATCCCTTGTACCCATGGCTGATATGAATTTTGATGTTGGGGCCAAGGTTGTTGCCAAGGAGTCCAATTTGGTGGGGTTTGAAGATTCATAGGGTTATTAAACCCTCGAGATTGTTGTCCCTGCCAAGGTCTCCTTGCGACAAAACAGAGAGATTCTATTGAATTTGGATCTTCTTGAAAAACAGCTTTGAGTCCAGGGATTGAAGGACAATCCTTGATCTCATGATTTTCCGAGCAAATCATACATGTTTCTACAACTTTTGCATCCAAGGGACATTCCCTTAAAGCATGTTTCTTTCTACATTTCGGACAAAAGATGGCTAAAGCATCTGTTTCTGCTTTCTACTTGTTTTGGATTTTAAGGGTGTCTAGTTGTTCACTAAGGCTCCCTAAGATATCATTTTTAAACTCATCAAGCATATTACCAATCTCTGCCCTACTTACTGATCCAGTTGCAGATTTGTTAGCCCTAATAAGAGAAGAATCCCTAGGCCCTTTTCCAGTTTTTGATTTTCCCCTTGAGAGATGGATACATAGTTATGTTATATCATGAAATGGAAGTTGAGAAATGTCTCCTTTCCCCATCATGTTTAAAATGTCTATCCATTCATCTCTAATGGCTTTTAATAGGAGGGCTTTCAAGGTTTCATTATCTAAGTTGTTCATCTTTGCTCTTTTCAAGTTGTATTGAAATCGTTCAATTAAGTCTTCCAAATTTTCATCTTCTTTTTGCATCATTTTGAATACCTCATCCTTGTGATTGGTGGGCATACAATAGTCCAAGTATCTATCCAAAAATGTTTGTTTCATATCATTCCAAGTCCCGATAGATTGAGTGGCTAATCCCATGAACCATTTCAAAGCAGATCCCTTCAATGTTGAAGGAAACAGTTTGAGTTTTTGAGAATCTTCCATATAGTCATAAGTTCGGCACACAACTTCAAACTCAAACAGAAATGTTTCGGGATCCTCACTTCGCAATCCATAAAAGTTAGGGAGAACAGATGGTGAGATATTTTTCATTGTTGCATGAGTTTCCTCATCAACTATAGGGAATCAAAGCAAATTGTCCCTATTTCTACCATCATTTCCTTCACCATTGTTATCTCCATTATCTCCTCCTCTTCTACCTCCACCTCTATTTATTACTTCCTTTGCCATGATAGTTTCTTTAGAGTCCTTATAGTCCTCTAGTTCTTCTACCAAGGAAGGATGAGAGAAAGTCTCTTTGTTTTCTAAGTGGATTTTAGTAGGTGGTATAGGAGAATCCTCTAATTCAGCTGTTCCTTGACTTCCAAAAATCTTAAGGCTAGGGGTAGATGGTGGTGAATCTGGTCTATGCCTTGAAAAAGATGGAGTTGTGAAAATCGAACTCTTGGCTTTAGCTATAAACCTTCCCCTAGAATCTCTTGCTCTATGCATGTCATTTTTTTTATTCTTTTTTTTTTTTTTAAAGTTGGGCTAATAATTCTCTTTCTGATCTTCCAGATCACGCTAGGTGCAAGAAGAGAGCATACTTAAGAAATTACTAAACCAATAACTCTCTTTTCTGATCCTCCAGATCACACTAGGTGCAAGAGGAGAGCATACTTCCAGAAGTTATCAAGTTTTCCCTTCTTTTATGATTTTATGTGTTTTTTTTTTTAAGAAATTGGCTACCTAGTTACACTTCCCCGGCAACGGCGCCAAAATGTTTGGTCAATTTAGTGTGTCCTAAATTGCTGCATTTAATTGTCAATCCGGGAATCGTAAGCTGATGAAGTGCTGCGCACTATATGTGCAAGATAACCTCTTTCTTAACTTTTTGTCGTTTTTGGTCTTTCTAAGGTGAAATGGAAATTCTAAAGTGAAAAACAAGCTTGGTTATATTTGCTCAAGGAAGTGATATCCCCTATAATGATTTACCAATCTTGAAACTTTAAAAGCAAATTGAAATTACAATGACAAAACTTAAAAGAAAGTAAAAGTGTACTGCTGAAATGAAAAGGTGCTGCTAATCTAATGAATCAAAACAGAAAACTAGTGAACATGAAAACTAAACTATTCTTGCTGCCAACTGAACACAAAAGAAACTACGCTTATGGAAATTCAAAATTGCAATGAAATAAATCTAAATCAGATTACATCAATTCATTTTCTGACCCTTCATCATTAGACCAGTTATGACTTGCGGAAGTAATCATAAACAACTTGTGTAACTGATTATTTAATTTGCAGAAAGTAAACTAATACTAAACCATACACACATAATTCAATCCCTCGCCATCAGTCCAGCTGTGGCTTTCGGAGGCAACTGAAGATGTCATACATGATTTAATATATCTAAATTTGCAGAAAAGAAAATAATACTAAACTACACATTTCATAATGCAGTCCCTCACCATCAGTCCAGCTGTGGCTTTCGGAGGCAACTGAAGACGCTATGAGCAGCTTAATATATCTAAATTTGCAGAAAAGAAACTAATACTAAACTACACATTTCATAGTGCAGTCCCTCACCATCAGTCCAGCTGTGGCTTTCGGAGGCAACTGAAGACGCTATGAGAAGCTTAGTATATCTAAATTTAACTACTGAATCAGATAAGCAAAGCTGAAATGTACAAAGCAAGACTGAAGTTAAACAAAAGCTATGAAAAGAAAACTAGCAGCAGAACAATGTTAGTTTCATGTCATTAGTCAAAATGCTATAAAAATGCTATAAAAATGCCCGGGCTGTCTACCTAAAACCTGCACAAGAAAACTGATCAGTGATTAACAATCATAAAAACATGAAAGACAAAAATGAAATGGAAATTATGGAAATGTATAAACAGAAATGAAACAACTGCAAAATATGAACATGTGATGGATTATGATACAATGACTTTTAAAAGAAATGAAATGAGAAATATATACATTAATACACAGAACCTTAGCTGAGCAGGGGCCCTCTACACAGCCTTGGTAACGATCCTCAAACACGAATTAAGTTGAAAAACAGAGTCTTCTCATATTAACAAGCAGTTCATTACAGAATGGTAGTGTTACGGCTCAAGGGCAACGTAATCACTACAAAGCAAACATAACAGAGTACGCACATCAACTATCAACTAACAACTAACAACTGACAACTAACAACTTACAACTAACAACTACGTGCGTATGCAAACGCTCTATATAAAACAATAAACTGTAACTGTCTCCTGAAGTTTATGATAGCAGAGAGCACGTAGACTCTGTCCACGGATATAGGAGTATGGCCGTGTTGGAAAGTGGATCTACGGAAGGTGGATGCTTCAATTCAACTCCAGAACTCTGCACAGATGTCGATTTAACCTCCGCAAGCTTAGAAACGGCCGTATGGATGTTTATATGCCACGAAACAGAGTCCAGCCGACATGAAACTCTATAGTTGACTTCCACGTGGATGGCTTTGACCGCGGCTTCCTTTGACGAGTTTACTTGAACCAATAGGACACGAACCATGTCCTCGTCATTCCTAGCCTGCCCATGTGGCTCGTTTCCTTTGTAGACACCTGTAGCATAGATTTCCACAAAATAGCTGCGGAAAGTTGCAGCAGCTGCGAAAAGTGGCAAGTTTCCGCAGCTGTATGAACAAAATCTAAATCAAATAGAAAACACAAAAACATAATTAAAAACCATGTTAGATACCCTTTTGCACATGATATTGACAATTTTGGAGGTTTAGGTGAGTGAAAAAGGTATGGAAAAGTGTATGGAAAAGATGCAAATTCGGGACTCAACAATATCCGCCGTTGGTTTTATGCATCCAACGGTCCAAACCATTCGAAACCACAATGTCGGGGAATGATAAAACAAAGGGAAAAAACCGATTTTGATTGTGTTTCTTGGTTTTTGAAGTGCCTGATCACAAGGTTTTATGTTCCATGGAAGAGGGGTTAAGGATAATAAGCCCTCAGGGGCTAAATTCTTTCATGGAGTGGAGAAAGTGTTTTTTATGCTTTTCAAATGGATTTTTGGGGATTTTAGCGCCCGCTTACGGGGCTAAGGGCCTATGAAGAAAGGGGCTAAGCTATATAAGCCCTCGGAGGCTTAAGCCTATCATAATGTAAAAAGGGTGTTGTTTAGGTCAAAATCAGGATTTTTAAGGCCAAATGGGGGGTTCCGATAGAGGAAAAAGTAGGTTTTTAAACCAAATAAAGGGAACTATAAGGTTTAAAAAGGGGATTTTGATGATTTAGAGGGTTAATGGAGGGATTTTGGAGGAATTTTGTGAGGGGAATAGGGATGAAAAATGGAGATTTTGAGGGAATAAAATGGGGCAGATGGAGGCCTTTTTTAGAGCATTTTCTTTCACAAACAGTGAGACTTATCAAATGGAAACAACAGTGCAAATTTTTTGAAGGATAAAAGACACATGGAGGCTTCAAGAATGATATATTTATAAAGGAAATGTCTCTCTTGAAGGCTCAGGAACATATTTAGCCACCTGTTTGCTATGCCAAAATTTTATAGGTGGCTAACACTTCCAACCTCCAAAATTCTTCCATGAATAGCCAGCGTGCTCATCACTTTGTTTTTTTTAAGATCCCTTAATAATTACCGATTGGGCTAATGGCTCATTTTCCTTATGTAGGTTGAAGCAACCGCATTAATATGTAGTGACACTCAAATTTCACTTAATTTTCTCTCTTGTGTAGATGTCGTCAAATTTTCATCAAATTTACTCTAAATTTTAACAGAATAATATAAAATTTGTCATACATAGAAGTGACTTACTTTACACATATGTTCGAACATTACTATACTAGGAATTTCCAGCCAAATTCTTTGATATTAAGCACATAGGAAAGGCAACATACTAGCTTTTTTTCGAACAACACTTTATCTAGTTCAACTGTAAAATTATCCACAATTTAATCCTTAAGTTGGTGGAATGGAGTATCACCAGAGAAATTCGAAGAATTACTTGAAATCAGAGCTGAAACTAACCTGAGGCATTTGAACAGTTTGTAGCAAACCTAAGGTGTTTGAACAGGCTTCAGCGTCAAGCCTGATGCGCTAACTTCACTTGAACAACTTGTAGCTTACAGCCTCACGCTAAATGCTAACTTCAAAGATGAAACATATGCACCTCGTGCTAAATGCTAACATCAGAGCTGAAACGAACCTGCGGCACTTGAACATCCTGCAGCTTCTAGCCTCACCCCAACATTGATTGAAAAGCCAATATTGCAGAGTCGACAACAGAAAATGTGCGTTGCATCAATGCAATTACAGGTGCTCCTAGAAAACAAAATATTAACAACTGCAAAGCACAAATTGGCACAAGTTTGGAGGTTGGCACACCTCATTTGAATTAATTTCTTTAAATATACAAATTGATAAATAGAGATATCGCCGGATATCAAGTTAATTGCCTACCTACCATCAAATTAATTTTCCGTTTTCAGCATACCATCCAGCATATTAAATATTTAATTTTATTATTTTTTCATGTGCGTCATTGCTATTTTTATGTCGATAGGAATTTTATTATGAGATTTATCTTAGTGACACTGTTTATATTCATCTTTCTAAAGAAAATCTCAACAATATCACCTCATTAATCATCATAAATAATGTCACCTTTCACCTTATTGATTATCATAAGCAATGCCACCTCTGGTTTTCAAGACAAGTAGCGATGCATATGGATGCGCAAACTGCATCGAAGATAGTCTACCTCAAACTCCAGAGTATCTCATTTGAAAATGAGTTTCAAATTCGGTAGAGGTCGCGATAAGCTAACTTCTCCTCGCTCACATGTCGAATCAATTACAAGGGATATTCAGGCCTCGAATGGTGGAAGTTGTGAGATTGTTGGATGGAGTGGGCGGAATTCCTCCCACACAAGCCTTTGTTGTTTATACTACACAGTCTATCTGATACAAACTAAAATGGAATCGAAATTTATTGCAGTGGAAGAGATCGATGATGGATGGTGAATAATTATAAGAGAGAGCTGAAAACACAATAATTTGTTTAGGAAAATGAAAAAAGAGGAGGAGTGGACTCTCTGGAAGACAAGGTGTAGACTTCTAGGGCAACAATTGAGTCTCTACAAAAAAAGATCGTTGAAGCAGTTGAGACACCTGTCAATGTACACTTGAAGAATAAATAACATGTTGTTATGTGAGAAATCTAGAACAATTTCAGAAGGCCTTAGAATCTTTGAAGGTTGACAATAATTCTGAAAATGATCTCTCGAAGGATGACTCTAAAGCCGAAGTTAAATCTGAAGTTGTTTAGTCCACGGATTCTGAAACGGCCGAGGTATGGTAATTCAGTTGTTCAGTCCATGGATTCTAAAACCACCGAGGTATGGTAATTCCTTCCATCTCTTATAACTTCCAATTGGGTTGAATGATATTTTTTTTAACGCAGGAAATACAGGTTGAGTTTGTTGTTTCATAAGCTTTGGTCATGTCTGTTAAAGAACATAATCTCAACCACTTTCTAGGTGTCAAATCCGTCTGTCCAAGTGTCCCGGTTTAGTTTAAGTCAGTCCAATTTAGTCAGGTTTATCTCCAGTTATTTATTGCTGATGTTTCCAATGTAATCTATTTAATCTACTCGTAATATTGTGAAGAGCATCTCTCTGCTCCAGTTCGTTTTCAGTGTTTCAATTCTTGTCATGGTATCGGAGCCGAGTTGCATAAGCCTCCGTGGAGAGCAGCAACAAAGCCAGGAAAGAGCAGAAGAGAAGAGCAGTCAATTGGCGCGACTGTGAGTTGATTGGCGCTGGAATACACGCCATACCCGCGCCATTTTCATGCCTCGCACCGTTTTTGAAAGAGGCGCGACTGTTTGACTCGGGACCGCGCCAGTCTACAAGCAAAAGAAATAACGCAGATGCGTAAACGTTAAAGTCAAATGCATATGGTTTGAAATTTTTTACGCATGCAAATCGATTTTAAAAAGGTACGAAGCAACGTACAAAGCGTTCAACTTCAAATTATTAAAGGTGCTTTCAAAATCGATTCATGTTTTCAAGGGACAGCTTATTTTTAAGTATCGATTTAAAAAAAGGGTGAAAGGCATTCAACGTGTTGAGGTATTCATTTTAAAAAGTAAAAGCCCATTTTCATAAAGAAGTGTTTTTTTTATTAAAGTTTTTTTTATAAAAAAAAAAACTTGAAAATTTTCAAAGATTTTTAAAGAGTATATGGTGAAGTTTTTTTAAAGAAGTCTTTTGAAAAAAAGAAAAAGAGATTTTTTTGAGATTTGGAATTTTTTTAAAGAAAAACTTAAAGTTGTGAGAAAGAGAAATTGTGAAAGCCTTGTAGAAGTAAGAGATATTTTGAAGAAGAAGTTTTCGAAAGCAAGGTTGCATAAGACTCATTGAAGAGCAACAAAACTTAAAGTTGTGATGTGAGATGAAAGTGAAAGTTTACAAGAAATTTTTTAGGAAGATTTTTTTTAGAAGGAGAAGTGAACTTGCATAAGACTCGTTCAAGAGCAGCAAAATTTTTGAAGAAGTGAAGTTGCATAAGACTCATTCAGGAGCAGCAAAATTTTTTAAGAAACAAGGTATTGATGAATATGTAAACTCGTTTGTTTGTAAAAGTTTAACAACGAGGACATGGGAAAAGCCAAGAGGCTAAAGAAAAAGCAGATTATGTTTGAGATCTTTCTAGATCTGGAAATCAAGAGGCAAAAAGACGCCTATGCATTAAGATGCATAAAAGAATCTGTCGATGACAGCATTCTTCCCTTAATCTCAGATGCCAAGACAGCCAAGGAGGCATGGGATACCCTTGAGAAATGTTTTGGTACAAGGGGGAGCATTGAAGCAAAGGGGAGCTTTGAAGATGAAGATGAAGGTGGATCTGTAGCAGCAGATCTACAGCCAGATGAAGAGTCAGAAGAAGCAGAGAAGCAGCATGAAGTTGCTCTTGAATCCCACTATGCACGACCACAAGTGGATGAAGAGATTCCAGCAACAGAAATTGCTGACGAAGTTTTAATAATACCAGCAACAGAGCTTGCTGATGAAATCGTAAATCCAATGATTGATATTGCTGATGTAAACTTTGATAATGAAATTTTTGCTAATGATGATTGGTTGCAGATGATGCAACAAAAATATGATATCGACATGATGTTATTTGGTGAGATTACCCCACTTCAGTTAGTGGAAGACAACTTGTTTGCAGCAGCACAGGTCAGTGAAGAAGAGGCAGAGAAAAAGACAGAGACAGAGATAGAAGAAGATGCAGCAAAGGAAGAGCAACAACAGAAAGCTCTCATTGCAGAGAAGAAGGAAGAAACAAAGAAAGAATCAGAGACAAAAGTAAAGAAAGAAGTCTGCAAAGAGAATGCAGAAAAAGAGATTGAGGCAGAGGCAGAAAAGGAAAAACAACAGAAGAAAGCTCTCACTGCAGAGCAAAAAGACCAGAACCAATGTCGTTCTGAAAATAATTTTTATTCTAACATTGATTTCAAGTGTGCAGGTATACAGATTGATTATGAAGAAGAGTTAAAGTTTATTGAAACATGGCTTGCAACACCATGTCTAGTTGATATCTACATAGAAGCTGTAGATATGAATGTTGAAGACAACATGCATGACGAACATGTCAATGAAATTTTCATGCATTGGAGTTTTGAAGAGATAAGATATTGTTCTAATCTTATGTTGCAGCAGATTGATGACGCAAAGCACACTACAGAGGACAATATGTGGCAGCAGCCCACATACAAGTCAATTTTTGAAGAAGTCGAGGACACGCTTAGACAGTCTGGAACAGTAAAAGACCTGCACCAGCGCATCAATAAATTGAGTTTTGAAGAACACAGCAAAGCGAAAAATTTGAAACAATTTAGAGGCTATAGAATATGGAAGAAGAGAAGAAGAAAACTAAATCTAGTTGAAGTCAATTTTTTTAAATTGTAAACCTCGCTGAGACATAGATCAGCAGGTATCTTAATTAATTTTTTTTATGTGGTTGAAATTAAAGGGGAGTGTTAAAGAACGTAATCTCAACCACTTTCTAGGTGTCAAATCCGTCTGTCCAAGTGTCCCGGTTTAGTTTAAGTCAGTCCAGTTTAGTCAAGTTTATCTCCAGTTATTTATTGCTGATGTTTCCAATGTAATCTATTTAATCTACTCGTAATATTGTGAAGAGCATCTCTCTGCTCCAGTTCGTTTTCAGTGTTTCAATTCTTGTCAATGTCTTTAAACCCCTTGGAGTTTTCATTTAAATGCACGGTATTTAATTTCATGTGATAGCGAATTCAAAACCCTTGATTTAGTGCACAATTTTGATAGTGACCCTATTGAGTAATTTTATGGGGTGATTTGGGAGTGTTCCTTTTAACACGGTGTGTCCCACGTTCACTTCAATGCTTTCTAAATCAATATTTATTTATCGCTCGGATATGCTTCAGATTATGGTGGGCAAGCTTTCAAGAGGATTTGAGCCTCAGCCTTCACATAGTATGTGCTTCCTGCTTACCACTCAACCATGGGCCAATGGAAAACCACTAATGTTGTCATTTTTCAGTTTTCTAGAAAAAAACTATCCATTCATCAATAAAATCTTTTAAACGCATTTTGGAGAGAGCAAGTGAACATGATCATCAAAGCGAATAATCCCATTTGTTTTATCGTAATGTACACATTTTCCATCCTTTCCTTGATAAAGAAGAGTTTTATAATAGTTTAAACTTCTTGGGCATAATTCGTGTGTCTTATGATTGGTACCTTCCTTGTATTCGGTCATCTAGTTGGTTGGAAGGGATTTCTGAAGATTTGTATGTTGAACTGCTCTATTTTATTGCTAAAAATTGGAAGGGACGTTCAAATTCCCTCCATGAGGTACCTTTCTTGAAGTATGTAAGTTCCTCCAACAATTCAGATTTGGAAAGTGTGGCAAATGCTACAGTCCACACTATAACTTATCTTTCGTAAGAGTCACACATAACGTGGCTTGAAAAATGGTTTGGTGATCTTGGAAGTTTCATCGAATTTTTCTCCATGCCCGAAACTAATCAGAAGGAAATTATAAATATGGATGCTAAGAAAGGTGAGAAATTGTGTGAGTGGTTGAATCAGTATCCTAAAATCACAGAACTTTCGGTCTCAAAGTTTGCAGAGCGGCTCCTGGATGTAGTAAAATAATTGAAAGAAAATCGTCTTTGTATCAGGACTGCACATTTTTTGCATTATTCCCATGCAAATAACTACATCACGCCCAGACAACTTAATAGTCTTTTTAAGAATATTCCCATAGTAGTTGAAGGGGGGCATATGGAACAACGCTCTGAAAAGTTTCTTATGCCTGCATCAACCAGTAACTAGGCGAAGTTAATGGGAAAGAGTCCCTAGACTATGGGCATTGCAGCACTTTCTGAGGATTACCTTATTCTACCCCCTTGTGCAGAAGTTTTGATGTCTTTAGGCAATGATTTGGTTTCTGAAGACTATCTTATGCTACCACCTTGTGCAGGAGGAGGTTCAATGCATTCAGATAATGATTTGGTTTCATTCTTTAGAAGAGACTTTGACGTAGTAGATATTCGAGAGATATTTCTTCCAAAGGCCAATATTCTTTTTGTTCCCGGTGCTTTGACAATGGAGAATGCATTTCTTCTACTGCAGTGGATCCAATATTTGAAAAAGAAACAAAAGTTGAACAATGGTTTACATAGTGTACTGGAAGGCAAATGGATAGCAACATCCAAAGGTTTTGAATCTCCAACCAGGTCTTTCCTGTTTGATTCCAAGGTGACATCTTCTCCCCTTCAAGAAGATGGCCTTCCCTTTATTGATGAGGTCTACTATGGAAACACTATTTGTGAATTTAAGGACGCTCTTAAGAAAGTGGGAGTAGTCGATGTGAGGTATTTGTTGAACGTCATATTAAAATGCATAAATATTTTAAAGTGATAACAAGGCTCTATAAATATCTACAGGCTTCAAAATGGAAGCCTCATGAGGGAATGGTATTAAAATTTGGATTCCAGATGACGGTTGGTATGATGCAAGTTCCTGTGTCATCCATGATGTTAATGGAATTTTCAAATCAAGGCTAAAGATATTGGAAGGTTGGTATGAAGAACCATTTCTACTTGATTTCTTCTCCAAGTCTATAGGTGTACACAACTATCCATGAATCAAAGAATATTGTTCTTTGTGGCTGGAATGGACAACGAATTCCTCTCATAGTATATCAGAATCAGAATGTTGTTTGGTTTTTTCAAAATTGGTCATGTTCCTCCATGCATATAAAGCAATATCTTGCAATTGGTGGTGTCTGTAAAGTGCCAGTATGTAGAGATAATAGAGATATTCAAATTTATACTATAGAAAAAGAATTTTTTTCTGATGACTTGCAGCTGAAAGAATTGATCAAAGGACATTCAACAAGATTAAATTTTACTTGGAAGCCAAGACCTTCTAATGCTGAAATACCTTTGGATTTGTTGTTTTCAATTTATAATGATCTTGGAGTTAAAAATATATCCCAGGCGGTGAGCAGAATCGAGATCTATGCTTCTACATCTTTGGCACTAGTCCGTTTTTACTTATACAAATAATTTGTTGTGGATGTGGCCTAAATCTGTGTCGCTTTCATCACTTGGATTTTAAATGGGAACCCAAATGCAGACGTTAACGTTTCGTCTGATATTTGCGGAAGGGATCATGCAGACCCTTGTAATCCTTCTGCTCAGTCCATGAGCTTGCAACTTGTTTACATTCGATTTTCTCTAGATTTTTTCCTGATGCAATCCAAATTGGAATATATCAAAAATCAAATTTTTAAGACCTCCTTGGGCTGCCATTTAACGTTAGCATGATGATAGGGCTTCATATGGATGTTCAAATGAAACGATCCGTGTGGCCATTCGCGAGACCACTAACAAGTGTATTGACCCATGCATCAAGTGGTGATACCACCGGAATTGACCTGCCAAAAGGGCATTCTCTCATATGATTTACATTATGTTCTTTAGGTAACCCTTTATAACGAACACACTGGTTGAACAATAGTTAAAAATGTACATTTATAGTTTAGTAGAGTTAATGCAACATATTTCTAAGTTTTACAGTCTGCTATTCATCTCTGTATTTTTTGTAATTACTCTTCTCAGGTTAGTTTTCTGACATCGGTATTTGACCCAAGCATATAATTGGAATCTGTAGATTGTGTTGAGATTTTTGAGAACATGACAAAATATTTGTGGTAGAAAATTTTATTATTCAAAACTTGAGATTGAGATGAAAATGATTAACTATAGAAAAATCATGGGAGTCTTGAATGTTACTCCAGACCTTCAGACTCAAGAAAAGTTCATCGGTGTATAGAGATTACAAGAGAGAAGAGTTTGTTGTTATAATGTTTATAGAATCATGATGACTCATGGTAACTTCATACAAGTGATGCAAAATCTGCCAAATATGCACGGGACATGCTGAGCAGCATGTTTGAGACAAATAATGGAGAAAATAAGTCTATGTTTTGAAAATTCTTCCACCTTTACCCATATAAGTGATGTCAAGTCAATAGTTTATCAACACGCTGCAATTGGTCCAAAAATATGTGACGAAAATATTGCTATGGCTCTATTTAGTAACCTATCTAAATTGTACAAGGGCTTAATGGTTTATGTTGGAAGTCAAATGGAAAATCTCACAATGGGAGTTGTGAGTAGACTTCTACTTAAAGAAAAAATAAGGCAGAAGGAAGTAATGAAGTTGAAGAAACAATCGACTTTTTTTTGGCTAAATAGTGAAGAGAAATCAAGGACTCAAATTTAGAAATTTTCAAATGACAAGATGGGCAAATTTTGTTATTGAAAAAACCATAATCAAATAAAGGAAGAAGAAAATGCAGAACCATAGTGTATGGGTCGATCAACACCTTGCCAAGGAACAAGCACATGCAAACCATAATGTATGGGTCAATCAAGGGTAGTGAATTGTGATATTAGATTTATTAACTGTTATATATCTCAAGTGACTCAAAATATGATACTTCATAGATTATATTTTATACTTAGGAAAAATTAGTCACAATTTGAAACAGATGTATTCTAATTGTTTGTTTACCAAGTGAAATCTAGAATATTGTACATGTTGTGTTGCTTGAACTGGGTCTTGCAAAGAATTTGTCCTTTCTTAGCAAGACATTGGATGAGAATTTGTGGTTAAGTTTAATTGCAAAGGGCGAACCTTGATAAAGTAAGGGCGAGTGACTGTCAATCTCATTCAAGGAGGAGGTCTGTAAAGTTGGTTTCTCAACACAAGTTAGTTTAGTTGTATTCGACAGATTAAAAATTTAAACCTATGGGGACCGTTATCACAAAAACTTTCACCTACAATGCAAATCCCTCACAAGGTTAGCTTGAGTGTAACTTGGAAGTGTTGAATG